>ML661955.1:2122777-2459240 GCA_007570785.1 Antilocapra americana
TTGGAGAAGACTCTTGAGAGTCCCTTGGACTGCAAGGAGATCCAACCAGTCCATCCTAAAGGAAATCAGTCCTGAATATTCATTGGAAGGACTGATGTTGAAGCTGAAATGCCAGTAGTTTGGCCACCTGATGCTAAGAACTGACTGACTGGCAAAGACCCTGATGCTGGGAAAGACTGAAGGCAGGAGGAGAAGGGGACGACAGAGGATGAGATAGTTGGATGGGGTCACCGACGCTACGGACATGAGTTTGAGTAAGATCTGGAGTTGGTGATGGCCAGGGAAGCCTGGCGTGCTGCAATCCATGGGGTCATAAAGAGTCAGACACGACTGAGCAACTGAACTGAACTGAACTGAAATAGTGGTGACAGAGGCACAATCTTTTGAGTATATTAAACCCACTGAATTGTATACCTTAAAGTGCAAACTGTATGGTATATGAATGATATACCAATAAAAAATATTTTAAAGAAGATTTTGGTATTGCTTAAATGACATTTAGGACCCTGCTGGGAACTCTAATATTAACTTGGAAAGTTTGTCTAGTTACAAAGAGCACCAGCCTCTCCACCTTTCAGCCTCCAACTCTAACCCAAATGCAGCCCAGATCCATAATTCCTATCTAGCTACTCCTAAAGGAAAAAACAAAAAACAGGAGGACAGACATCAGTCAGAAATTGTAGGTGAGTTGAGATTCATCTAAAGTTTGTAAACATTCCTTGTGAGGAGTGGGAAGGAGGCTGGATGGAGAAATGCAAGTAAAGGAAGACCAACCACCACATTTCTAGAAGGGGGGTCACACACTGAGTATGAAAGGAAGGCAGTGTCTCCTAAGAGGTCTCTTTTGAATCCCTCTCCAAATGTTGAGTCTACATTAGTGTGGCCAATGTAACCCACTTACTTTGGTCATTTCTGAGCAAAAATGAGGCTCGTCTGCCTGCTGGGCTTCTGCTAGGGTTCCCAGTTTGCTGGCCTAACCTCTCCCCTTCTCTCTCCTAGGATGTGTAACATCCTCTGAAGGGCTGCCAGTGTATTGCATGATTAGTTGCTTATTTGTTTTTAAAGTTAAAACTCTAAAAAACCAAAATGGTATCTTTAGAAGATACTAGGCAACTATTTTTTAATAGCTTTTATCTTGTTTTTCTGCATCATGGAAGAAAACAACTACATGGGTACTTAACTAGAATATTTTTAACAAATTCACAAAGAAAAAATAATGGAATTAGAATGTCATTGTAATCTTAATGAATTAACAGAGTGTTGGACATCAATAACTACTATTACCATAAGGAAGGCTTTGAGACATACATGCCTCCTGATGAAGAACACATCACTCCTGAGGTTGTCATTACCAAAAGCGGGGTGGGGGGAGACCTGAATTGGGGTAAGTGGAAACATAGAGGTTAGAGGAAAAGATTAAGCTTCACTCTGGAGAAGTAATCAGCAAAATCCAGACTATAGAAACTGCAGAAAAGTGATCCAATTTCTTCATTAAGTGAATTGTAAGGAAAAATAGTCATGGAAGGGAAGATCTATGGATTAAAGAACATTTTAAAGATAATTTTAGAAACAGGTAAAACCAAACTAGTGTTTAGGAACATACACCTAGGTGGCAAGACTAGAGAAAAGTGGGAAGTGGTTGCAATAAAAGGTGAGATGGTGGTTACTCTAGCAGACAGAGAGGGGTGGTAGTTGAGGCAGGCACTTAGGGGGGCTTCTGGGGTGACTGGAAAAATTCTCTAATCATGGGTAGTGTTTACGAGAGTCCTAAGTATTCTTGCCTGGAGAATTCCATGAACCAAGGAAACTGGCAGGCTATAGTCCATGGGTTCACAAAGAGTCATACAGGACTGAGTGACTGAGCACGCATACATGCATGCACACAACCTTAAAGCAGTGACTTTAACCTGCACATTTTCTTTTTATGGTTTTCTGTTACTTATTATAACAATAAAAAAATATTTTAAAATATTTAAATCAATTTGATGGGAGAGATGGGAAAGAAAACCCAGAAGATGGAGAGAGAGATATTAAGAACAAGTCACATTTACGTGACATAATTATTTTCACAGCAAAAGCAGAACCCCTTTCTTTACTGTATACAAAGATGACTGTTGATGTCACTCAGGACTTTCCTCTTTAAAATGCACACTTAGTTTGCACCTAGAATTCTTGCAATGGAGTTAAGGCGGAGATGGAAGAGTTAGTAGGCGAGAGATGGGAATAGAGCCTGGCTTGGTGATCACTGGTGTGGGCTGGGGGAACCGGAAACATCTTGAGACCCCCCACTGGGCAGAGACCTAGGCAGCAGCATGGAAGGCATCTGGCACAGTGTCCACAGGGACCCCCGCCAGGGAGACACCAGCTACCCCAGGAGCATCTGTGGAAGTCAGGACCCGTGCGGGGAAGTGTCAGCCATGTCACAGCCTTGGCAGCTGAGAAGCGAGGCCTCCGGGTCTGCCTGTCTGCATGTCTGTCAGCAGGATATTCTGGGTCAACAAATATTCACCAGGATGCACCATTTCAGCTGACCTACGCCACCCCCTCTGCTCAGGAGAAAATAAACAGGGCCGGGAGGTGCAGAGGACTTCTGCCACCTTCAGACCTGCCGTTTTGCTCTGTGTGTGAGCCAAGAGCTCAGGCAGATTTGTGCCTTCTTGAGTCTCTTATGACTTGTGCATCTAGTATCATTATGAACCCAACACCTCCCATGAATGTTAAATGGTGACACAGTGCCACTGACAGGTCATCTCTGAGAGGATAACATTAAAGGGGAGCTTAGTTAATCAGTGAGCAACTCCTCTGTAAACTGCCAGTGGGAGGGTTCCCCTGGCACAGTTACTCTCTTCCTCTTCCTTTTCTGTGCCCTCAATATCTATGTCTGTATATCTGTTTCAATTTTTCCCTTCATTGCTATTGCCTATGTATCTGTCTTCACAGCTAGACTGAGGGCCACTCATTCAATAAACATTTGTTGAGCAATTCATTATGTGCAAAATAAGAATAAATAAAACATAAATATGCTAAAGTGACAAAATAGTAACTCAGAGACATAAGAGATATTAAATAAACATATAAATACATAATTACACATGCTGTGAGTGCTGACAAAGGGAAGAAAAGGGCAAGATGAATGATTATACAGAGAGATCTGTTTGATATTGCCACGTAAGGGAAAACTTCAGTGAGAAAGAATAAGTAGGGACTGGCCAGTCTGGGGATGGGGAGTGTGTTGCTCAGGAGAGAATGTGTCCAAAGCATGAGAGTGAGAGGGACACCAGTACAAGCGAGGAATGGAGAGGTAGGCAGGGCCATGATATGGGGAACCTGGTAGACCCTGAAAGTCTTAAGATTGTTAACCTAAGTGCAAGGGGAAGGAGCACATATTTAGTACTGGGAGACAGGTTGGGTAACTAGCATGCTGGATAAAAGCAGTGATGATGGCAATATGGACCAGAGAGGAGAAGGTACTGATGGAGAAAAGTCTGCAGATCTGAGATGTACCTGGGAGGCATGTTTGGAGGGATCTTGGGTGGTTGTGAATGGTAAAGGTTCATTATACAACTTCTTGAAGAATACCCAGGTAGGTGAAGGTAACATTTACTATCAAAATCCAATATCCAAACAATATAAGACTAGCACAAAAATTGGCTGTTGTTCAGTTGCTAAGTAATACCTGACTCTTTGCGACCCCATGGACTGCAGCATGCCAGGCTCCTCTGTCCTCTACTATCTACCAGAACTTGTTCAAATTCATGTTCATTGAGTTGGTAATGCTCTCTAACCACCTCTGCCACTCTTCTTTTGGCTTTAATCTTTCCCAGCATCAGGGCCTATGGCAAACTCACTCCAGTATTCTTGCCTGGAGAATCCCATGGACAGTATGAAAAGGCAAAAATGGAAGCACATAAATGCAAAACTACTAAAGCATAACTGAACTCATTTATGAATATCAATATAAAACTTCAAATAAAAAAATAGCAATTTGAATCCAGTAGTGTGATACTAGTAGCAAACATGATTGGATATATATATTCACCATGGGGCTAACACTGTTCTACTTACATTAACCAATTTATCTTCACAGCATACAACATAAGGAATATTATTGTCCTCATTTTACTGTTGGGTAAACTGTGGTTCAGAATAATGAGCTGCTTTACCTATATCAACAGAGATGACTCTCCCAGACATCAGTTCAATTCAGTTACTCAGATGTATCTGATTCTTTGCAACCCCATGGACTGCAGCATGCCAGGCTTCCCTGGCCATCAGCAACTCCTAGATCTTACTCAAACTCATGTCCATAGAGTTGGTGCTGCCATCCAACCATCTCATTCTCTGTCATCTCCTTCTCCTCCTGCCTTCAATCTTTCCCAGCACCACGGTCTTTTCCAATCAGTCAGTTCTTCATATCAGGTGGCCACACTACTGGTGTTTCAGCTTCAGCATCAGTCCTTGCAATGAATATTCAGGACTAATTTCCTTTAGGATGGACAGGTTGGATCTCCTTGCAGTCCAAGGGACTCTCAAGAGTCTTCTCCAACACCACAGTTCAAAAGCATTGATTCTTTGGCACTCAGCTTTCTTTATAGTCCAACTCTCACATCCATACATGACTACTGGGAAAAATCATAGCTTTGATTAGATGGACCTTTGTTGGCAAAGTAATGTCTCTGCTTTTTAATATGCTGTCTAGGTTGGTCATAGCTTTTCTTCCAAGGAGCAAGTGTCTTTTAATTTCATGGCTGAAGTCACCATCTGCAGTGATTTTGGAGTCCAAAAAAATAAAGTCTCTCACTGTTTCCCCAACTATTTGCCATGAAGTGATGGGACTGGATGCCATAATCTTAGTTTTCTGAATGTTGAGTTTTAAGCCTGCTTTTCCACTCTCCTCTTTCACTTTCATCAAGAGGCTCTTTAGTCCTTCTTCACTTTCTGCCATAAGGGTGGTGACATCTGCATATCTGAGGCTATTGATATTTCTCCCGGAAATCTTGATTCTAGCAGGGCTTCATCCAGCCTGGCACTTTGTGTGATGTACTCCTCTGCATGTAAGTTAAATAAGCAGGGTGACAATATACAGTCTTGATGTACTCCTTTTCCAATTTGGAACCAGTCTGTTGGTCCATGTCCAGTTCTAACTGTTGCTTCTTGACCTGCATACAGATTTCTCAGGAGGCAGGTAAAGTGGTCTGGTATTCCCATGTCTTTCAGAATTTTCCACAGTTTGTTGTGATTCACACAGTCAAAGGTTTTGGCATAGTCAATAAAACAGAAATAGATGTGTTTCTGGAACTCTTTTGATTTTTTTGATGATCCAAAAGCTGTTGGCAATTTGCTCTCAAGTTTCTCTGCCTTTTCTAAAACCAGCTTGAACATCTGGAAGTTCACGGTTCACATACTGTTGAAGCCTGGCTTGGAGAATTTTGAGCATGACTTTGCTAGCGTGTGAGATGAGGGCAATTGTGTGGTAGTTTGAGCATTCTTTAGCATTGCCTTTCTTTGGGATTGGAATGAAAACTGACCTTTTCCAGTCCTGTGGCCACTGCTGAGTTTTCCAAATTTTCTGGCATATTGAGTGTAGCACTTTCACAGCATCATCTTTTAGGATTTGAAATAACTCAACTGGAATTCCATTGCCTCCAGTAGCTTTGTTCCTAGCGATACTTCCTAAGGCCCACTTGACTACAAATTCCAGGATGTCTGGCTCTAGGCTGAGTGATCACACCATTTGTGGTTATCTCGGTCATGAAGATCTTTTTTGAATAGTTCTTCCATGTATTCTTGTCATTTCTTCTTAATATCTTCTTTTTCTGTTAGGTCCATACCATTTCTGTCCTTTATTGCACACATCTTTGCATGAAATGTTCCCTTTGTATCACTAATTTTCTTGAAGAGATCTCTAGTCTTTCCCATTCTACTGTTTTCCTCTATTTCTTTGCATTGATCACCAAGGAAGGCTTTCTTTTCTATCCTTGCTATTCTTTGGAACTCTTCATTCATATGGGTGTATCTTTCCTTTTCTCCTTTGCCTTTCTCTTCTCTTCTTTTCACAGCTGTTTGTAAGGCATCCTCAGATAATCATTTTGCCTCTTTGCATTTCTTTTTGTTAGGGATGGTGTTGCTCCCTGCCTCCTATACAATGTCACGAACCTCATATTGTTCCAGACATAATGGTAAGTAAAAGTCAGAAACTCGTTTCTATGTATGATTCCATTTAGTATATGAAGTTCAGGAATGGGCAACATTGATCTGTGGTATCAGAATGGGGGTTACTCTGTGGGGAAGCACTGACTGGAATGGAACATGAGGGAGCCTTCTTAGACACTTGAAATGTTATTTTTCTAGATCTAGATGATTGTTCTGTGATGTACACATGAAAGGTTGTTGCTGAGCCATGAAAGACACTGGGAGTTTTGGCCTCTGGAGGAGAGGAATTCAATCTGGGACCAGAGGCAAGGCTTGATTGCTCAGAGCTTTTGTGTAATAAAGTTTTATTAAAGTATAAAAGGTAGAGAAAGCTTCTGACATAGACATTAGAAGGGGGCAGAAAGGGTGCCCCCTTGTTAGCCTTTAGAAGTATGTTATATACCTATCAGCAAGCTGTTCATTAGAGAAAAGAAATGTCTCAAAACTCAGAGTGTTACCAGGCCCCTCACCCACAACATGCATTTTGAGAAAACACTGGCACAAGGTGAGTCATCCTGGGCGATAAAATGATTGACATGAATCTTGAAGAAATGCAGGTTTCCAAGTAAATATATAGTTTCGTCAACATAGATTAGGAGAACAATGTATGAGTAAAACACATAGGTTTGTTGAGCCCTTATCGGTTGGAGTCTTAAGTGGAACTGACTTGAAGAAACACAGAGTCTAGAGTAAATACATAACTCATTAACATAGCTTCAGAGAAACATTTCCATTAAAAAAAAAAACACGCATTGGCTAGCTCAAGGTTTGAGAAAAGTTAAGTTCAGGTGGAACCAGGTGTCATCATGGCAACACAGAATTTTAAGAGAAATCTCCTTTTAATATAGAGAAGGGGAAAAAATCTAACACTTGTAGTTTACTTCCTCCTGCCACTCAAGAGAGAGATAAAAATGTCTGACACTTGAAGCCTATTTCCTCCATTTGGAGATCCCTAGTTTTCCTGCCTGTTACCCTCTCATACATACCTGTCTGTAAATGTAAGATTTGTGCACTTTATTGAATATGTTTTACCTCAGTTTTAATAGAAAGCATGACAACCTTGGAAAAGATGTTTGAATGACACACAGAAGATGAAAAATTAGTATCTTCATGGAGCACTCTAAAAACTAATTTAAAAGGTTGAAAAATCGATGTATTGTTAGACAAAGGACAAAAAAACAGTTCAAAAATAAAGAAATGCAAGTAAAAATAAATATATATAAAATATTTGGTAAACTAAAAAATGCAAGATAAACATCAATGATATATTTTTCTCCTATGTGTGTGTAGGCATTCAGTCATGTCCTACTCTTAGTGACCCTATGGACCATAGCCTGCTAGCCTCCTCTGTCCATAGAATTTTCCAGGCAAGAATACTGGAGTGGGTTGCCATTCCCTTCTCCAGGGATCTTCCCAACTTGGGGATTGATTCTGGGTCTCCTGTATTGCAGGCCAATTCTTTACTGTCTTAGGCACTAGGTAAGCCTATATTTTTCTCATAAAGAATGACTAAAATAAAAATGGTTGGTAATATCAAATATTGTGACAGTGTGAGGAAATTCATACACAATGTTGCACATGAAAGTATAAATTGTTACTAATTTTTGAAGCCAATTTCACTGGATGTATCAATATTCTTCACTGAATATATTTGAAACAAATTCTATTTCTCTAAATTCATCATAAAGAATTACTCCAAGTATATATCAATATTTGGATATATGGATGCTCCCTATAACTGTCTTGAAAAAAGAAAAAAATTAGGAACCACCAATATAGAGGTAGTTAGTGAGAAAATAGGTAATTAGTGAATAGATGATTAGTGAAAAATTGTGTATTCATATAACATAACAACTTCCCTGGTAGCTCAGATAGTAAAGAATCTGCTTGTAAGGCAGGAGACCAGGGTTTGATTCCTGGCTTGGGAAGATTCCCCTGGAGAAGGGAATGGCAACCCACTTCAGTATTCTTGTCTGAGAAACCCATGGGCAGAGGAGCCTGGCAAGCTACAGTCCATGAGGTTGCAAAGAGCTGGACACAACTGAGTGACTAACACTCTCATAAAACAGAACAATAGGCAGCCTTTAAAAATAATGTTGATCAGTATGAAAAGATGAATGAAAAGATACCCACAAAGGATGAAAGGATTCTTCAATATCCACAAATCAATCAACATAATACACCACATTAATAAACTGAAAAATAAAAACCATATGATTATTTCAATAGATGCAGAGAAAGCCTTTGACAAAATTCAAAATCCATTTGTGATAAAAAAAAAACCCTCCAGAAAACAGGAATAGAAGGAACATACCTCAACATAATAAAAGCTATATATGACAAACCCACAGCAAACATTATCCTCAATGGTGAAGAATTGAAAGCGTTTCCCCTAAAGTCAGAAACAAGACAAGGGTGCCCACTCTCATCACTACTATTCAACATAGCTTTGGAAGTTTTGGCCACAGCAATCAGAGCAGAAAAAGAAATAAAATGAATCCAGATTGGAAAAGAAGAAGTAAAACTCTCACTGTTTGCAGATGACATGATCCTCTACATAGAAAACCCTAAAGACTCCACCAAAAAATTACTAGAGCTAATCAACGAATATAGTAAAGTTGCAGGATATAAAATCAACATACAGAAATCCCTTGCATTCCTATACACTAACAATGAGAAAACAGAAAGAAAAATTAAGGAAATAATTCCATTCACCATTGCAATGAAAGAATAAAATACTTAGGAATATATCTACCTAGAGAAACAAAAGACCTATATATAGAAAACTATAAAACATTTGTGAAAGAAATCAAGGAGGACTCAAATAGATGGAGAAATATACCATGTTCATGGATCAGAAGAATCAATATAGTGAAAATGAGTATACTACCCAAAGCTATCTATAGATTCAATGCAATCCCTATCAAGCTACCAATGGTCTTTTTCAGAAAACCAGGACAAATAATTTCACAATCTGTATGGAAATAAAAAAAACTTCAAATAGCCAAAGCAATCCTGAGAAAGAAGAATGGAACTGGAGAAATCAACCTGCCGGACTTCAGTCTCTACTACAAAGCCAAAGTCATCAAGACAGTATGGTACTGGCACAAAGACAGAAATGTAGATCAATGAAACAAAATAGAAAGCCCAGAGATAAATCCACATACCTTATCTTCAACAAAGGAGGCAAGAATATAAAATGGAGGAAAGACAATCTCTTAAACAAGTGGTGCTGGGAAAACTGGTCAACCACTTGTAAAGGAATTAAACTAGAACATTTTCTAATACCATACACAAAAATAAACTCCAAATGGATGAAAGATCTAAACATAAGTCCAGAAACTATAAAACTCCCAGAGGAAAACATAGGCAAAACACTCTCTGACATAAACCAAAGCAGGATCCTCTATGACCCACCTCCCAGAATATTGGAAATGAAAGCAAAAATAAACAAATGGGACCTAATTAAAATTAAAAGCTTCTGCACAATGAAGGAAACCTTAAGCAAGGTGAAAAGACAGCCTGCAGAATGGGAGAAATAATAGCAAACAAAGCAATGGACAAAGAATTAATCTAAAAAATATACAAGAAACTCCTGCAGCTCAATTCCAGAAAATATATGACCCAATCAAAAAGCTGGCCAAAGAACTAAACAGACATTTCTCCAAAGAAGACATACAGATGACTAACAAACACATGAAAAAATGCTCAACATCATTCATTATCAGAGAAATGAAAATCAAAACCACAATGAGGTACCATTTCCTGCCAGTCAGAATGGCTGCTATCCAAAAGTCTACAAGCAGTAAATGCTGGAGAGGGTGTGGAGAAGAGGGAACCCTATTACACTGTTGGTGGGAATGCAAACTAGTATAGCCACTATGGAGAACAGTGTGGAGATTCCTTAAAAAACTGGAAATAGAACTGCCATATGACCCAGCAATCTCACTACTGGGCATACACACTGAGGAAAGCAGAATTGAAAGAGACATGTGTACCCCAATGTTCATCACAGCACTGTTTATAATAGCCAGGATATGGAAGCAACCTAGATGTCCATCAGCAGTCGAATGGATAAGAAACCTGTGGTACATATACACAACAGAATATTACTCAGCCACTAAAAAGAATACATTCGAAACAGTTCTAATGAGGTGGAATGAAACTGGAGCCTATCATACAGAATGAAGTAAGCCAGAAAGAAAAACACCAATACAGTATACTAATGCATATAAGTGGCATTTAGAAAGATGGTAACGATAACCCTGTATGTGAGACAGCAAAAGAGACACAGATGTATAGAATAGTCTTTTGGACTCTATGGGAGAAGACGAAGGTGGGATGATATGGGAGAATGGCATTGAAACATGTAAATTATCATATGTGAAAGGAATCGCAAGTCCAGGTTTGATGTATGATACAGGGTGCTCAGGGCTGGTGCACTGGGATGACCCAGAGGGATGGGATGGGGAGGGAGGTGGGAGGCGGGTTTGGATGGGGAACACATGTTCACCCATGGCGGATTCTTGTTGATGTATGGCAAAACCAATACAATATTGTAAAGTAAAAAAATTAATTAATTAAAAAAAGAGAAAAAAATACCCACAACGTATTTAAATTTTTTAAATTGAGTACAAAATCATATATAATGATTATGTGTATATACAAACAAATTTGTATGTTTAAACCACAGTCACAGAAAACTAATCAAACTGATCACATGGTCACAGCCTTGTCTAACTCAATGAAACTATGAGCCAGGCCATGTAGGGCCACCCAAGACAAACGGGTCATAGTGAAGAGTTCTGACAAAACACGGTCCACTAGAGAAGGCAATGGCAAACCACTTCAGGATTCTTAACTTGAGAACCCCTAAACAGTATGAAAAGACAGAAATAAATGACACTGAAAAATGAACTCCCCAGGTCTGTAGGTACCCAATGTGCTACTGGAAAAGAGTAGAGAAATAACTCTAGAAAAAAATGGAGAGATGGAACCAAAGCAAAAACAACACCCAGTTGTGGACGTGCCTGGTGATGGAAGTAAAGTCAGTGCTGTAGAGAACTATACTGCATCAATTCAGTTCAGTTGCTCAGTCATATCTGACTTTTTGCAACCCCATGAACCGCAGCACACCAAGCCTCCCTGTCCATCACCAACTCCCAGAGTTTACCCAAACTCATGTCCATTGAGTCGGTGATGCCATCCAGCCATCTCATCCTCTGTCATCCCCTTCTCCTCCTTCCTGTGAACACCCAGGACTGATCTCCTTTAGGATGGACTGGTTGGATCTCCTTGCAGTCCAAGGGACTCTCAAGAGTCTTCTCCAACACCACAGTTCAGCACTCAGCTTTCTTTATAGTCCAACTCTCACATCCAGACATGACCACTGGAAAAACCTTAGCCTTGATTAGACAGACCTTTGTTGACAAAGTAATGTCTCTGCTTCTTAATATGCTGTCTAGGTTGGTCATAA
This sequence comes from Antilocapra americana, assembly GCA_007570785.1. Lineage (NCBI taxonomy): Eukaryota > Metazoa > Chordata > Mammalia > Artiodactyla > Antilocapridae > Antilocapra > Antilocapra americana. The sequence goes on from ML661955.1 coordinate 2,134,446, forward strand.
CTTTCCTTCCAAGGAGTAAGCGTCTTTTAATTTCATGGCTGCAATTACCATCTGCAGTGATTTTGGAGTCCAGAAAAATAAAGTCAGCCACTGTTTCCACTGTTTCCCTATCTATTTGCCATGAAGTGATGGGACCAGATGCCATGATCTTAGTTTTCTGAATGTTGAGTTTTAAGCCAACTTTTTCATTCTCCTCTTTCACTTTCAGGAGGCTCTTTAGTTCCTCTTCATTTTCTGCCATAAGGGTGGTGTCATCTGCATATCTGAGGTTATTGATATTTCTCCCAGAAATCTTGATTCCAGCATGTGTTTCTTCCAGCCCAGTGTTTCTCATGATGTACTCTGCATATAAGTTAAATAAGCAGGGTGACAATATACAACTTTGATGTACTCTTTGTCTGATTTGGAACCAGCCTGTTGTTCCATGTCCAGTTCTAACTGTTGCTTCCTGACCTGCATACAGGTTTCTCAAGAGGCAGGTCTGGTGGTCTGGTGTTCCCATCTCTTTCAGAATTTTCCACAGTTTATTGTGATCCACACAGTCAAAGTGAATCACAATACTGCATAGGAACCTGAAATACTAGGTCCATGAATCAAGGTAAATTAGAAGTGATCAAACAGGAGATGGCAAGAGTGAACATTTTAGGGATCCGTGAACTAAAAAGGACAGAAATGGGTGAATTTAACTCAGATGACCATTATATCTACTACTGTGGGCAAGAATCTCTTAGAAGAAATGGAGTAGCCTTCATAGCCAACAAAAAGGTCCAAAATGCAATACATGGGTGTAATCTCAAAAACAATGGAATGATCTCTGTTCATTTCCAAGGCAAAACATTCAATATCACAGTAATCCAAGTCTATACCACAACCACTAATGCTGAAGAAGCTGAAGTTGAATAGTTCTATGAAGATCTACAAGGCCTTCTAGAACTAACATCCCAAAGAGATGTCCTTTTCATTATAAGGGACTGGAATGCAAAAGTAGGATGTCAGGAGACACCTGGAGCAACAGGCAAATTTGGCCTTGGAGTACAGAATGAAGCAGGGCAAAGGCTAACAGAGTTTTGTGAAGAGAACTCACTGATCATAGCAAACACCCTCTTGCAACAACACAAGAGAAGACTCTACACATGGACATCACCAAAGGGTGAATACTGAAATCCAATTGATTATATTCTTTGCAGCCAAAGATGGAGAAGCTCTATACAGTCAGCAAAAACAAGACCAGGAGCTGACTGTGGCTAAGATCATGAACTTCTTATGGAGATATTAACACTTAAATTGAAGAAATCAGGGAAGACCACTAGACCATTCAGCTATAACTGAAATCAAATGCTTTACGATTAGTGGAAGTGACAAATGGATTCAAGGGATTAGATCTGATAGACAGAGTGCCTGAAGAACTGTGGACAGAGGTTCTTGACATTAAATACAGGAGGCAGTGATCAAGACCATCCCTAACAAAAAGAAATGCAAAGAGGCAAAATGGCTATCTGAGGATGCCTTACAAACAGCTGTGAAAAGAAGAGAAGAGAAAGGCAAAGGAGAAAAGGAAAGATACATCCATTTGAATGTAGCATTCCAAAGAATACCAAGGAGATAAGAAAGCCTTCCTCAATGATCACTGCAAAGAAATAGAGGAAAACAATAGAATGGGAAAGACTAGAGATCTCTTCAAGAAAATTAGTGATACAAAGGGAACATTTCATGCAAAGATGTGTGCAATAAAGGACAGAAATGGTATGGACCTAACAGAAAAAGAAGATATTAAGAAGAAATGACAAGAATACATGGAAGAACTATTCAAAAAAGATCTTCATGACCGAGATAACCACAAATGGTGTGATCACTCAGCCTAGAGCCAGACATCCTGGAATTTGTAGTCAAGTGGGCCTTAGGAAGTATCGCTAGGAACAAAGCTACTGGAGGCAATGGAATTCCAGTTGAGTTATTTCAAATCCTAAAAGATGATGCTGTGAAAGTGCTACACTCAATATGCCAGAAAATTTGGAAAACTCAGCAGTGGCCACAGGACTGGAAAAGGTCAGTTTTCATTCCAATCCCAAAGAAAGGCAATGCTAAAGAATGCTCAAACTACCACACAATTGCCCTCATCTCACACGCTAGCAAAGTCATGCTCAAAATTCTCCAAGCCAGGCTTCAACAGTATGTGAACCGTGAACTTCCAGATGTTCAAGCTGGTTTTAGAAAAGGCAGAGAAACTTGAGAGCAAATTGCCAACAGCTTTTGGATCATCAAAAAAATCAAAAGAGTTCCAGAAACACATCTATTTCTGTTTTATTGACTATGCCAAAACCTTTGACTGTGTGAATCACAACAAACTGTGGAAAATTCTGAAAGACATGGGAATACCAGACCACTTTACCTGCCTCCTGAGAAATCTGTATGCAGGTCAAGAAGCAACAGTTAGAACTGGACATGGACCAACAGACTGGTTCCAAATTGGAAAAGGAGTACATCAAGACTGTATATTGTCACCCTGCTTATTTAACTTACATGCAGAGGAGTACATCACACAAAGTGCCAGGCTGGATGAAGCCCTGCTAGAATCAAGATTTCCGGGAGAAATATCAATAGCCTCAGATATGCAGATGTCACCACCCTTATGGCAGAAAGTGAAGAAGGACTAAAGAGCCTCTTGATGAAAGTGAAAGAGGAGAGTGGAAAAGCAGGCTTAAAACTCAACATTCAGAAAACTAAGATTATGGCATCCAGTCCCATCACTTCATGGCAAATAGTTGGGGAAACAGTGAGAGACTTTATTTTTTTGGACTCCAAAATCACTGCAGATGGTGACTTCAGCCATGAAATTAAAAGACACTTGCTCCTTGGAAGAAAAGCTATGACCAACCTAGACAGCATATTAAAAAGCAGAGACATTACTTTGCCAACAAAGGTCCATCTAATCAAAGCTATGATTTTTCCCAGTAGTCATGTATGGATGTGAGAGTTGGACTATAAAGAAAGCTGAGTGCCAAAGAATCAATGCTTTTGAACTGTGGTGTTGGAGAAGACTCTTGAGAGTCCCTTGGACTGCAAGGAGATCCAACCTGTCCATCCTAAAGGAAATTAGTCCTGAATATTCATTGCAAGGACTGATGCTGAAGCTGAAACACCAGTAGTGTGGCCACCTGATATGAAGAACTGACTGATTGGAAAAGACCGTGGTGCTGGGAAAGATTGAAGGCAGGAGGAGAAGGAGACGACAGAGAATGAGATGGTTGGATGGCAGCACCAACTCTATGGACATGAGTTTGAGTAAGATCTAGGAGTTGCTGATGGCCAGGGAAGCCTGGTGTGCTGCAGCTCATGGGGTCAGAAAGAGTCAAAAACGACCAAGTGACTGAACTGAATTCATGCATATATGTATGAATAATGTACATATTAAGGACTTTCCAGGTGGCTTAGTGGTAAAGAATCCACCTGCCAATGCAGGAGATGTGAGTTTGATCCCCAGGTCAGAAAGATCCTTTGGAGAAGGAAACAGCAACCCACTCCAGCACTTCTGCCTGGAAAACCCCTGGGCAGAGGAGCTGGCAGGTTATAGTCCATGGGGTCACAAAAGTGTCTGACATGACTTAGCAACTAAACAACAATGTACACATTATGTAATTTTATTAGATGAATGGATGACTATGAACCAAAGAGGTTGAGTAGTTTTATGCTGGTAGAATTATTCAATGATTCTTGTTTCTTCCCTATAATTTTTCCATTCTTCATGAATTTTTAATAGTGAGACTATATTTTACTATCATATTAATATAAATATGTATGGATATATTCACAATAAAAGAGAAAGCATATCTGGCTAGATTTCCTTACAGTTTTTATTTACAAGCTCTATCTACCTTATTTTTTTTTCCTATTCAGTAAAAATAAGCTTTAAAAGGTAGCAATTACCTTTCATGTAGTACAGGGCTTGTTACCTGGGGCACTGATTTTCTCCTAGACAGAGTAGTTTGAAGCTGTTCAATCTCTTCTGAACATAGTTTCTTAGTTTTGGAGAGTTTCCCCCTTGTAACCCCCAAGATACAGCCAGAAGTCACTGTTCTTGGCCCTCTTGTTGCTGACATCATACATGTAATGGGTGTTTTCAGTCAGATGCATCACAGGGTGGCAAGGTAATGCTATAAGGATGTTGACATGAATGGCATTTATTCCAGGTGAATATGACCACGGGGGCTCAAAGGTTGAGCTCTTGGCATTATCAGTGCAAATGGCAATGTCTCTCTAAGAAGCAGTTTTTGCCAGGTGTTGGTAGCAATGGCATTTTCACTGGAGCAAATTCTAGAGTATGATTGAGGGCAGGAGGAAAAGGGGACAACAGAGGATTGAGATGGCTGGATGGCATCACCAACTCGATGGACATGGGTTTGGGTGGACTCAGGGAGTTGGTGATTGACAGGGAGGCCTGGTGTGCTGAGGTTCACGGGGTCACAAAGAGTCGGACATGACTGAGCGGCTGAACTGAACTGTTCTCACTATTTCTATGTCTGGCTCTCTTGCTCTCCAGAGGAGTCTGTGAACTGCTTAATATTTTTACCTAATTCTTTTCCCGCCTAAACTAGCCAGAGTGGATTCTATTGCTTCCTAGAAGAACTGTTCCTAACAGTAATACTTTCATCTCATTTTAAAAATGAAGAAATTGAGTTTTTGAAAAATGGCAAAAATGTCCCAAGATTATATAGCTAGTAAATAACAAGACAGAAGTCCAAGACTTTTGAGCCAACTTCTAAGCTCTTTAGACTCTTAAAATTAATCTATTCTAACATTTGCCATGAAGGAAACTCTTCAATAAAAAATAAATGTTACCATTTAATGAATGATTTCTATGTCTAAAGACTCTGATGCTGGGAAAGACTGAAAGCAAAAGGAGAAGGAGCAGCAGATGATGAGATGGTTAGATAGCATCACAGACTCCATGGACATGAATTGGAGAAATCTTTGGAGACAATGGAGGGCAGAGAAAGCTGGCATGCTACAGTCCCTGGGTCACAAAGAGTCAGACATGACTTAGCGACTGAACAACAACAAAAAATGCCAAAATTGCACATCAGCTGTGAGAGGGATTCCAGAGATCATCTAACCAACCTTATTTACACATGAGGAGACTGGGGCCAAAAACATAGTGGAATTTTCCCAGTGTCACTCAGAAAGGTAATGGCAGAGCAAGGAGAGACAACCAGGTTTGCTGATTCCCATTTCCTTTACATCAGTGAAGAGTGAAGCCATTTATTAACCTACAGAGAAATGCTTATATCACACAAATCGAATGCCTAAGTGAAAATCTTGTTTAGACTTAAGAAGAAGTAAACATTAAATGTATAATGGATAACCACATTGAAAACACTGCCAACCAGTCACATGGATACTCTGGATTCTACCACCATCACCCGCTTTGGGGTGTGTAACTGAGAAGCCTGATGTAGCTCTTGAGAAAAACCTTATGAAAACACTGCCTGGGGCACTGAGATCACATGTCTACTTGGTTAAGAAATAGAGAGTTTAATCAATAGGTTTGATGTAAGAAATTGTCCTTTCTGAAGAAATTGGGGAAGTTACTAGATCCCTTGTTAACCAATAGAAAAACTATAAGATTGAGTGTCTAAATATTTTAAAATAAAAGTATTTTGGAACAGACATTACTATCTGTACATGCATCGATAATTTTTTGTATTTTAAAAAATATTTATTTTTAATTGAAGGATAATTGTTTTATAATACTATGTTGGTTTCTGCCATACATCATAGATAATCATTTTTGTTTCAATAAAATCTAAGATGTGTTTTACCCTACAGGCTATTTCTATTGACTCTGCGGGTGTGGTGAAGTCTTGTTGCATAAAGGAAAACTGAAACTTATTATTTCTGATTCATTTCCCTTTAAATCATCCAAATATTACTTTTTATGGGCTATGAATTAGCCAAATAGTCTCTAAGGGGGTATTAAAGCATTTCAAGCTTTGCTTCCCTTAAAATAAAATAATAAATGTTAAAATGGAGGAGGTAGGTTCCAAGTGATTTTACTTGTTCTACAAAAGTTCTCATCTGTCCAAGATCTAAAATGTCTGAGTGGTTCTGAATTGTCTAAATTTTTCTTTTCTGTTAAGAACTGACTCTCATCAATTGATCTCCTTGTCAAGGATACTGCCTTGAGTAGTTCAGATGTATCTTCCTATCAGAAGAATGAACTCTGTTCCTGAAAACTGTAAATCCTATCTTTCTCCATCAGAAATTACCTTCAGAAACCAACACAATTTTAAAGCAATCATCCTCCAGTTAAAAATAAATTAATTAGTTAAAAAAAGAGAAACTATCTCAAGATGTTTAAGGGTGAAAGTATTACACTAATATAAACCATACGCTTGTTACATTACAAGAGACAACTATTGAAAATTTGCAATTAACTGAGACTACTTTTTCAAAGCCATTGAGCGGTTCAAATAAGTGGAGTGTGCAGCACATTAAGGGCCAAATTAACTAAATTCATATATTAACACGATGTGGACTCCTTCCCATCTTTATCATTATTTTTAAGATGAACATCTCTGAATGGTTGAAAGAAATCAGAGGAGGGCTTTTGCCTTAAGCCCTCCTTTATCTTAGTTTTCTCATAAACATATTTACATGAATAACTTGGGTAATTTGAAAGACAGTTTAAGAAGTCTAAGACTGAACAAGTCTTTATTCAAACAGCATTTTAGCACACTGTGCCATTTGGATAGTAAAAGCCATCACCCTAAGTTCTCCATTTCTAGGCAATTGAAGAACTGATCATTAGGATTTGTGGCTGGATTTTGAATCTGAAGTCAGAATGACAGAGATACTAACAAAGCATCTTAAGCAGAAGTCAGAGGAAACCACTCAGAAATTAACTAATTCACTCTCTTAATATTTACTCAGTACTAAATATGGAGAAGCAATATATTTGGCACTGATGACATGATAGCAAATCAGAGAGACATGCATTTTCAAAGAAACTGGATGACTAGAGATTTGCTTGGCTTGGTAATAACAAATACATTCCAGGACACTTTAATGGCATATTTTATATTTTCAGAGAAAGGAAACATAGAAATATACATACCCATTGATGAATCTTCACTTGCATTCCTTAGATAGTCAGTCAATATTTTACATACCCACTAACACTCTCCTTATCTGGGATTCAATAACCCCATGATTATAATACATATAATTCACTCAAATTCCCATTGTTCATCCTTAGTCTATGATTCAGCCCTACTCTACTCACTCTCAGTTTGTCTTTGCCTCAGTTTGTCATGCCTCCTCATGAAAATTAAATCATTGAACTTCTACTCTCCTGACTCTTCACTTTGCCATCTTTGAACTTGTATAGGTCCTACTCTCTTAATGTAACCCAGCACATAACATCTATAATAAATCAGAAAAAAGTTGAAAATGATATTAAAGCTCAAGTAGAAAATAGCATATGTGGATGCTCAAGTAAATCTTGAAAATAAAAAGAAATAAGAGATAATTAGCTCTAGTAGACAATGCAATATATTTTGAAACTTCAACAAGTAAAAAGGTTTGCTAGTCAACAAAATATGGAAAATCAAAGAGACAGAATGAAGAGTTCACAAACAGACTCAAGTATCCATGAAGTTTGGCTTATGATAAAGGTGACTTTCCAACTGGGTGAGGAGGGAAGGGAAGAATTCAAAATATGATTTGGGGCAATTGGCTAACCACTTGAAAAAATATTAAAACTATACTTCTCTCAATAAGAAATAAACTCCAGATGGATTAAAGATGTATAAAACAAAAGATATGAAAGAAAGAATGAGGAATAATAGAGACCTTACCTTGTCTCTTGAAACAACTTTAAAAAAAGACAACACAAGGAACAATGATTTTAAAACATTGGAAATCAGGCAACAAAAGACAGCAGTCTTTGAGAGAAGGAAACAAATGATATGAGTTTTAAGATTGCCCCTGCTGTGAGCTGGAGAGACTTTCAAGGCTGCAGACTAGGGAAGAGGAAGCCAGTTACAATAAAGTGACCTCTCTAAATTGAAAAGATGTAGCTATGAGTCCAGGGAGGCCAAGGTAGTTAGAGTAGAAGGTAGAGCACTAGAGAGAAAAGAGCTGCAGAGAGAGCTCTGGAGGTCTTCAGAGGGTTCCCTTTCAGTGTGCAGCTCAGTATTGCTCTGCAAATGTGAGTAAACTAGTAGAAGCCCCAGAGGCTGGGGAAGCAACCATTTGAAAGGTCAAGAGAGAACAATACCTCACAAGAGCTGGAAACAGTTCCTGTTGCCACCAACCACATTGAAAATTCTCAAAATTCACAGGGAATCAGGAAAAGTACTCAGAAGAATTTGTCTTATTAATGGAGGAAAATGAGCCCTAGACTGAATGCTACTCTGGTCCTACCTAACGAAGTTTAACAAGGTCTAAACAGATCAGTGTTTTCCAAGCAATTAACTATGTTCTAGGACAAAACTCAAGAATATTTACTGTACAAAGAAATCAGCATCCAAGAAGATAAAATTCACAATGTCTGGTTTCAAAACCCAATAAACAATTACCAGGCATGCATTGAAACAGGGAAATATTATACAATGAAAAAATCAATCCAGGAGGGCAGTCCTAAGATGGTGGAGGAATAGGACAGGGAGACCACTTCCTCCCCCACAACTTCATGGAAAGAACATTTGAACAATGAGCAAATTCCACAAAATAGTTTCTGAATGCTGGCAGAGGACATCAGGCACCCAGAAAGGCAGCCCATTGTCTTTGAAAGGAGGTAGGACAAAATATAAAAGATAAAAAGAGAGACAAAAGGTAGAGACAGAGATCCATCCCAGGAAGGGAGTCTTAAAAAAGGAGAGAAGTTTCCAAACACCAGGAAACACTCTCACCAGTGGGTCTGTGGTGAGCCTTGGAATCTCAGAGGGCAACATAACAAGGAGGAAAAATACATAAATAAATAAATAAATAAAACCCATAGATTACCTGCCTAACAGCAACCTCCAGCGGAGAAGCATCGCAGACACATGCATCTGCCACTAGCAAGTGGGGACTGGACAGGGAGGTGTGGGTTGCATTGCTTATGATGAGGACAAGGTCTGAATGCCCAGAGCAATCTGAGGGAACTAACTTGAGATAGCAACCCAGACCGTGGGGTAGCTATCCTGCAAAAAGCCCTAACCTAAGACACCACCAGGCCTGTTCATAGAACAAAGGACTGAGCAGAGCTAGCTGGCTGTGGACTGGCCCATCCCCTGTCCGAGACAGGCAGGCGAGGGCAGCCAGAGCCGGAAGGGAGCAATGGCTGTCCCAGAGAGGCATCATCTACCCAACTGCAAGGAGGCTTCATTGCTAACCAAGACTTCTTGGGATTTTGGATGGTCGACATCCGCCGGGAGGGTTGCAGCCAGAGATCAGCTCCCCAGAAGAAACACACGGCACACCTGAGAAGGCACGCCTGTTGTACACCCAGAAAACCGAGCGGCTGGGATGGGGGAGGCGATATGATGCAGCCTCCAACTGGGGGCTACAGTGCTTGCCAAGCATCTGGTCATCTGAGCCGCTTGGACCTGGGAAGGGCACAAAACGCAGGCCCAACCAAGTCTGCGCCTTTGTGGAATACGCGAGAATCTGAACCTGAGCAGCTTAGACTTGAGAAGTGCATGCAACCCAGGGCCCGTCTCAGACAGTTCCCGGCAGAGCAACCTAGAGCCTGAGCAGTGTAGACTGAGAAAGCACACACGCTGTGAGTGAGGGCAAACCCAGTGTGGCCGAGACACTGCAAGCACTCCCCACACACGCAAGTGATATTTGTTTGCAGTGTTCCTCCCTCCCCACAGCAGGACTGAACAAGTGAGCCTAAAAAAAGTGACCACCACCGCCCCCTTGTGTCAGGGTGGAAATCAGACAGTGAAGAGACCAGCAAACAGAACACGCTAAAATAAACAGAGGGAACTGCTTTGGAAGTGACAGGTGCAATAGATTAAAACCCTGTAGTTAGCACTGACTGCATAAAAAGGGGCCTATAGATCTTGAGAAGTATAAGCCGGATCAAGGAACTATCTGAAAATGAACTGACCCTACACTGTCTACAACAGCTCCAGAGAAAGTCTTAGATATATTTTTACTATTATCATTCTTTAATTTTTTTTAAAAAAATTTATTTTTAAGTCCTCTATTACTCCTTTAATTTTCATTTTTATAACCTACTATTACCTTGCCAAAAAAAGACCCTATTTTTAAAGCAAACTTCATATATATATATATATATATTTTATAATTTTGGTGACTTGTTTTTTTAATATTGTATTTTTGAGAATCTAACCTCTACTCTAGATTTTTAATCTTTGCTTTTAGGTATTTGTTATCAATTTTGTACCTTTAAGAACCCAATCTTCAGTACCCATTTTTACTTGGGAGCGAGATTATTGGCTTAACTGCTCTCTCCCCCTTTTGACTCTCCTTTTTCTCCACCAGGTTGCCTCTATTTCCTCCCTCTCCCTTCTCTTCTCTATCCAATTCTATGAATCTCTTTCTGTGTTCTTGGCTGTGGAGAACACTTAGGGAACTGATTACTGGCTGGATCTGTCTCTCTCCTTTCGATCCCCCCCTTTTATCCTTCTGGGCACCTCTGTCTCCTTCCTCCCTCTTCTCTTCTCTGTGTAACTCTGTGAACATCTCAAAGGGATCCAGACTGTGGAGAGCACATAGGGAAGTGATCACTGGTTGGCTTGCTCTCACCCCTTTTGATTCCCCCTCTATTCCTTCTGGTCACCTCTATCTCTCTCCTCCCTCTTCTCTTCTCCATGTAACTCTGTGTACCTCTCTGGGTATCCCTCACTGTGGAGAAACTTCTCATCATTAACCTAGATGTTTTATCATTGGTGCTGTATAGATGCGGAGAAGGCAATGGCAACCCACTCCAGTACTCTTCCTGGAAAATCTCATGGATGGAGGAGCCTGGTAGGCTGCAGTCCATGGGGTCACTAGCAATCGGACAAGACTGAGCGACTTCACTTTCACTTTTCCCTTTCATGCATTGGAAATACGAAATGCCAACCTACTCCAGTGTTCTTGCCTGGAGAATCTCAGAGACGGGGGAGCCTGGTGTGCTGCTGTCTATGAAGTCGCACAGAGTCGGACATGACTGAAGCAACTTAGCAGCAGCAGCAGCAGCAGCTGTATAGATGGAGAAGTCTTGAGTCTACTGTAAGAACAAGACTGAAAACCAGAGGCAGGAGGCTAAAGTCCAAATCCTGAGAACACCAGAGAACTCCTGACTCTAGGGAACATTAATCGATAGGAGCTCATCAAAAGCCTTTATACCTACACTGAAACCAAGCACCACCCAAGGGCCAACAAGTTCCAGAGCAAGGCATACCACGCAAATTCTTCAGCAACACAGGAACATAGCCCTGAGCTTCAATATACAGGCTGTCCAAAGTCACACCAAACCCAATGACATCTCAAAACTCACTACTGAACACTTCATTGCACTCTGGAGAGAGGAAATCCAGATCCACCAACCAGAACACTGGCACAAGCTTCCCTAACCAGGAAACCTTGACAAGCCACCCATCCAACCCCACCCACAGTGAGGAACCTCCACAATAAAGAGGAACCACAAACTGCCAGAATACGGAAAGGCCACCCCAAACATAGCAATATAAACAAGATGAAAAGGCAGAGAAATACTCAGCAGGAAAAGGAACAGGATAAATGCCCACCACACCAAACAAAACAGGAAGAGATAGGAAATCTACCTGATAAAGAATTCCAAATAACGACAGTGAAAATAATCCAAAATCTTGAAAACAAAATGGAGTTACAGATAAATAGCCTGGAGACAAGGATTGAGAAGATGCAAGAAATGTTTAACAAGGACCTAGAAGGAATAAAAGAGTTAATATGTAATGAATAAGGCAATAAATGAGATCAAAAACACTCTGGAAGGAACCAACAGTAGAATAACAGAGGCAGAAGATAGGATAAATGAGGTAGAAGATAGAATGGTAGAAATAAATGAAACAGAGAGGAAAAGAGAAAAAAGAATTAAAAGAAATGAGGACAACCTCAGAGACCTCTGGGACAATATTAAACGCACCATTTTTGAATCACAGAAGTCCCAGAAGAAGAAGACAAAAATAAAGACCATCAGAAAATACTTGAGGAGATAATAGTTGAAAACTCCTCTAAAATGGGGAAGGAAATAGTCACCCAAGTCCAAGAAACCCAGAGAGTACCAAACAGAATAAACACAAGGCAAAACACCTCAAGACACATATTAATCAAATTAACAAAGATCAAACACAAAAAAACAAATATTAAAAGCAGCAAGGGAAAAACAACAAATAACACACAAGGTGATTCCCATAAGGATAACACCTGATCTTTCAATAGAAACTCTTCAGGCCAGAAGGGAATGGCAGAACATACTTAAAGTGATGAAAGAAAAAATATATAGCCCAGATTACTGTACCCAGCAAGGATCTCCTTCAAATATGAAGGAGAAATCAAAAGCTTTACAGACAAGCAAAAGTTGAGAGAATTCAGCACCACCAAACCAGCTCTCCAACAAATGCTAAAGGATCTTCTCTAGACAGGAAACACAGAAAGGGTGTATAAACTCAAATTCAAAACAACAAAATAAATGGCAATGGAAACATACTTATCAATAATTACCTTAAATGGAAATGGGTTGAATGCCCCAACCAAAAGACAAAAACTGGATGAATGGATACAAAAACAAGACCCCTATATATGTTGTCTACAAGAGACCCACCTCAAAACAAGGAACACATACAGACTGAAAGTGAAGGGCTGGAAAAAGATATTCCACGCAAATAGAGACCAAAAGAAAGCAGTAGTAGCAATATTCATATCAGATTAAATAGACTTTAAAACAAAGGCTGTGAAAAGAGACAAAGAAGGATACTACATAATGATCAAAGGATCAATCCAAGAAGATAGAACAATTATAAATATATATGCACCCAATATAGGAGCACCGCAATATGTAAGACAAATGCTAACAAGTGTAAAAGGGGAAATTAACAATAACACAATAATAGTGGGAGACTTTAATACCCCATTCACACCTATGGATAGATCAACTAAACAGAAAATTTACAGGGAAACACAAACTTTAAATGATACAATAGACCAATTAGACATAATTGATATCTACAGGACATTTCACCCCAAAACAATGAATTTCACCTTTTTCTCAAGTGCACATGGAACCTTCTCCAGGATAGATCACGTCCTGGGCCACAAATCTAGCTTTGGTAAATTCAAAAAAATTGAAATCATTCCAAGCATCTTTTCTGACCACATGCAGTAAGATTAGATGTCAATTACAGGAGAAAAACGTTTAAAAATTCCAGCATATGGAGGCTGAAGAACATGCTGCTGAATAACCAACAAATTACAGAAGAAATCAAAAAAGAAACCAAAATATGCATAGAAATGACTGAAAATGAAAACACAACAACCCAAAACATATGGGACACTGTAAAAGCAGTGCTAAGGGGCAGATTCACAGCAATACAGGCTTAATTCAAGAAACAAACAAAAAAATCAAATAAATAACCTAACTCTACACCTAAAGCAACTAGAAAAGGAAAAAATGAAGAACCCCAGGGTTAGTAGAAGGAAAAAAATCTTAAAAATTAGGGCAGAAACAAATGCAAAAGAAACAAAAGAGACCATAGCAAAAGTCAAAAAGGCAAAAAGCAAAAGCTAAAAGCTGGTTCTTAGAGAAGATAAATAAAATTAACAATCCATTAGTCAGACTCATCACGAAAAAAAGGGAGAAGAATCAAATCAACAAAATTAGAAATGAAAATGGAGACATCACAACAGACAACACAGAAATACAAAGGATCACAAGAGACTACTATCAGCAACTATATGCCAATAAAATGGACAACGTGGAAGAAATACACAAATTCTTAGAAAAGTACAACTTTCCAAACTGAACCAGGGAGAAATAGAAAATCTTAAGAGTCCCATAACAAGCACGGAAATTGCAACTGTAATCAGAAATCTTCCAGCAAACAAAAGCTTAGGACCAGACAGCTTCATAGCTGAATTCTACCCAAAATTTAGAGAGGAGCTAACATCTATCCTACTCAAACTCTTCCAGAAAATTGCAGAGGAAGGTACACTTCAAACTCATTCTATGAGGCCACCACCACCCTAATACCAAAACCTGACAAAGACGCCACAAGAAAAGAAAACTACAGGCCAATATCACTGATGAACATAGATGCAAAAATTCTTAACAAAATTCTAGCAAACAGAATCCAACAATATATTAAAAAGATCATACATCATGACCAAGTGGGCTTTATCCCAGGGATGCAAGGATTCTTTAATATCTGCAAATCAATCAATGTAATACACCACATTAATAAACTGAAAAATAAAAACCATATGATTATTTCAATAGATGCAGAGAAAGCCTTTGACAAAATTCAACATCCATTTATGTTAAAATACCCTCCAGAAAACAGGAATAGAAGAAACATGCCTCAACATAATAAAAGCTATATATGACAAACCCACAGCAAACATTATCCTCCATGGTGAAAAACTGAAAGCATTTCCCCTAAAGTCAGAAACAAGACAAGGGTGCCCACTCTCACCACTACTACTCAACATAGTTTTGGAAGTTTTGGCCACAGCAATCAGAGCAGAAAAAGAAATAAAAGGAATCCAGATTGGAAAAGAAAAAGTAAAATTCTCACTATTTGCAGATGACATGATCCTCTACATAGAAAACCCTAAAGACTCCACCAAAAAATTACTAGAGCTAATCAATGAATATAGTAAAGTTGCAGGATATAAAATCAACACACAGAAATCCCTTGCATTCCTATACACTAACAATGAGAAAACAGAAAGAGAAATTAAGGAAACAATTCCATTCACCATTGGAATGAAAAGAATAAAATAAGTAGGAATATATCTACCTGAAGAAACAAAAGACCTATATATAGAAAACTATAAAATACTTGTGAAAGAAATCAAGGAGGACACAAATAGATGGAGAAATATACCACGTTCATGGATCAGAAGAATCAATATAGTGAAAATGAGTATACTACCCAAAGCTATCTATAGATTCAATGCAATCCCTATCAAGCTACCATTTTTTTCCCACAGAACTAGAACAAATAATTTCACCGTTTGTATGGCAATACAAAAAAAACCCGAATAGCCAAAGCAATCTTGAGAAAGAAGAATGGAACTGGAGGAATCAACCTGCCTGACTTTAGGCTATACTACAAAGCCAAAGTCATCAAGACAGTATGGTACTGGCACAAAGACAGAAATATAGATCAATGGAACAAAATAGAAAGCCCAGAGATAAATCCACATACCTATGGACACCTTATTCTTGACAAAGGAGGCAAGAATATACAATGGAGGAAAGACAATCTATTTAACAAGTGATGCTGGGAAAACTAGTCAACCACTTGTAAAAGAATGAAACTAAAACACTTTCTAATACCATACACAAAAATAATTTCAAAATGGATTAAAGATCTAAATGTAAGACCAGAAACTATAAAACTCCAAGATGAAAACATAGGCAAAACACTCTCTGACATAAACCACAGCAGGATCCTCTATGACCCACCTCCCAGAATATTGGAAATGAAAGCAAAAATAAACAAATGGGACCTAATTAAAATTAAAAGCTTCTGCACAATGAAGGAAACTATAAGCAAGGTGAAAAGACAGCCTGCAGAATGGGAGAAAATGAAGCAAAGGACAAAGAATTAATCTCAAAAATATATAGGCAACTCCTGCAGCTCAATTCTAGAAAAATAAATGATGCAATCAAAAAGCGGGCCAAAGAACTAAACAGACATTTCTCCAAAGAAGACACACAGATGACTAACAAACACATGAAAAAATGCTCAACATCATTCATTATCAGAGAAATGAAAATCAAAACCACAATGAGGTACCATTTCATGCCAGTCAGAATGGCTGCTATCCAAAAGTCTACAAGCAATAAATGCTGGAGAGGGTGTGGAGAAGAGGGAACCCTCTTACACTGTTGGTGGGAATGCAAACTAGTACAGCCACTATGGAGAACAGTGTGGAGATTCCTTAAAAAACTGGAAATAGAACTTCCATATGACCCAGTAATCCCACTATTGGGCATACACACCAAGGAAACCAGAATTGAAAGAGACACGTGTACCTCAATGTTCATCACAGCACTGTTTATAATAGCCAGGACATGGAAGCAACCTAGATGTCCATCAGCAGACGAATGCATAAGAAAGCTGTGGTACATATACACAACAGAATATTACTCAGCCACTAAAAAGAATACATTTGAATCAGTTCTAATGAGGTGGATGAAACTGGAGCGTATTATACAGAGTGAAATAAGCCAGGAAGAAAAACACCAATACAGTATACTAAGGCATATATGTGGAATTTAAAAAGATAGTAACAATAATCCTGTATGTGAGATAGCAAAAGAGACACAGATGTATAGAACAGTCTTTTGGACTCTGTGGGAGAGAGTGAAGGTGGGATGATTTGGGAGAATGGCATTGAAATATGTATATTATCATATGTGAAACGAATTGACAGTCCAGGTTTGATGCATGATACAGGGTACTCGGGGCTGGTACACTGGGATGACCTAGAGGGATGGGATGGGGAGTGAGGTGGGAAGGGGGTCCAGGATGGGGAGCATATGTACACCCGTGGTGGATTCATGTCAATGTATGGCAAAACCACTACTATATTGTAAAGTAATTAACCTCCATTAAAATAAATAAATTTATATTAAAAAAAAGAAAAAATCAATCCATAGAAAGAGAGTCAGGAATTAGTAAGACAATAGAATTAGTATTCAAGGATATTAAATCAATTATTATAAGTATAATCCACATAATGAAAAAGTTGAAAAAAAAGATTAAACATTCTGGGTAGAGACCTAGAAATTATAAAAAAGACACAAATCAAATTTCTAGGAGTGAAAACTACAATATCTGAAATTTAAAAAATACACATGATGGGAACACCAGCACATTAGACATTGCAGAGGAAAGTATTAGTGAAATTAATGATACAGCAATAGAACAAAGTGTGAATGATTTTGAAATGAATACATTAAATAAATCAGAGAAATTAAAAAGGAAAAAAGAATGCCATTTGACATATACAAAATAAAAGCTGATTGAAATAAAACGTGATCAAAAATTGTATTTAGGTTGAATAAATATAGTTGATTTACAAAATTATATTAGTTTTAGGTGTACAACAGTGATTCAACATTGATACAGGTTATGCTCCATTTAAAATTATTATGAAACATTTACTATATTCCTCATATTATACAATATATTCTTGTATCTTATTTATTTTATGTATAGTGGTTTCTACCTCTTAATCTCCTGACTCTATCTTGGCTACCTCCATTCTTCTTTTCAAAGGTAACCACTCATTTATTCTCTGTATCTATGAGTCTGTTTCTGTTTTGTTGTGTTCATTTGTTTCATTTTTGTAGGTTCCACATATAAGTGATAACATACATTTCGTTAAGCATAATACATTCCAGGTCCATTAATGTTGTTGCAAATGACAAAATTTCATCCTTTTTATAGCTAAGTAAAATATTGTGTGGGTGTGTATACACACACACCACATACTTTTTATCCATCCATCTGCTGAAGGACATTTTGATTGCTTTCATTATCTTGCTATTGTAAATAATGCTGCTATGAATATTGGAACGCCCACCTTTTCTAATTAGTGTTTTCACTTTCTTTGGTTATATACCCAGGAATGTAATTGATGGATCATTCGCTAGTTCTATTTTTAGCTTTTGGAAGAACCTCCATACTATTTTCCATAATGACTGCACCAGTTTATATTCCTACTAATAGTGCAGGAATATAAACTTTTTCATGTACCAGTTGGCCATCAAAGGGTTAGCTTAAAATGATAAATATGCTTAATATCAGTAAAAAAAGCAATTGCTGGAAAAATGGTGTGTGGGGGGGGTATGTTGTACTAGTTATACATTGTTGTACTACAGATTACCCCAAAATTCGGCAGCTTGAAACAACCTGCAAACATCTACTATCTCATGACTTCTCTGGGCTGGGAATCTGGAGTGGTTTATCTGGGAGGTCCAGCTCCGTGTTTCTTGTGCAGTTGCAGTCGAGCTGTCAGCAGGGCCACAGTATCTGTAGGCCTGACTGGGGTTGGGTCTGGTTCAAATTCACTCATAGAGTTTTTGTCAGGCCTTACTTCCTTGCTGGCCGCTGGCCAGAGACCTCTTCCCATGTGGGTTTCTCTCTAAACTGCCTGGGTGTTTTTATGACATAGAAGTTTCTCCCAGTGTGAGTGATTAGAGAGACAAAGAGAGAGAGAGATCTCAATAAAAAGCCACAATGTGTTTTTTCAACTTAATCTTGGCAGTGACTCCCCATTATTTCCACCATATTCCTTCTTTTCGTAAACACAGACCAAACCTGGTGCAAGAATCTGAATACTAGGAGTTGAGGATCTTGGGGCCATTTTAGAGGTTGCATAGCACAGGTCAAGAAATACAGCTGTCCAATAAACACACTAAAGCTGCCTAATCTCACTTGTCATTAAAGAAGTATGAATGGAAACAACAATAAAGTTATTTTTCATATATTAGAATGACAAAGATCGAAAAGTCTGGTATTAAGAGTATTCAAAGGATGTAAAGACAGGAATATGGATACACTCTAAGGTAGGAGTATAAAATAGCTTCTCCTCTTTGGAGGGGTAATTAATGATACCACTCATCTAGAAATACAATTTCTAAAATTTTATCCTATGCATATATTAATATTTGTACAAGTGGACATATGTGTACACAAATACACAATAATGTTTAGTACTTTGTTACTTGTAAAAGCAAATAACTGGACACAGCTTCAATGGCCCTTCGTTAAATACTAGGCTCTTAAATGAAGTATGATAACCCATTCAATGACACATTAGCCAGCTATTAAAAGAGAATTCTAAGATACATTACTAGGTTAGAAAATTAAGGTATAAATATGTAAGAATGGCATGCTGCTGTATATGCTATGTATATACACAAACACTTACACACACATATACATGGAATTCTCCAGGCAAGAGTACTAGAGTGGGTAGCCATTCCCTTCCCCAGGGGATCTTCCTGACCCAGGGACTGAACCTGGGCCTCCTGCACTACAGGCAGATTCTTTACCATCTGAGCTACCAGGCAACCCCCCTGTGTGTGTGTGTGTGTGTGTATATGATTAAATATACATATATACATTGAGCTCTGCTTCTTCCTATCCTGCATAGGCTCAACACCTCTACCTTTTCTCCTCATTCCACAGACTTATTCTCCCTTTGGACTCTAATCCCTAATTACTCACTGTATTGAGTTGTTTATCCTTCTCCTCTGATCTGCATCTACCTACAGATGTGCTCTTCCAAAAATATCACCCTCCTTTCTGTCCCCACTTGTCATCCTCAAGCTGTTGACACACTGCTTTCTTTTTCATCAGTTTCCATCTTGATGGAGTAAGAGCTACAGCTAACTGAATACCCACTGTGTGCCAGGCACTAGTCCAAGTTGTTAACGGATAAGTCAACCCTCAAAACAACTTGATGAGATATGTGCTATGATTATCACATTTTCCAGATATGGAAATTGAGGAAAGGGGAGATTAAGTCCCTTGTCTAAGATCACAGAGTTAGTAAACAACAGAGTGGGGATGCTAATGACAGCAGTCTGATTCTAGGATCTGTGCTTTTAACTACTGCTTCCTCTAGATAGGTTTTATTTGTCCCCCTTTCTTCACCTCCCACTGATATCTCAGACATTGCAATCTGCCTTCTACTTTCTAGCTCCACCAATGAAACAGTACACATTTGTTTTCACACTTTATTATTTTAAATCTCTTTGTGACAGTAATTCTAACTCCTTCCCTCTTAAAGTGCTTTGCTTGGTTTTCATACGACACTCTTATTTCTCTTCCCACTTCTTTTACTTCCCACTTCTTTTATTATTTCCTTTGTTTATTATTCTTCAGTCACCCTTTCCAAAAGGCCATTCCTCAAGATGGCATCAGTGGTTCCCTTCTCCATCTACATGCCCCTCCTGAAGTGTGGTCCCATTCCATGCCACTCATCTCTAACCCTGCTTACTCTGTGAACTCCAGGTCTATATTGTCTTCAATGGATAGTTACAAAGAGGTGTTTCCTGGTCACCAAATCAGTAACCCCAGAAATCTCAAACCATATCCATCTTCCAGCTCCTCTTTATGTCTTCCTTATCTTTGTATCTATTGTCTACAAGGTCACATGAATAAAAAACGCAGAGTCACCATTTAATATCATTTAATATCATTCTCCTCCTCCTTGTCCATTTGCTTTAGTTCAGTTTGTCTGACTACAAACTATATTATACTAGGACCTTCATGATTCTCTTCCTGCCTCTGGTCTGTCTCATTTCCAAGATACACTTCACACTAGTACTCGTACTAGTCTGGCTTCCCTGGTGGCCCAGATGGTAAAGAATCTGCTTGCAATTCAGGAGACCTCGGTTTGATCCCTGGGTTGGGGAAGATCCCTAGAGAAGGAAAAGCCCCTTTATGGCACTTCATAGCAAACAACAATGACAATAAAATTCAACCTCTCTAGCTTATCATTCGAAGAATTAAATTATCTGCTCCTATATACCTCCCCAGCCTCACCTTCCATCAGTTCCTCTCACCTGTCCTAACTGCAAGTTCCTAGAACTACCTCCTTGTCACTAAGTACCTGTTTCCATGTTTTCACACCACTAGGCTCTTGCTCATGTTATTCCTTCTTCTATGAGTTGCTTCCATTCTTTTCATGCTTGGGAAATTCCTGAAAATATTTTAAGACTGGGTCAAATGGTGCTTCCCATGTGAAGCCTTTTTTAGATTTATTTGTAATTTTCTACTTTCATGTCAACCTGACATTATATACATCTACCTATTATAACACTTATTACAGTTTACTTAAATTAACCGTTTATATACCCATCTCCTCACTAAACTCTGGATCTACTGTTGCTAGGCCCCATATCTTATTTAGTCTTATATTATTAGAACCAGGAACACAAATTTTTCATGATTTTGCAAAAATGGTAAATATCTTTGGAAAAATATTTTCACTGCATCTTATGTATGTTTCCTGAAATATGTGCTCTAGTCATATACTATCCAATTTGTAAAAACAAACACAGTCAAACCCTATTCACGGCCTAAAAGTGAGATATCCATAAGTTTGTTGGATTTTGAGTGAGATTTTCCCTCAGTTCTTATTTTATCTGGATCAGTCTACTCAATAACCCACCCTAACAAAAAGCACATGCTTGAGTCACTCAATGTGTCAGAGTCTTTGTGACCCTTTGGACTGTAGCCCATCAGGCTCCTCTACCCGTGAGATTTTTCAGGCAAGAAAACTGGAGTGAGAGATAAATCCATGCACCTATGGACACCTTGTCTTTGGCAAAGGAGGCAAAAATCTACAATGGAGAAAAGATAATCTCTTTAACAAGTGATGCTGAGAAAACTGGTCAACGACCTGTAAAAGAATGAAACTAGAACACTTTCTAACACCATACATAAAAATAAACTCAAAATGGATTATAGATGTAAATGTAAGACCAGAAACTATAAATCTCCTAGAGGAAAACGTAGGCAAAACACTCTCTGACATAAACCACAGCAGGATCCCCTATGACGCACCTCCTAGAGTAACAGAAATAAAAGCAAATAAACAAATGGGACCTAGTTAAACCTAAAAGCTTTTGCACAATGAAGGAAACTATAAACAAGGTGAAAAGACAGCCTTCAGAGTGGGAGAAAATAATAGCAAATGAAGCAATGGACAAAGAATTAATCTCAGAAATATACAAACAGCCCATGTAGCTCAATATCAGAAAAATGATTCAACCAAAAAATGGGCAAAGAATTAAAGAGACATTTCTCCAAAGAAGACATATAGATAGCTAACAAACACACGAAAAAAAGCTCAACATCACTCATTATCAGAGAAATGCAAATCAAAACCACAATGAAGTACCATCTCATGCCAGTCAGAATGGCTGCTATCAAAATGTCTACAAGCAATAAATGCTGGAGAGGGTGTGGAGAAAAGGGAACCTTCTTACATTGCTGGTGGGAATGCAAACTAGTAAGTCACTATGGAGAACAGTGTAGAGATTCCTTAAAAAACTGGAAATAGAACTGCCATATGACCCAGCAATCCCACTACTGGGCATACACACCAAGGAAACCAGAATTGAAAAAGACACGTGCACTCCAATGTTCATTGCAGCACTGTTTACAATAGCTAGGACATGGAAGCAACCTAGATGTCCTTCGGCAGACAAATGGATAAGAAAGCTATGGTATATATACACAATGGAATATTACTCAGCTATTAAAAAGAATGCATTTGAATTAGTTCTAATGAGTTGGATGAAACTGGAGACTATTATACAGAGTGAAGTAAGTCAGAAAGAAAAAACAATACAGTATACTAATGCATACATATGGAATTATGGAGAAGGAAATGGCAACCCACTCCAGCATTCTTGCCTAGAGAATTCCATGGACAAAGGAGCTTAGTGAACTGCCGTCTATGGAGTTGCACAGAGTCAGACACAACTGAATGGACTTAGCAGCAGCAGCAGCAGCATATATGGAATTTAGAAAGATGGTAATTACTACCCTATATGCGAGACAGCAAAAGAGACACAGATATAAACAACAGACTTTTGGACTCTGTGGGAGAAGATAAGGGTGGGATGATTTGAGAGAACAGCATTGAAACATATATATTACCATATGTGAAACAGATCATCAGTCCAAGTTTGATACATGAAACAGGGCACTCAAAGCTGGGGCACTGGGACAACCCTGAGGGATGGATGGGGAAGGAGGTGGAAGGGGAGCTCAGGATGGGGAACACATGTACATATGTGGTTGATTCATGCTGATGTATGGCAAAAACCACAACAATATTGTAAAGTAATTAGCCCCCAATTAAGATAAATAAACTTTTTAAAAAAAGAATACTGGAGTGGGTTGCCATTACCTCCTGCAGAGGATCTTCCCAACCCAGGGATCAAACCTACATATGTCTCCAGCACTGGCATACTTACTGAACTGGCATGTTCTTTACCAATTAGCACCACCTGGGAAATCCACTTGATGGTAGGTTTCATCAAAAGTTCTTTGAAGAAATAATTCTACTCTTATACCAACCCTTCCAGATAATAGAAAAGAATTACATATTACCCAACTCATCAAGTAAAGCTAGAACATTGATAGCACAAGCTAAGTCAATTTAAGAAAAGAAAGTACATGCCAATCTCATTTCTGAAAAAGGATACGAAAATCCTAAGGAAAAGCAAACAGAATCATTCCAGCAGAGATCTAGACAAAAGATTAAAAGAGGCAATTCAGCAGAGGAAATTTCAGTTGACCAATTAGCATAGTCTCAGGTTCTCAACCTTAAGGAAACATGAATTAAAGTCATAATGAAATTCCACCACAGACTCACTGGGTTCCTAGAAATGAGCACCCTGATAATAACAGATGTGGCAAGGATGTGGAGCATGCAGAACTCTCACACAGTTAGTGAGAGTATGAATTAGTGCACCCCTCTTTGAAAATTGTTGTTAAATTTGAATTTACATACACCCTATGATCCAGAATTTTGTTTCTGGGTACTTAATCAGATAAACTCCTGCCACAATACAAGTACAGGAATGCTGATGGCAATATAGTTCATATTTGTCCCAAACTAAAAATAACTCATCTGTCTAACTCAACAGTAGAATGGGTAAATAAACTGTGCTATATTCATACTGCTGCTACTGCTAAGTTGTTTCAGTCGTGTCCGACTCTGTGCGACCTCATGGACTACAGCCTACCAGGCTCCTCCATCCATGGGATTCTCCAAGCAAGAATACTGGAGTGGGGTGCCATTGCCTTCTCCAATGCGTGAAAAGTTAAAGTGAAGTAGCTCAGTTGTGCCCAACTCTTAGCGACCCTATGGAATGCAGCCTACCAGGCTCCTCCGTTTTTGGGATTTTCCAGGCAAGAGTATTGGAGTGATGTGCCATTGCCTTATCCGCCAAATACTATAAGGCAAAACTGTAGATAAACCTAACAAACTTAAAGAAGCCAGATACAAAAGAAAAGGTCTAGTACCAATACATTTACAGAAAGGTTTAAAACAGGATAGAAAAATTATTGAACTATATCAATAGGGCACATATTTATAGAGGGTAAAGTCAAAGAAAAACAAGGATCGGCAGGATCATGATAAGGAAGGGATCTACTGTTCAGGGGGCTGGTAATGTGCTATTTCTTAATTTGAGTAGAAGTTATCCATTATTTGCTTATTTTATACAGTACATTTAAGTTTTATATATGTATATATTTCTATATGTGTGTGACATTCCAAAACTTGAAAAAGGCTTTAACAAGAAAATAAGCAAGTCCAGCTAAACAATACTATCATTAAATTCTGCTTCACTTTATAAAAACATGATTAAGAACAAATTTTGCCCTTTTGCATTGTATGTTTTTCTATAGTCAATGTTGAATTCTATAGACAATAATCACCCACAAAGCTGCTGACAAGGCCCAGACTATTTAGACTCTCAAAGAGTCTATGTTCAATAAATAAGAAATAATAGGAATGGATGTTTCTTACAGAAATATCTGACTTTCAACAGTATCAAACCAGTTTTTTCAACTGGTTTCCCAATATTTTACATTTTTAAGAGATGATATAGATTAATTTGTTTTAGCCTTAATTCTTCAGATAAAGAACTTGTATTCACATAATAACAGTGAAGATAACAGCTATCACAAATTGAGTGCCTGAGTTTTCAATGAGAGTTAACGTATTGCATTCTGGCTGTGTTCTTGTTTCATTACTCATGTGATCTCATTTAATGGCCACTGCACCCCTACAATGTGATTAATATTCATAACTGCTTTGCAGATGGTATTTACAGAGATAACTTGTATATACAGCTAATAATCTAATGACTCTTAACAAGGAACTGAATGCAGATTCTTATTTCAAACACTGCCATGAACCCAGCCCAACAGTAAACATTGCAAAAATGTAAGAATGGTACAACATAGCTGAGAGTGTTAACAAAGTGCAAGATGTAACAACATGCCTTAAGGAACATGATATCCCATCGAGCCTGCGATGTATGACTCAAGCCCATGGAGAAGACAGTGGCCATACCTTCAAACAGCTAGAGAACATGCCAGACACCCCACAGTGAAAGCAGGAGTGCGATACAGAAGCAATAGAGTCCACTTCCCTCTTTTTATTACTTTTAGCTTTTAAATTCATGAGGTTTGTAACTGTGACTGATTTCCACTGGTAGCTTGGCCATGAACTATATAAATAACCATCACTTCCATGGCTACTTCTAGGCATTGTTTGTTATTACAACAGAACACTGGGCCTTAGCTACTTCCATTCTTGTGATTAGACCCAACGGTGGCTAATAGAAATGTGAGCTGGGAGCAGGTTGAAATAATGAATACCTTCCTTGGATTATGAACAAAAGCAATGGTTCTTAACCAGAAGCAAGAAGAGATAAGGAATGCTACTAAAATCCTACAATACACAGGCCCACACCTCCATCCCTCTCTCCCCCATCAAACCAGCAATAAATAATTACCTGGCTCAAAATACCAATAGTGCAGAGTTGAGAAACCCTGGCCTACAAGAACCTTTGAGAGACACTCAGAGAGAACAGAAGAGAATTTGGGAATGTGTCTGGTGATTACAAATTCATCAGCAGAAAGCAAAAGTGAACACACACACACAATTGGTTAGAAGAGATGATAAAAGATCTCAATTTATGCAACCAAAAAGATATAAAATTATTAAGAAATGGGCACAATTTAAAAAAATAAAACTTTAAAGTGCTACTGAGAAATATGCACGATGAAAAAGCATATCATATTCTTGAGAAGGAGCAAGCAATGTAGTAAAGATGCCTGCTTTTCCTAATTAATCTATAAATTTAGCATGACCCTGATTTTTTAAAATGCCAAAATGATTTTTTAAAATAGTCAACCTGATTCTAAAATTCATATAAGAAACCAGCAAGGAAAACACGAACAAATGCCATGGAGACTTTATACATTATAAAAGTAGCATTCAAATCTATGAATAAAAGATATCTATTTAATAAATGATGTTGATACAACTGGGTAGCCATCTGGAAAAACAAAGTTTACCTGTCATTTATATGAGTACCAGAAGACACCATGGAATTTCTTACAAACAATATCAAAGTGGGAAAACCTAAGTATGTCACAAAACCAAAGCCCAGAAATCATGAAGTAAAAGGTGAATATATTAGTTTTGTAAACAGAAAAGAATGACAAGCAGGAAGATATATTTTCAACTTAAGTCACATGGATCTAATCTTCTTAATTTATTAAAAAGCCCCTCTAAATCAATAGAAAACCAACAACTCAACAGAAATGTAAAGAAAGGAAATAGACCATCCACTCAAAAGGAAATTCAAATGGCTCTTAAATTTGTGAAAAGAAGCCAACTTCACTTACAATAAGGGAAATTTACAAAAATGTTTTACCTTTTCCCCATCAGACTGTCATAAGTTCTAAATATTTGGTATTTATGTGAGTATGGGGAAACAGTTATTCTCATACATTAGTGTGGGATCGCTCAGTGGTAAAGAATCCACCTACCTACCAATGCAGGTGATACAGGAGATATGGGTTCAACCCCTGGGTCAGGATGGCATGGTATCCCAGGAGGGCATGGCAACCCACTCCAGTATTCTTGCCTGGAGAATACCCATGAACAGAGAAGCCTGGTGGGCTACAGTCCATGGGGTTGCAAAGAGTCAGACATGACTGATCATGCACACATATCCATGCACAGTGTGGGTGTATAAGCTGATAGCCAGCTTTGAGCTAAACAACCTGATGCATGTAACTTATTTTTTTTAATGTATTATTTTTTTATTTTTATTTTTTAAAATTTATTTTTGATTGGAGGATAATTGCTTTACAAGGTTGTGTTGGTTTTTGCCATACAACAAAGTGAATCAGCTGTAAGTATACATATATCCATTCCTTCTTGAACCTCCCTTCCACCCCTACCCCATCCCACCCCTCTGGGTTGCACGTACCTTTTAACCCAGGAATTTCATTCTACATATCTACTCATACATGTGTAAAATCTTTAACTTACTTAGTGAAGCAGTGTCAGTAATACAAAAAAAAATCAGTAAGCTCCCTAAGTGTTCATTAATAGCAACCATAAAAAGTCAGTATATAAATGCTCATTAACTGTGGTTGCCAAAATCATAGCACATTTACAGTATAGATACTATGTCGCCATAAAAAATACTGAAGGAACTACTTTGTGTGTGAATATGGACCAATCTCTAAATCTCCAAGACAGATTGTTTAAAAAATGCAAGTTCAGTGCAGTTCAGTTACTCAGTTATGTCCAACTCTTTGCGACCCCATTGACTGTAGCATGCCAGGCCTCCCCCTCCATCACCAACTCCCGGAGTTTACTCAAACTCATGTCCATTGAGTCAGTGCAACGCAAAGAGGAGAGCAATGTGTGCATTATGTCACCATTTGTCTAAAAATGGAGGCGGAGACATTCATGTGCACATGGATATAAATATATATTTGATTGTGTACATAAAATATCTTTGGAATGATTCACATAGAAACAAGTGACTTTGGTTGTTTCTTCAGGGTTGGCGACTAGGAAACAGGAACAGAAGCAACACTTTCTTTACATTGTATATACTTTTACACCTTTTGGATTCTGAACCAAATGTGACTGTCATCTCTAACAATCAACAAACCAATCAATCAGTCAATAAGAAAATTTAAAAACAAATCCAGAACAATCAGCATAGTCTTCTGCTCTGGTCAACAAAGTTTCTTGCCCCTTTTCCTACCTCTTGCTGCTGAGGAAAACTGGGAATAGAGAGTTTAAAACATGGGGTTATCTTTCCTCTATATGCACCAAAGCCAGGCTAGAACTCTGCATGGGTTCGCAACAGCCTGCTTTTAAATCCACAGGAGTGGGGAATTTAGCTTATTTTTAAATTGGATGGAATTCAGAAAAGAACTGCCAAAATGATTAAATAGACTGGAGAGAGTGGTTCATAAAGAAAGATGAAAAGACCAAAATGTGTGTAATTTGGCTAAATGACAGCAGGGCCAGGCTATGGTTAGAACATACACGTATTCCAAGTGTTCAATCACCAGGAGAGGAGAGGAACAGTCGATGTAAACAAGAGAAAGACAAAAATATGAAAAGAAAAACAGAGTGTCTCCATCCTTCTGTCTGTCTCTATCTCCAGAGCGGCCTCTCCAGGAATGCCAGGGGTGTTCCTTGGATAACATCCTAGAAAATCTTTTCCTTTGCAGAGTTACAAGCCCACACCAGCTCCCAGGCCAGGGTGTGAGTTGTCACCACAGAGACCTTTTATCTCTACCTAAGTTCCCCTTTCCCATTACCCGTCTCCTAGAACTAGTGCTGTCTTGGATCCAGGTAAGCATTCTGCTTGCTTTTTCTCTCTTTCCCATGCATACTCAAGGAGGGTCAGTCTTTTGGGCGCTCTGTGCAAAGTATATTAATCATTCACTCATATTTCCAAATCTTTCTGGGTGTCTATGATAAGGCTGGAGAATAAGACTGTCGTTCCCTGCTACTCTCAGGGAGTTCACAACAGCTCATGAGAGTTCTACCATGAAGTAGAGACCAGCGATGGGACTTCCCTGGTGGTCCAGGGACTAAGACTCTGCACTCCCAATCCAGGAGGCCTGGCTTCAATCCCTGGTCAGGGAACTAGATCCCACAAGCTGCAACTTAGAGTTCGCAACTAAGATCAAAGGTCCTGGGCGCCGCAACTAAGACAGTAAAGACTCTGCCACAATGCAGGAGAACTAGGTTTGATCCCTGGGTTGGGAAGATCCCCTGGAGAAGGGAATGGCAACCCTCTCCAGGATTCTTGCCTGGAGAACTCCATGCACAGAAGAGTTTGGCAGGCTACAGTTCACGGGGTCCCAAAGAGTCAGACACGACTGAACCACTAACACTTCAACTAAGACTTGGCACAGCTTAAATAAATAAATATTTTTTAAAAGAAGAGACTAGCCAGAAGACCAGGTTGAAACGGGCCAGCTTAGCAGCAGCATTGGGCTGTACATTAAGCCCATCTCCCTAATCAACCTCTCATTAAGCCTATCCCTGGAGCACATAGAAAATTTACTGCAATGCCATAGAAAAATGAGTTCCCTGGGGGTTATTTTACTCTTTCGCAATCTACCTGCCTAGTCTTTTTACCTGCTATATCTACTCCACTCCTTATTTTTCTTATTAACTAAACTTCAATTCATATTCCTTTGAGCTTGTGTATCAGTGTCCTGGGTGTATGCATATATTGATGTGGGAGTATATATAAGCATCTCCATGTGCATGTATGCATACCCATGCACCCAGTCTGTACATGTGCATTTCTGGGTTTACACTCATAAGTTGCTGTGTATCTAAGAAAATACACATATGGGTGAAATGAGCCAAAAATAAGACGAGTCAAAAATAAAATTTAAGAAGTACTCTGGTAGGGATTCCAAAACTAATACCTAAGAGTATATTTTAAAAGCCATTTGTGGTTTATGTTTATTTTAAATGTTCCCCATTTATCAGATGAAGGAACTCAACTGTGGCTGAAATGTGAGCCCAATGTGCTTACTATTGGCAGCAGCAGGTGAGGCCACACCCCTGTGGGCAGAAAGTAGGGTCTGGGGGAATAATCATTATAACTCTTAATTATCCTGGAAAAGAGGCAGCTTCTGGGTCAGGAGGCGAAAAATTGGCAGTTGGCCCCTCGACTGTGGGTAAAGAGAAAATTACTTCTTTCTGGGCTCTGGTTCTCTTGAGAAGAAGCTCTGAATGGTCTAGAAATGCTGAAGGGTTTTTCTATGCAATGGAGAGAAGCTAGACTCCACCATATGCAACCATATGCATATGCAACCATATGCAACCATATGCACCATATGCAAGGTCAGGAGGTCAGCAGCCTTGTAGCAAGGGAGGAAGCAGGCTCATTGCTGCTGTGCCATGATTAATTAGGACTGCCTGTAGATTACAGAAAACCCATCATACACAAGTATGTCTAGAAGTCCTTATTCCAAGGATTCCATGGTATTTCACCAGGTAATTAGTGACTCCATGTCCTTCTCTCTGCTCTACCATCCTCAACATTCGCTTCTAGTCTCAAGACCACCTCATATTCCAAGATGACTGCTGTCAATTCTGCTCTCACATACTCATTTCAGGCATCAGGAAAGGCAATTGTATCAGCTGCAGCAAGGAGCCTTCCCAAAAGTCCACTTCTGTTGCATTAGTTGGAACTTAGTCCTGTGACTATACCGAGCTTCAAGAGAGGGTGGGAAAAATACCCTTTTAGTCTGGTTCATCACCATCTCAAATGAAATTATTTTTCTACAAGGAAGGATGAGCAGAGAACAGATATTGGATGGAGCTTCTCTGCAGCAGCTGAGCAGAAATGTGGCCTATAGCAAACTGCATTGAGGACGTATAGTTGCCAGCTAAAAGATGAATTTGGTATATACTTCCTTTTGGTTATTCCCGAGGCTGGACTAAAAAAGTAATGAGTTTGGTTCTTCGCTGCACTGTGGGGCAGTAAAGAAAGTCTCCATGTCTACTCTTGGGCAGAGGGAGTGGTGATGGCTACAGTGGCCACAAAGAGCTTTCTGGAGCAGCAGGGCCACTTCGCACTCAGGGACAATGTGTCTGCGCTGTTACTAATGATGGGGGCTGGGGGCAGGGGGACAAGCAAAACATCTCCTATAGACCCCTTGAGAAACACTAGAGGGTAAGAACACCTCAGAAGTGACCTGGGGTCCTACTGTCCCACAGGTTAGGGTTACCTTGTCAATGTACTTTGGGCTAAATCACACACATGACTTCATTTATAACCATGAGCAGGTGAGGCCTGGATAATATTTGGTGACTTGAAATAAAAGACACATTTCAAAATCATGTTTTGTAAAGAAAGAATTGTTTTAAAAATGTGGATGCATGCATTTTAGACCAAGTTATACTTTTTAAAGTAAACATCAGTTGATGCTCACTTTGGTGATTAGTAAACTTGGTGATTTTCAAAGCATCTTTCATGGACCTCTTATTCCATGGAGTACCTCAGGGACAAGGGGGAGGCCAAATGAGCTAAGCATTGGTGTCCAACTCCTGCTGCTTATATGACATTCATGGTTTTGTATTTCATATAACTTTGTATTTGAAAAACTATTTCCACTGCTCAAAATTAGAAACTACTGGCTCAGGTATTAAGCTTATTGATAGTGGTCATCAGTAACATTGGTCTAATTATCGTAAACACAGCAATGTAACAGAAAAACTGAATAGAAGGACACGAATATACTATATCTACTCTTCTAAGAAGAAAACCCCAGCTTATAGCAACATTAACTGATATATGTGATATCAGTCACCATGATTTAGGTACTAAAAGAGATTCTGGACATCATCAACTTAAATATTTAGAAGGAGAGAAAAGGATTCTCTGTGATTCAAGTTTTAAAATTCCTGTTTATCCACCTGTAAAGATGAAAGTGGTGGTAGTGAGGAATAGACAGATGAGTGAAACATGTAATAAAAATCTGATCAAGGTTTTCCAGGTCATGAAAGATATAGAAATGGTGAACCATAGACTCTTAAACCGAATCCTAGAATACAAGAATTTGGTGAAACTCCTTGAGTTTGAAAGAAGCAGATACACAACAAATAAAAGGAAGTATTACCCTATGAAGCAGGTGGTGAATTTATGAAACTTATTATCTCAAGTGAGCATACAAGGTAAAAATAGAAATTGGGTACAGAAAAGACTTAGACACATGGCGGGCCACATCAGTTCTTCAGGTCGACTTCTTAAATGGCTATTGGAAACTGGAAATAGGAATTTGAAATAAGCTAGCAAAGTCTTGAAGTCCATCCTAATCTTCTGGGGCCAGTATCTTGTAGGGTAATCACTATTCTCCATGCACAATCCATAATTCTACTTTCAGACTTGCACACTGTCTGGATGGACCACAGATTGACATGTATTGTTATGAGTGTTTATATAGTGTGAAGGACTGGCAAGTCTTCCATAGCCAAGTTTTTCTAAAGCAGTAGGGTATAACATCAATCAAAAATACAATTTATAATGCACATACTGCTGTTACTCTCAATGTAAAAATATATGCCTGTTTTGCTGGGTTAGCTTTATGTTTTATTTATCATAACATGGATAATTATGACAAGCAAGTATTTATGTCACATTTATGTTAATAAGAGTTCTCTCAGTATTCACTGCAGACAGACTGTTCCTCCTGATTAATGGTGAAATGTCACTGAATGTTAGCTTTGTACAATGAATTAAGATATTACAGCTATATACGTATATATACAGATAGCTCTTATTAAAACTACTTTTTTAAACTGATTTTTTAAGAAACTGGGGTATAGGTGCTTTACTACATTGTGTTACTTTCTGCTATACAACAAAGTGAATCAGCTATATGTTCCACTACTGGGAATATACTTCAAGAAAACCATAATTCAAAAGACACATGTACCCTGATATGTTTATTGAAGCACCATTTACAATAGCCAGCACATGCAAGCAACCTAAATATCCACTGACAGATGAATGGATAAAGAAGATGTGGTACATATATGCAATGGAATAAAGCTATTTTATCACTGAAATTTCAGCAGGAAAATAATTCTATTACTGCAAATCCAAGCTTCTATCATCTAGCACTCCATTTCCTTCTGAAACAATGCTATTTGGGACACACAGAGTTACTTCAAGAATATAATTATTGCATGACAACAGAGCTGCCTGCAGTTGTAACTTTGTGCAGGTAGCCTATCACGAGCAGCACCAGCATGTATGATTCACTGAAGAGAACAGCGGGCTGTGATTCAGGCTACTCTGAAGAGACAAGAATAAATCCCCTTAAGACTGAGTCGGCTCCAACACCATCAGAAGTGTGGCCCTCCACAGAAAAGAAGAGGTGGCTGCTGAATGAAAAAGCAGCAAGTGACCTTCCAATGTCAGCCAGTTCATCCCCCTCAGGCAGAAACCCCTAGAACCCAAAGTGATTTGAGGATAAGACAGCCTAAGAGAGAGGGTGCATTGCCTTCCAGAATTTCTTCAACATGAAGAACTTCACTGCCAAGAAATTCTTCTTGGATTTAAAGATAATTCTTCACTTGTATGGCTATTTTGCTTTTGTTTTTTCTTCTCCTGAGACAGATAAGTTGCTCATGGAAGACTAAGGAACCCAAGGAGCACAACCAGCCTAGAGATGGTGAATGCACAGCTAGAGCACCCATTATGTGTCCATTCTTTCCCTCAGGTCTGAAGAACAGCAAGTGCTTTTCTTGTCAGACCTGAGGGCACTGGTAGGAGACAGCTTGTCTACCTGTTTTTAGATAACTAAAATTCTTTCAGGCCCAGGGTACAATGCACCGAGGGAATCATTTGCTGGTGCCTACCAAAAGAGAGAAAAAAGGGAAAGGAAAAAGAGTAGAGAAAAGAAGAAGGAGAGTGGCAATTTAAAACTCTATAAAAATACAGAACTCTGTGGGTCCAAGCCTGGTGCTTGAACATGGGAGTGAGCAGGATGTCTCTTTTTCACCCAGGTAATGGCTGCATGAGCCCCATAAGGAGATGGTTAAATGAAACACTGTGATGGCTGCTCTTAAGAGGGGAAAAATATGTCAATCACATCTTGCCTTTGACACAAGGAAATTCCTTGAAACTGAGAATGGAGAGTGGAAGGGAGGGAGAATGTCTCCTGATGTGGGTGGCCAGGAAACCAGGGGCCAGGAAAGCATGAGAGGAGAGAGGGAGAGAAAGAGAGACAGAGACAGAGAGGGGAAAAAAACACAAGATTGAATTCTAATCAAAATGCTATGAGGCGTTCACACCAGGCCTTGAGAGAATATTAACAAGGTTACCCGAAGGGGGGGGGGGCCTTTAGCCCCAGGAATTATTAGTGAATATGGAATTATATTTGCACAAACATTACCAGATGCAAGGAGCTAAATGTCCTGCAGATGTGGAAGGAGCCAGTGTATGTTCCAAACCGGCGGCAGCTTTATTTGTTTTACCCTCCTTATGAGAGCCTGGGCAGCACGTTTCTGGGGGTTACATTTCTGGGATGACCAGCACACCACTAGGCCCCTGCTTCCCAGCTGCTGCTTGCACCAGCCTCAAAAATACCTCTGCCAGCTTTGACTGTCAAATACCTTTGACAACTTTGCCAGCTTACATCTACCACCACCAGGTATCACAGGGTTCCCAGGGGGTCTTGGGCCTCCAAGAAGGGATTTTCAGAGATGAGAGATAAATCATCACAAATTCAAAGAGGAGTTTTGAAATCAAGTGCAACCAACTGACGTCAAGTTGAAAAAATACAGCAAAATCTAAGACAAAGAGCTCCTTCTGGTGCGCCACCATCAGATCCTTAAGTCTCCATTTAATTTGGATTCACCACTGCTGAAGGGGTCACATCTTGCCTCTGTGCCTGGACAAGTTGTTCAGGAAGTCTCCTGAACTGGTTATTCCAAATGCCCGTCACTATCCTTTTTTTTTTTCCTCCTTCTTTTATTTATTTATTCTTTACATTATCGTGTTGGTTTTGCCATACATTGACATGAATCCACCATGGGTATACATGTGTTCCCCTTCCAGAACCCCTCTCCCACCTCCCTCTCGATTCCATCCCTCTGGGTCATCCCAGTGCACCAGCCCTGAGCACCCTGTTTCATGCATCAACCCTGGGCTGGCGATTCATTTCACATGTGATAATTTACATGTTTCAATGCCATTCTCTCATATCATCCCACCCTTGCCCTCTCCCATAGAGTCCAAAAGACTGTTCTATACATCTGCGTCTCTTTTGCTGTCTCACATACAGGGTTATCGTTACCATCTTTCTAAATTCCATATATATGCATTAGCATACTGTATTGTTGTTTTTCCATCTGGCTTACTTCACTCTGTATAATAGGCTCCAGTTTCATCCACCTGAGTAGAACTGACTCAAATGAATTCTTTTCAATGGCTGAGTAATATTCCATTGTGTATACATACCACAGCTTTTTTATCCATTCGTCTGCTGATGGACATCTAGGTTGCTTCCATGTCCTGGCTATTATAAACAGCCCTGTCACTATCTTGCTCACTTCAAGCAAGACGTGCCAGTGTGAGGGATGGAATTGTTCGACGTGTTGATACAACACATACGGGCAGTTGGCCATGAAGCTAATGGCATGAAACCCCTCGAAGGCTCTCCTAGGAACTCTATCAGTATGTGGGCAAGCTATATGTTTTTATAAAGTTTACAAAATTAAGGTATTTCATACCAACTAGCCAATACCGCTCTGACTCCCCTTCCCCTCATCACACTTGCTTTTGTTACATTGGCTTCAGAGCTGAGCTGAAGGTACATTCAGCTTGAGTAGAGTGGGATGTATGATGCACGATACACATCACTTCTGTGTACAACTGACCCTAGCCACCCAGTTGTAGGAATGGATTCCAAAAACACTCCTAACACTTGTCGGTTCACCCAAGGAGCTGAGACCAAAATACATCATGCTGAAGTGTGCATGTATCCTACAAAGCCCAGCTCCAACTATGATGATGGAACAAGATTTGACATGGATAGTCAGAAGCTAGTCCAGAAAGACTTATCTAAATCTTACTGCGCTTATACGAAAAACCTTCATAGAAGTTTTCCCAAATTTGACAACAATTGCAAAATTCTGTCTGATAGCAGAAGCAACAAGTTGTGCTGAAAAAGCTTTCTTAAACTATCAGCAACTAAAAACAAATCTTGGTAAGTCATATCAGAGGTACGTTGAAATGCTTCCATTCTCTCTATGCAATATTTTACAAAATTTTGTCATATGAAAAGAACATAGGACTATATACACACATATCAAATAGAGATATTTCATGTAGTTAAGAAGTTAAAATATCATGTTGTGATGTTTGTGGATTCTGTGGTATTTGTGGGATTAATCGATTTGTTGGGTTTTTCTTTACAAGCTTTGATTTCTTTTCTCATTCTAAATAAATACTTGCTTTAAATTGATAACCAGAATTGTGTATTCTTTTTCTTAAAGAAGATTTCGACTACTATATAAGCTTCAGACCAAATATAACTCAGATTTGCCTGTGGTCCATGTACCATGTAAACATACCACTTTCTTTTCACTCATCAACTTATAAGGTAGGCCTTGTTAGTACCATTTTGAAAAGGAGGAACCTGAGACTTTTAATCATGTAGTTTCTACATAGATTTGAATCCAGGCTGTCTTATGCCAAAGGAAGTAAATAAATGCTATTCCTAACTCTTTTCCCCACCACAGGACACGCTCCTTCCTGAAATAACCATTCTGCGCTTTATCTAGTCTGGTTTAAATGGATTCTAATGATACCCTGCTCCCTACCACCCCAATCCATCTGCCCTCTGAACTACCTCATTGTTAACAAATATGAAAGATCTCACTGTTGGAAACTGTTTCTTCATTTCCTTTCCATTACTCTGAAATGTGCCCTTGTGGACCCCTCAGTTGATTTCTCCTTCTTGTGATATTTGACAATTTTGGGTAGTGTTTCTACTTCATGGAAAGAAATAAGAAAGATATTTCAAAGCATCTGGGTTGAAGGACAGACCATCCTTGAAACTTTTTTAATTGAAATTCAAAACACACCCCCTCCAGGAAGCCCACTAGATTAATTCCAGGCAGTAAAATCTCCCTGCTAAACTCTCGTGGTTCCTTTATAATTTATTATTGGCTATATGCAACCATACTAGATGTGTTTGCTTATATTTTTTCTTATTAGAAAACTCAAGATTAATGATGCCTTACAATCTTTACTACTTAAACTTAAATGCATATTTGGATCCCAATTTTTCTGTGGGAACTTAGTCAAATTTTCACAATACATTAGGTAAAGAAATAAAGCCTACTTTTGTCTTTGGCACCCCTCAGTATCCATCATGTTGCTTTCAAATTGAAAACCTGCAAATTCATTTTAAGTAAAAACAGAAAACCTCTCTTCTATGGTAGAACAAAAGTTCATCAAACTCCTAGTCTGGTTTGCCCAAATGCTAATATGTGGCTTTAGCTCTTTCAGGGTGTAATAGCGGCAAACAAAAATGCTTCAGGTTTTCTCTCAGTAAAATAAGAATTTTGTTATTTCTTTCTCATTTACTTCACAAAAGTCTCATGGGGAATAAGAGTTAAATGATTAATGACCAAAAGCTCTTGGACAAACACAAAATGCTTAATAAAAATAATCCTTCATTGCCACAGTGATAGGCACCAATGACATGATGCTAAACCTTGACCGAGATTGAAGGCAATTCAGATAAACCTGGGGCTCTGTCCATGAATCTGGGTTCCTTTTCCCCTTGTGAAGACAATCAGGGCTCATGTTCCTTGACTTCATTCACAGAGAGGCCCTACCAGGCTCAAACTCAACCCCCAAGTAACATGAAATCTTGCTTCCTGGTTGTGGAGAAGAAAAATGTGGGGAACTGTAAAATGCACCATCATGAGGTCAATATAATTTTATCCTCCCCTTCTCAGGGAACGTGCCTGCTCAGTCCATACCACAATTTTATTAGGAAAACTATTTGAGATCAGAACTCAATTTTTCATCTAGTGCAAGCCCTTCCTGAGAGAAGCCTTTGCGTAACTCTGAAAAGAGTCTCCAAGTGAAATAATGTTTCCTGTCATGACTGAAAGAACTGGGGTGTGCTTGAAGAATAAATACATCTCTATTGATAGAAACTGCAAAAGTTATTTTAAAAGGGAACAAGGGATTCTGGCATATTCTTAGTTTATCGTGTTTAATAACATCATCTCTCCATGGTCTTCAGGGATAAAACAGCCACATGAAATCACCCAGGACTCAAAGCTGATCCCTGAGAAATCCAGAAAACTCAAGATGCATATTTACTCAAACTGCTTTGTCCTAAAATGACTTTCTTTTTATTCCATTCTTCAAGAGGATGAAAGAAAAATAAGAGAAAAGAACCTCTTGGGTTCTTTCCCTTTTCAATAAAAGAACCACTAGGCTTCATTATGCATTACGGAATGGGACAAAGCAATACAAGAAGCTTGGGATTTGGAATCAGACAGAATTGAGTTTGGAATCTCAACAGGATCAGTTACTAGATGTGGGACTCTTTAATAGTTTATTTAACTCCCCTGAATCCATTTCCTTGTATATTGTGCTCAGTTGCTTGAGTCCTATCTGACTCTTTGCAACTTCATGGACTGTGTAGCCCACCAGGTTCCTCTGTCGATGAGATTAGCCAGGCAAGAATATTGCAATGAGTGGCCATACCCTTTTCCGGAGGATCTTCTCCACCCAGGGATAGAACCTGCATCTCCTGCACTGCAGGTGGATTCTTTACCACTTAGCCACCAGTCCCTTTGTCTATAAAAAGGGACTAAAAATCTCTGTATCATAGAGCAATAGTGGAGACTGAATGACATATAGTATAAAGTGCCTAACAAAGACAGTCATCATAGCTAGTCATCATCATATAAGTGAAGACAATAATATATTCCTGGATTATCATCAAATCTATTATAACAAATCAATAAATGATTTTGAGAATCTATGTGCTGGGCGCTACAGAGGAGGAAATAAAATGACTTATACAAAATGAAACCTACCCTCAAAAGTCTGACCATTTACTTTCAGTTTTGATAATGTGAGTAACAATATATCTTTATGTATTTTCTGCTTTTGCTTAAGGTATATACCAATCATAGCATATGTTCTTAAACTGTATAGGTTATAACCAGTATACTATAATATACTCATTCCTCAGAAAGTGTACCTCAAAATTGCATGTTAAAATAAAAGGGAAGTGGAGAAATAGCATATTCAACTTTGTAACTAAAAAAACAGTAATAGATATGTGGGAGATAACTTGAACAGCCCAGGAAAAGACAATCAGCTGGAGGTTGCTTCAGGGGAAATTTTAAAATGCATAAAAAGTTCTCCTGCTTCTGGACTAGATGGAGTATCAGGGACTAGATTTAC
The DNA here is from genome assembly GCA_007570785.1 of Antilocapra americana. Lineage (NCBI taxonomy): Eukaryota > Metazoa > Chordata > Mammalia > Artiodactyla > Antilocapridae > Antilocapra > Antilocapra americana. The sequence goes on from ML661955.1 coordinate 2,173,714, forward strand.
TTTGCTGTGGGAAAAAAAAAGAACAACAATGGCAACAAAAAGCTTAGACAAATATATGAATCAAACAACAGCTCTCAAGATATCAGAAATAAGCAATGAAGACTAATGATCTCTGAGTGAGCCCTAGAATTGCCTATCTTACTGTCTGAAGAGTGTTTCCAGTCGGGTGACAGAGAGAGAAGAGTTGAGGCAATGAATTTGGGAGCCCTGGTAAGCTGACGTGGCTCGAATTCTCAGACAGAGAACAAAAGAAGAAGGAACTGCACAGAGAACTTAGAGCTACTCAGAGTCCCTTTCAAACTTTCAGTAGGTAACTGATTAAGCATGTCACTGAGTAAACTACCTGAGACTAGGTAATGAACCCACCTTATGTAATAAGAGCAAACTATTCAGGGGTTCATACAGGGACAGGAAAGTGGCCATTCCCATCAGCCAGCGTGGAAAATTTCATAATTCCTTAGGCTGAGACTAGTAACAAGAAGTTTCTTGCCTCAGTAGTGGGGAGAAAGTAACCCAAGGCTAAATATTGTTCTGGTCCCACTAAACAAAGCCTAGAAGCAAGACCCCAAAGTATCAAACTGTTTCCAAATAGTTTAACCACATCTCAGAACAAAGTGGGATGGTATTTTTAAGAATACAAAAATGTCTGACATCTCACAAGATAAAATTCATAATGTTGGGCATTTAATACAAAATGCCCAAATAAGCCAAAGAAAAAATTAGAAAAATAAAACTCATAATGAAGAGGGGAAACCAATCAATCAAAATATACTAACAATTACACAGATGATACTACTAATAAAGGACAGTAAAACATTTATGATAACTCTATTCCATTGTTAATGAAAACCGAAAGAAAGATTGAACAAGGAAAGACAGGGAAGATTTTTTTAGCTGAACAGATGAAAACTAAAATATCTAAAATAAGAAATACCCTAGACAGGGTTAAGAGTAATTTAGATATCATGGAAGAAGCGTAAGTGAACTTGGAGACATACCAATAGTAACTATCTATCGATAAAATACCAGAGAAGGCAATGGCACCCCACTCCAGTACTCTTGTCTGGAAAATCCGATGGATGGAGGAGCCTGGTAGGCTGCAGTCCATGGGGTCATGAAGAGTCGGACACAACTGAGCGACTTCACTTTCACTTTTCACTTTCATGCATTGGGAAAGGAAATGGCAACCCACTCCAGTGTTCTTGCCTGGAGAATCCCAGGGATGGAGGAGCCTGGTGGGCTGCTGTCTATGAAGTCGCAGAGTGGGACACAACTGAAGCAACTTAGCAGCAGCAGCATCCATAAAATGAAGCACATCATTTTTTAAAAGAAAAGAACAAGAGAAAAATAAACCTCTCAGGTTACAGTGTTCAAAAGTTGCCTTCTTTTCAGCTGCATGGTTATCAACTTGAAAAAGGGTTAGGTTTATTTTTTCTGATTGTATCCAATTTTAGGGTTTGCTTCTTTCAGTCTTTTCAAATTAATTTATTTTTGAATTTGTAAAACATCTAAGTAATTCAAAAATTCAAACTATATTACAGACTTCCCTGGTGGTAGAGTGGTTAAGAATCTGCCTGCCAATGCAGGGACTACAGGTTCAATTCCTGGTCCAAGAAGATCCCACATGGCACAGGGCAATGAAGCCCATGAGCCACAACTACTGAAGTCTGAAAGCCCTAGAGTCTGTGTCCTGCAACTAGAGAAGCTACCGCAATGAAAAGCCCACACACCATAACTATAGAGTAGTCCCCACTCGCTGCCACTAGAGAAAGCCCACCCACAGAAGGAAAGACCTAGTGCAGCCCAAAATAATTAATTAGACTAAGACTACACTAAATATATACTCAGGTATACCACACTCCCATCCCTATCTTAATGAGCTCATTATCTACCCCTTACCCTATATCAGGTACCATTATCATTTTTAATTTTTACTCTCTGTGTCTACTTTGTGCAAAAATAAGCAAATACACACATATTTTTATTTTTCCTCCCTTCTAACACAAACATAATATACTACATATACTCTGTAGCGTCCTGCTCTTTTTTGTTTTTTATCACTTAACAGGATGTCTTGGAAATCATTTTATAGCAGTTCACAGAGGTCTTCCTCACTATCTATCATGGCTGCATCAAACTCCATTGTGTGGATATACCATAGCTTACCAATCTCTTGTGGAAGGCAATTATGATGTTTCTGCTTTTTTGCTATCATAAATATTATCACAATGAACAATTTTAATTATACATTGTTTCATTTCTTGTGGCAGAAATACACTGACTATGTATGTACGTATCCAAGAGTGTATTAGTCTGCTAGGGCTGCCATAAAAAAATACTACTGACTAGGTAGCTTAAACAGCAGAAATTAATTTTTTCACAGTTCTGGGGGCTGGAAATCCCAGACTGAGGTGTTGGTAAGTTTGATTTCTTCTGAGGCCTCTCCTTGGCTTGCAGATAGCCACCTTCTTGCTGCATGCTCACATGATCTTTCCTCTTTCTGTCTGTTGTCTGTGTCCTAATATCTCCTTCCATAGATACCAGTTGTACTGGATTAGGGTCTACCTTGTTGTTGTTCAGTTGCTAAGTTATGTCCAGCTCTTTGTAATCCCATGGACTGTAGCTTACCAGGCTCCTCTCTCCATGGGATTCTTCAGGCAAGAATACTGGAGTAGGTTGCCATTTCCTTCTCCAGGGGATCTTCCCAACCCAGGAATCAAACCCATGTCTCCTGCGTCTCCTGCATTGGCGGGCGGATTCTTTACCACTGAGCCACCTGAGAAACCCAGGTAACATGTACATAACCTAACCTAATTTTGCCTTAATTATTTCTTTAAAGATCTTTTTGCAAATGCAGTCGAATTCTGAAGTACTGGGGGTAAGAATTCTAATATATGAATTTGGGAGGGGACAGTTTCTGGCCCTAAATCAAGGCTAGGTACTGTTAAATTTCACTTCATCAGTTTATACAATTTGTGCTACCACCAGCAATCAAGCCCTTATTTTTAAATTTCTTAAAGTACAGCTGAGAGAACTACTGCTTAGCAATAGCCACACTAAAATTTTTTCCTTTCATACTGAAGATTACAATTTTCTCCCAGCTACTCTAGCTCTCCTTACCTAGGAAAATCAAGTTTCAGTTGCACTAATCCCACCTTATTTTCTTATTTACCAATTGCATATGAGACACGTGTTGTCGAAACATCTTTTGTAGCAGACCAGATTGGACTATAAATTGTTAGGACTCGGACATTTTATTCTGAATTTGGATATTGTTTTACAAAGAATTCTTGCCCTGGAAAAAAAAAAAAAAAAAACCTCTTCTACTACAGTAGTGATTCTGAGAGTAGGACATGTGGGTTTTCTCAACTAAAGAAAATGTATAAAGCTGGGGATAGATCCAAGTTTTCTAGCCTATGTGAGGGAGAAGGAACTGAGCAGACTTTATTCCCAAAGAACTTAATAAGAAACATAGATTGTACTGTCCTTAGGCTTGTCCTTTGCATTATATGTGTAGCTTGTAAAAATTTTTACAGTAAGCCCTATTCTATGGATAACAACCTCATGGGAAAAGAGCAACGCTGCAAGAGATCAACAGCTATCCCTGGGCTCCTGCATCTGGGGACCACAGGTTCTCTCCTCCGGTTCTCACAGGTGAGTAGCCTGTAAGGTGTATTCCTTCCCCCTCCTTCAGCCTCCCTGTATCAGACAAAATTCTGCTCCAACTTCGCTCCCTCCCATGGCCTTCTTTTGAGAATGGTCTCATACTCTGGACTTTACAAGTGAAACTTTATCCCCAAACAGTTACAAACAAGTTATTTGGGACCTTTAATTTTTTTAATTACAAAAGAAAACATGGTCACTGTATCAAATTTGCATAGTACACACATGTATGAAAGCAAAAGGTGTAACCTATGAGAGTGTTTATATGTTATTTATAAAAACAAATTTCTAGCGATGAGAGCAGATGGAAAACACACTTTCATGTACTGTTGCTGGATATACACATAGGTTAACATCTCTGGAGAGAAATGAGGAGATAGTTTTCAAGATGCAAATACAAATAATTTCAGAATTAGTCATTTAATTTTTGAAATTCATCTTGCAGATATTAGATTTATTTTTTGTATGTACAAACATGTATTTATAAAGGTGTTCACTGAATCACTGTTTGCAACAGTAACAAGCTAAAAGCAATCCAAACGTCTACCAAAAAGAGATTGTATAAACAAATAGAGATACTCTCACTCAAAGGAAAACTATGAAGCATGTTGTTTTCTTTAAAACTGTTATAAATGATTACTGACATGTTAAGATGCTTGTGACCCAATAAGGGGGAAAAAATGAAGTTGTGAAAGTAGAAAATGAAGTAGAGAAAGAAAACATGTGGGTGTTGTGACATCTCTGTCATTTGCATAGAATATTTTCAGAAGGATGCATGACAAATGGCTAATACTTCTTTGGGAAGCAGGATTCAGGATTTCAGACAGGATATTGGAAAAGAGAATTTTTTGCTCTTGTTTTGTATTTTTCTTACACTTTGAATTGTTTTTGTTTACCTTTTAAAACTGAAAACAAAAAACCCAGGTATTTTCAAGAAGCCAGTTCCATGTTCTTGGGCGTGACTCTTACAATCCCAACTTAAGTAAATCATAATGCAATTGTTTCTCATTTTTCCCTGAAAGCTTTTTTTTCCCTACAACCTTCCTTTTCAGTAGCCATTCTACATAATGTTAGAAAATGGTTGAGTTCTAAGATACAGTAGGAGTGAAAGGGGAAAGAAAAACAAGTTGGGCTTTGTCTTACATAATTCTTTTCTGTGTTATAATAACACATCAAAACTCCCAGGCAACACACCAAGATATACTTAAATAAAAAGAGCAAGAAATTTGAGGTGGAGAGCTTGGGATGGAAATGCACAGAACATCTGCCGCCCCAACCACGTTTCTAACATTCCTAATTATTTGTTAAATGTTTACTAACTAGATCTTGGAGACCAGTTTTCTCATACTAAAATTATATTACAGGTATAAAATGTGGATGCTTAGTTATTTTGTTATTGGAGAATATCTGGCCAGTATTTATTTGAGAAAGATTAAGAACTTCTAGAACTCATTAGAATAAGGCTTTATGAAATAATATCTGACCATCTTGAACCTACAAAATTTTTTTACAGCCCCACAGAAAGATGAATATTGGCTAAACCTCACAGCTGGCCAAAGTGAAAATCAACACTGTACCATAGGACTATCAGCATCTTATTCTGAGGACTCACAGCTGTATGTCAGAACTGAAATATACACTGGCTGGCCATGTCATTCCACAGTACTGACATCTTCTAAAAGTACTGGATGGCATACGTAAATTAAAATAAAATGAATATTTAATTTCATTTCTAGAATATTTAAAAGTATTTTGCAATTCCTCTGGAGAACTGCAGTCTCTCTGGACCATTGTAAAGCCAGGGATAAGCAATCCCTGCCAGGGAAGACAACTGGTGCCAACTGCTTCTGAGAAGTCAAGGATGGTATGAAATGGCACCAAGACATGTCACCATCACTTGTTTGATTGGAATTTTAAAAAAATGAATCAAGCAGTTGACCTTTCCAAGTAGGTACCTGAACAGTGTTATTGTTTAAAGATTTCTTAAAAGCCTACATTGCCAATTCAGTGAAAGCACGGCCTAAGCACTTCCCCCACCAATTCCAGCAATGGAAAACCATCTGCATTCTGGCTAAGCCCAGAACAATCGAATTCTCTGTGCAGAAAGTATCCATTCCTCCCACCATTCCTGTATCCCATCCAAACACTGATGTCTGCTTCAGTCTGCAAGGGAATGAGCGCACAGAGGCAGTGTGTGTTTCAATTGTGTGAAACATAAACCAAAGTCTGCAGCCCACTTGAGAGTTCTCAAAGCATTTCCCCCTCATATATCCTGTGTTCCTTCTTTACCTACAACCACAAATTAGAGGGCAATTAAAATATAATTTTCTATTATGTGTGCAACCGACCTTTCCTCTTCAGTCTCTCAAATCAGGTTGAAAATGTCATCAGTCCATATTAACTTCAGAATTGTGTGAACATTTTTATGTTTCCTTAGAAATAATAAGGGCTTCCCAGATAGCATGGTGGTAAAGAATCCACCTGCCCATGCAGGAGGCACAGAGACACAGGTTTGATCCCTGGGTGAGAAAGATCCCCTGGAGAAGGAAATGGCAACCTACTCTAGTAATCTTGCCTGGAGAGTTCCAGGGACAAAGGAGCCTGGCAGGCTAACAGTCCATGGGATCTTGAAGAGTTGGACATAACAAGAATACACAAAAATAATAAATTAAAATTGAAAACGATTTGTCAGCCATCCAAAATGAGAATTTGACTTCAGATGTTTCAAAATTTGCCCAAATTAGCATCTACGTTTTTATAGCATTCAAGGCAACTAAGCAATCGTTTATTGAGCACTGCCTGCATGCAGGGCCCGTGCCGTATAACCTCAGGAAAACTGGTGGCTGCTCTAGAAGGATCTTGGGAGTCCATGGAGAACACAGACAGTCATTGCATTGGGAGAGAGTGTGAGTGACCCTTTAAGATATGGGAGCATAGGGTGCTGAAGGGAGCACCAGCTGGCACGCTAACCCCATCTTTGGGAGGAAAACATGTCTCGTGGGGCTTTAAAATAGATGGTCACCACATCTTCACAGTATGTTAAGGAGAAACATACTGCTTGGATTATGGGAAACAGTATGAAAGCATCCTGTTTGGGGAAAAGCAAATGAAAACATGCATATTTCCCCCTTGACTTTGTCCACGTTCATCATGTTTTCTTCCAAGTCCCTCCCATATCTCATCAGGAGCTGTGGTTCCTTTTGAGCTGCACAGGATGCTGGCTCTAAATAAATTCCTGGGAAAAGGGCCTGAAAATGTCTGTGTTGTGCCAGGGAATGGGAGGCAGGGAGTGGAGGGGCCAAGGAGGGACAGTAGGACAGCGGGGAGAAGGCACTCACAGAACAGCTGACTCTGGTTAGCAAAATACTCGAGGCCAGGGACAGGCAAACTTTGATAAGGATCAGACCACTGAACTGAGACATTACTTTTAGGATTTTCAAATAGCTACCCCTCCACCCCAATGCTGTCCTCTAGGCAGGGTTAGATTTCCCCCTCTGGGCCTCCACCAAAACCCTGCTTTCCTCCCTGGTGACACTTGCTTGAGGAAGGACAATCTGATTCTCTGTTCACTTGTCACCTCTATAAAGGTCTAAGTGTATGTAGTTCAAGAATTTTCTTTTATCTCTAGGATCTACCAAGTGGCTCAGAGTACCTCTCAGAAAATTGGTTTTATGGGCTTCCCTGGTGGCTCAGTGGTAAAGAATCTGCCTGTCATTGCAGGAGATGTGGGTTCAATTACTGGATTGGGAAGATTCCCTGGAGAAGGAAATGGCAACCCACTCCAGTATTCTTGCCTGGGCAATCTCATGATCAGAGGAGCCTGGCAGGCTATAGTCCATGGGGGTCGCAAAAGAGTTGGATAAGACTAAACAATGAAAACAACAATCTTTTAAGGAAAAAAACACTAGAAATCCACAAGTTGAAGCAGAACACACATACTTAATCCCACAGCTCAAAAAAAAAAATCACATAGAGATCTAAAAATTCCCATTTCATATCCTTCCTTTATCTTTTGCTAAAACAGATTTATCTATCTATCTATATATATAGTTGAGTGAATAAATAAATCTAATAGAGCAGAAGAACCTGAGGGAAGGAATGTCAGAAGTTAAGCCAACAATCTAAAGGATCATCTCCCCATCTCAAGATCCTTAACTTCATCACATCTGCAAAGGCCCTTTTGCTGCATTTCTTGGCTTTTGGGAATAGACATCTCTGGAGTCTATTACTCTGTCTACCATAGAGCTGAGGGGGCAGAGAGACAGAAGGTCTAAGTCTTACTATGTCCAGCCTCTCCTTCTAAGGAGCACTCTGACCTCACTTTCCCTCTTTTGATCTTAATTTCTTAATCCATAAATAGAGAAATTCATCTAATAAGTATGTTACTAGCCATACACTTTCTAAATTTTAGATAAAGAATAAAACAGATAAAAAAGTTTCAGCTCTCATGATACTTACATTCTAGAGAATGAGAAAGTAAACTAAACTATGCTAGATGCTGATACACACTGAGGCCTGTTAAGGAGGCCAGCGTGTCCGGGGTAGAGGCAGGTGAAAGGAAGGCAATGGGCCCAGAGGCCAGAAAGTGAGGCTGGGATAGAGAAAGTGGACCATGGGGGCCTTATAGGTCTTGGCAGGGCCTTGGGTTTTTTCCAAATGACAGGAGAAGCTACTGAACAGAGTGGCCATGATCTAGCACAATTTTAAAGGCTTACTCTGGCTGCTGGTTGAGAATAAACTGAAGAGGACAAGAATGGATGCAGGGCGATATGTTAATACCTTATTCTCCTATCTTCACTCCTCTTTTCACCTTTACATCTGCATACCCACGCTTCCATCATGTGGTCATCCCTCCTAAAGGCATCCAGCTCCTCTTTCCAATTTGGAATTCCAGTTAGTTCCTCCTTCATGAGCCAGCTTAGCACTCATCTCAGAGCTGTAAGGGCACTCAGGAACTCATCACCTGTGGGTGAGAAGAGTGGGGTAAATACCCTGAGGCTGCCTGTCCAAGGTCATAACAAATAGTAAGTAGTGGACCCAGGATTGTCCCTAAAGTGTGATTTGAAGAAAATTTAAAGATCTTCTTGATGCAAAGATATTTTCCCTGAAATTGTTTGCATTTGCAGTTCCCCTCATTAAACTGTGAACTGGAAGAGCATCGACACTATCTTATTCAGTTTTGCGTACTTACTGCTTAGCATGGTGGCTGGCATAGGCTAGACACCCAGTAAGTTTTTGCTAGATGAATAAGTAATGGAATGTCAAGCCCTGAAGAATGTGCTTATTAGCATCATGTCCAATTTCACCCCACTGCCTCTTGGCATCAAGTGTCAGACAACTTTAAAGACCTAAGAATCTCTGAGACCTAGGTTGAGTGTTCCAGGGAAAGGGGCATTATTATTTAACAAATGGGGCTGCAACAGGATTGGGGCAAGATCTTTAGAGCTTGAGAACCCTTTCTTTACCTTCCCTCCCTGATTCCCAAGTGATTCTAAGACAACAGTAATAAAATAAGCAGTAATAAAATAAGCTCTAATGGAGTGTTAGTCTCTGAGGAGAACCCACTGTCTTATTTTGTGTGACCTTCTATGCCTTAGGCATGTGGATTTTGTTTTTATTTAGATGTTGTTGCAGTTGTTCAGTCGCTCAGTTGTGTCTGACTCTTTATCCATGAACTGCAGCACCCTACCCTTCCCTGTTCTTCACCATCTCCCGACTACAGTGATAACAGAATTGATCAGTGTAGCTGGGGCTGGCATAAGAGCTGTGCGTGTCGACCAGGAGAGATGTCCCAAGAAGTGCATCCTTGTTCTGTCAAGGACTTTGAGGGCTCATATTTAGTGATCTGGTTGCTAATATTTTAGAAAGTGGGATACCTGAGTATAGTGTCTATGCTGTTGTATTTTAACAAGTTTATAAGTAGTCTTCCCTGTAATACTCAGCTTCTCCATGGTGGAATCCATGTCCTGACACTCTGTGGATCCCCAGCACCTCAGACAGTGTCAGGTTAACAGTAGGTAGTCAACAAGTATGACAAGGAAGTAGGAAGGGTGGGAGAGAGGCAAGAAAGAATGCTGGCTTTCCGATTCCTTTGTCTCTGAGGTTTCAGAGGGGGAACTAGAAAACTAGAGCCAAACAAAGGAGGTGTTACATATGATAAAATATAAGAAGTATCACATGGTACTTGTAGTGACAGAAAGATTACATTTTTAGTCTTTTATGGCGTATGTATGCAGTAGGCACATATTAAATGATTTTGAAGGCATGAATAGTATGAATCAATAAAAGTAATAGTGCATTTGTCAGACAACTTTACAGCCAAATGGTTCTCCTATCTCCTCCAGTTCTTACTCTGCCTCCAGGCTCTCTCCCTGGCACCCACTCCCAAACACCACCTCCCCACAACCCAGTGCATATGATAATATTAGAAGACTGGATGTTAGAAGATATAAGGAGAAAATATTAGAAAATATTTGTTAGAAAATATTAGAAGACTTTGTTTTTAATTTATTATCTAATGATGTTCTCACTACCAACACTCTCTTTAAGTTAGTCACAATTTGGTTCGATGCTTCCAACACGGTACTTAAGACACAGTTCCTAAATCTTTCATAGACTTAAAATGAAATGCTTTTAGAGTCACTGAGGTCCCAGTGGGACTCTGTCAAAATGGGAAGACAGTTCAGCCTATTGGCCTGTACATGTATTTGCAAAGCACTAGGAGAAATCTGGGTTGAACATGTAACATCTGCATGAGTATAAGCTTATATAGTTAAGGGCTAGGAGGTTTGAACATGATCTGGTTCAACCACTCCCATTTTTTTCAAATAAAAAGCAAGCTGAGAGGTTAAGGACTTTCCAGTGTCACTATGCTAGTTATGGCAGAGTTGGGACTGGTAATGAAGTCCATTCAGTACTCTCATCACTTCCTGGAACAGTCTCTTCTCATACAATCTCTCCACTTTTGCTTCCCATTGCTTCAACCCTCCTGATGGAAGTTTATCCTCTAAGATGCAAAACTGATATGAACAAATCCTTAAAAAGAGATGCTGGCAAACAGAACTTGATGATAAATAGGGAGATGATGCAAGCACATGAGCTGAATCCAGAAATAAATCATATCTTCACATAGTGTTTACTGAAATTGCATTCTGAATAATTTCCATAGAAATTATTTTACCCACCGCAGGAATGTTACTCCATCCCACAGGGATGTGACCAAACAGAAAGAGAAGCAGAATGGAGGAAAAGAAGTAATTGAGATTTATATATAAAGCATTAGTTGGAACCTGAGTAATAAGCCTCAACTAATCAGAATATTTTATGCATTCTGCCTTTTAGTGGAAAAAGCGAACTACAAGAAATTATATATTAGAGACTTAAAAAATGCTTCAGACATTTACATTCAGGCTTTACATTTTTCCCCCCAATTCCCTGCACTGTCTCTTTAAACTATCCCACTGCACACTCCCCTTCCTCCTTCTCACAAGTGTTCATTTACTCATTTTAATTAATCTGCCAATATTTATGGAACCCTTCTCTGATGTCCCAGGTATGCTGCTAAATTAGAGACAAAAACATGGTTTTCCCTCAAGTTTAATGCCCGATTAAATGTTATCCTAAGAAGTCTGGGATTTTTTTTCACTTTAAGTCATATTTCTAGTTCTATATATGGATTATTCTGTATTGAGTATTCCATTTGACCTTCCAGATCTACACTGTACCATTCTGCAACATGTTCCGTGCTTCTTGGGGAGTAGAGACTTTCGTGTCCTTTTGTCCTGGAGTTCAGGGAATGACAGAAACCAACAGATCAGAAGAATGTGGGAAGAGTGACAGGCAAGGCTATTCTCATTCCCCACACCTGCTAAGCTGTGGGTGGACAGTGGCTACATCCCTCTCCTAAAGATCAGAGCACCTGCTAGGTAACCCTCTCCTAAAACTTTCGGATTAGCAGCTGTCCTATAAATCACTGACACAAATATAGTTCTGAGCAATATCAAAAAGCAATGTAGTTGGGAGCTAAGTGAACTGCTACCTGAAGTCACAGATCAAGATACTCTGCCCGCCTACCCTCTAAAAACAGATCTTTGCAAAGCCACTTCATGTTCACAGTGGGGTATGAAAAGTTTCATATTCTCTGTTTTTCATAAAGATAACCCTTCCAAACCAGGACAACAAGTAGGCCCAATTTTATTTGGGTGAGAGTAGCTGCCTGGGGCACAGTCCTGAAAAAGTTTTGAGGCCTGTTCTCAATATCTGTATCTCAGTATCATCCATGGATATGGGTCAGGGCATATGCTCTGAAATGCAGATCCTGACTGTATCTGATCTGGGACAACTAGATTCTCTGACAGAAACCAGTTCCTAGAATTCCAAGAGTTAAAATGTGCATCATTTAGCCCTCCTATTTTTTTTTTTACTCATTTTACTTAAGGAAAAAGAGGCACATAATGATTAAATGGTTCACTGAGATAAGTAATGGAACTGCCATGCAAATTTTCTCCAATTTATGCTCAGTTCTACTTATTAAGGACAAAAAGTGAAAAAACAATCGCTGATTTTTAGAGAAATTCAGGCATCTTTTGAGGTTGTTTTTAGAAAAATCAAGACCTTAGAGTTATGTCTGACTTTCTGTGATCATAGCTAGGATCCTGGAATCACACCAGATGGGTACAGTGTGAGAAGGAATATGATGTAGTTTGATTACACAGAAAAAATAGAAAAGAGCCTATCTAAAGACACTCCAGGAAGCTTTTTGGAGGCCTTGCTATAGTTCTTTTTGTAAAACATAAATCCAGAAGAAGGAAGCCTGTTCACCCCAGTGATGAAGTAGCTGAGAGCAAAGAGTGGCGATTTAAAGACAGAATGACTGTACATATGACATATAGAGCTTGTCTTTAGGGCTGCACCACTTGGAAAAGATACGGCATGCAAAAACAGACAGCAAAGTAAGATGCTCCTTCAAAACCTTAATTTGCTCATTTCTAAGCTCCATTTCCTGCAAGGAACATATGTCCTACAATTGCGGGTGAACAGTGGGGGTAGGAAACATTGGAAAAAATCTTACATTTCTCCAAAATTATTCTCTCCATTCCAGACCCACTTAATTAAGGAAATTAAGGAAGCAATTCTCTATCTTCTCTGAAAATCTGTATTCTAATATTGAAAAGGCAGTTTGAAAAAGAATATGGAGAAAAAATATAGAAAATGAACAGGAATCCTAGGGCCTGTAATACCCTCATATAAAGAATCTCCCAGTATTGCACACAAAGAATTCTACAGGTAATGCAATCAGTTGTCTGAAGATCAATAAATTATTCACTTATGTCTGCATTGGCTTTCCCCATCCTTACCACCTTCTCCCAACCCCCATCAAAAAGTCTTCATTGTCATGCACTAAGAAAGAGTCCTTAAGGAGTTGAATCTGAAAAAGACTATGACCTTGATCCTTAAACTTAAGAAAAAGATACTTTGAGAAAAATTCTACTTTGCAATCCTCATCACCTAGCATCTCCCTTGATTTTTACTAGGATGGCATCTTCCAGGAAAAAAGTGATAATACTGCACCCTTAAAGCCCTAGCTTTCCTAAAGACCAGATAAGCCTTCTAATTACTACCTTCACTCAAAGAAGATGCTACAACCTGCACTTCCCCAAAAACTACTAGGGAAAAACAGCATCTTTGAACGTTAGGGAAGGAAAGATGAGCCCATCAACCCTCTAAGATTCAGCCATTTAGTCACTCTGAGATTGAAGTATGACAAGGATGTGCCCTTAGGTGAGACTGTCCCCTGCTTGAACCAGCATCAGTCTTAGCTCCTTCAGCTTCACAGTGGTGTCACTTAAAGTAGAGCACTCAACTGGAGAAAAATTCCTATTTCTGCTCTTATCTGTTGTGTGATTTTCCTCAAGGTACTGAGTATCTCTGGACCAGTTTCATCAGATATAAAGTGAGGTGTAGAACTAGAATTAAACCAAAAGTATAAAAGAACATTGTCCAAATCACTGTTATTATTTCCCACGTATTTTAGTGACTCTTGGAAGCTATCTCACTCTAAGGTAGACTGTCTCAATTCGATTTAGATCATAATAAAATGAGTCCAGCAAAAGATAGTATGGCCAGAGAACTGTGGTTGTATCTCCAGATTATGAAGAAAAAGTTTTGCCTTCATTGTGCAATCTCTCCCTCTGTATTTGAAAAACATATTCAATATAAATGAAAGGTCAGAGGTGAATGGATTGCACTTCAAGTAAGTTTTGAACATAGATGCCATCTAGTCTTTGCATTCTGCAAAATTCTTCTTTAAGTGAATAAATGTGTAGGGTAACTCTCCATTACCTTGATCAGCATCTAATACCAACCTGACACTTAGAATTAAATTAGAGAAAACAAAATTGGATACTTTGAGACTTGAGGGCTGATTATACTACAAGAGCTAAGACTGGACTTAAACTCTTTCCTTATCCCATTTAAATCTAACTAGATATAAACTCCCCATTACTGAGGAATAGAGGTGTGTCTACAGAGGTGGAGGTTTCCCCTTGATGTTCTTGGACAAGGAAACCTAATCCTCTCTTCTGACACACATGGTTGCAATAGAAAGCCTTCCCCAACTGCCAGTCTGGTTTTAATCTATTGTTTCAAGCAAGATGGGATTTGCAGGGAATGTTAAGGAAAGAGCAAAATTACCAGAACTTACTATAAAAGTGTTGATGAGAAATCAAATTTTAAACAAGCGTTCAAAATTGTAAGCATGAACATATGTAGACGTACAGCGCAAGCTACAAGTATTAGACAATAAAAGGTTTTAATTGTAAGTATATCTAAAGTCTGCTTTTAATACATTTATATCTCATTTTACTAAAGCTCTTTGGCTTTACCAAACGACAGCCAATGGTAAAATAATGCCAATAAACATAGTGGCACCTCATTTAAAAAACACTGTTGCACAATGAAATACTCTATAAGAGAACTTCCCATGTAAGCAAACTAACCCTGCCTTATACAAACCTCTAAAATGTTAACCATTTTACATGGAAACTTTTCCAAAAGTTACAAATTTTTCTTTAAAAGAAACATTGAATAACAAATCTTTCCCTGAAGATTGAGGATTAAGGCTTAAAATACTTATTAAAATATGCTGACTATACTGCCCTTCTTAGAAGAGCAGAAGATGGTGAGCTTTCTGGTGACACTTTCACCAACACCAAAAGGTTTCAGAATGCCATTGTGAAAAAGTGTAAAAGCAGACAAAATTACCTTGCTATCAATAGTGTCTTTTCTGCTGTCAGTTGTCCCTTCTGTCTAAAAGTATATCAACCTGTCAATTATTTGCTTACCTACTTTGTCAAGCTAAAATTTAGATTTAAAAGATGTGCCTACTCTGTGCAAGGTACTATATATAAGATGCTGACGAAATTTAAGAAATACAAAAGGAATCACCATGCTGGTTGAGTGACCTGAGTTACCAGATCACCACTCTGGTGGGAAACACAATTTATTCTACATTTGAAAAGAACATTTTTTTTTTTGAGGTATAGTTGATTTACAATGTTAATTTCAGGAGTACAACAAAACGGTTTGGATATATATGTGTGTGTATATATTCTATGTGCATGCATATAAGTATACATATACTAGTTGCTCAGTTGTGTCTGACTCATTGCAACCCCACTGACTGTAGTCTGCCAGGCTTCTCTGTCCACAGAATTCTCTAGGCAAGAATAACTGGAGTGGGTTGACATTCCCTTCTCCAAGGGATTTTCCCAACTCAGGGATTGAAGCCAGGTCTACTGCATTGCAGGCAGATTCCTTATCATTTGAGCTACCTGGGAAGCCCCTATACATACACATACATTTTTTGAAGATTTTTTTCCCTTGTAATTATTACAAAATAGGCAGCACCCTGCGCTATACAGTAGGTCCCTAAGAAAAGAACTTACTTTAAAAAAATATATACTGAAGTGATTACACTGCTGCTGTCCTGACAGACCTTCTTCAATGGAAGTATGTCTTGGAAATATGTCCCATGAAAATATCATCAGTCAGGCTGAGTCTCCAGAGATAAAAGACTAAACGTTAACTGCTTGAGGAAGTAGAGTGAAGATCCTGTGACAGCTTTCTGCCAAAACCCTCCTCTTCAATTGTTAGGCATTACCTTATAATCTAGATGGCTGAGGATGTTAGAAGTCTAATTTTACTAATTTCTAGGGTCATTAAATCTAATTAATAATATACCAGTAAAAAAAAAACCCTGTGTTTTATAATGTTAATGCTTTACTGTACACATGAGTATAAAACATCAAGGCATTTATAAAACTGCACATTTATAAGTTTACATCTTTATAAAGATCAGTCATCACTTCTGCTGGCAAGGTCTCTTTCCTGGGTTTCAGTAATATCACATTTGGGGGACTTTTAAACATATTTTGGCAACTCCTTTCAATTTCTATCATCTGACTACTTTTATTCCACAAACTCTACCTCCTAGTCTCAAAGGTTTCCTTGGATTCAATTACCATCTGTTTTGTAGCTCAGACCTCTTTCCTGAGGTCCAGACCTATCTATCTAATTGGTGCCATATTTGCAAGTACTACAAGCACCTCATATTTAACAGAGACAACCAAACAGATTAGTTCTGTCAAAGAATGAGACTTGATTTCCTTAGTGTTTTTGTTTGTTCTTTTCGCTCTCACTCCTATGATTCCTTCTCTGCTTATTTCTGAATTATATCAATTATGCTTGAACTTCACCAGTACTCTGTACCTCTCTTAGGAGATTTTTACTGTATGGTTTTAGTTGAGTAGTTTTGCCTTACTTTGTTAGATTTCAGTTCCATTAAGTGTATCGGTATCCTTTTATCTCCTGCATTTATTGCCTACCTCTCCTTAATGAATAAATACACATAAAGGAATTCTAACAAACCTTTCCCAAGTATATTTTTACTGACAGATTTTTGGGCGCATTAACAGAGGTAGGAGTACCCTGTTAACTCTTCTCATAATTTAAGCTAAAACTCGAAACACTTTCTTCTATCAAGTATCTTCTTCCTTCTGAAGCCTTCTTTAGGGGAGACTGAAGCACCAGTCTTTACCATCCCACTTTCAAAATGTTGGCATTTACTTCTTTAACACCTAATACAATGCATCATTTATCTGCGACCCCATTACTTCATACACTACTTGAAGGCAAGATATGTCTTTCTTTGCACTTTCAATACCTAGCAGACGGCCGGGTTCAGCAAACATCTGCAGATCAACTGCATTCATGAGGCCACATAGGTCTCAAAAGACCACCTACTGCCCTCTAAGAGGATTAGGGAGGTCCCACTGCCAGAGAAACTTCTTAAAAGCTTGCCTCAGGACGGTTAGGATCCGAAAAGCTTTTTGACTTTCTTCCAGTTTAAAATGCTGTTATTAATATCCCGTCCTTCAAGAAACGTGCGCAAAGACTAGGTCTCCACGGCAAATACTAAAGTCAAGACCCACCCGGATCTGGACCCACACCTGCTCTGCGAAGGCCGGAGTCTCTCAGGCACCAGCTCAGAGGACTGCCCCGAGGGCAAGGGCGCATGCGCAGCAAGCTAACGCGCTGCGAATCTGCGATTTCCTCTGAGCCGATGTCACTCAAGACAAGACGGCTCCGCCCTTCTCAAGATGGCGCTGCACACAGTGCGGAAAGCGCGTGAGTGCTGGAACTTCATCCGGGCCCTTCATCAAGGACCCGCCGCTGCTCCCCTTCCCCAGGTAACCAACGCTAGCCCTTCTTCCGCCGGCTTCCCATCTCGTTACGTCCTTCTCATCCCCCTTTCCTCCCTCCTTTTGCTTCACCTTTCCCGTTTTCTCTGGAGAATACCGAGCTCTCCCGTTCCTAAGGTTGACTCGCCTAAGACTGCCTTCCTACCCGCAGCGTGGCGACGTTGCAAGGATACGCGTGACGTAACGCGCCCCTGGTGGGAGGAGCGCGCCGCCGCTGGCCCATTTGGCCTTAGTACCTTCCCCTCTGAGCCCAGCACTGCCACTGTTGCCGGGCAACCCGAGAAGCTCTTCATTGAGTGATGTTGTCAGACACCGGAGAGCTAGTCCATCCGGCCCTGTCCACCTAGTCCTGATGTTGTTGCTGTTTTTACTTTCCTTTCCCTAGCAGTTAAGCCGAGGGACCTGGCGGAGAAATTGGAGAAGACATCTCATTGGTAATAGACTGTTTAAGGAGGTGCACCCTCTTGGCATCTTCCCTCTGGCAGTGCGACACTTGAGCAATGTCAGTGTATCTTCCACTCCTGATTTCTCCCCATTGTCCGGAAGCAGACCTGAATCTAGAAGGTTCTATGAAGGAATTTAAGCAAGCTTTCCAAAGGTGTGGTCCTGTCCTGGTAGTACTCCTCTGTCCATGGAATTCTCCAGGCGAGAATATTGGAGTGGGTTGCCATGCCCTCCTCCAGGGTATCTTCACAACCCAGGAGCTGAATCCAAGGCTCCCGCATTGCAGGCGGATTCTTAACCATCTGAGCCACCAAGGAAGTGTGACATGACAAATCACTTTCTGTCTCTGGACTTACTTTCTTCAGCAAAATGGGTGGAGGAAGGGTTAGACTGATGACAGTGTTACTTCAAGCTTTGACAAATGAGCGGCTCCACGATAATGAAGCCAAAGTAAAGCAGTGATATTAGTTATCAAAACCCAGATATAAATTCAACTTGGTTTTCTAATCATCCCATAATTACTTAACTTTCTGTACTTAAGGGTTCTTCATATTGGCCTAATCAGATTCTTATAAGAATAGAGGATATTACATTGGAAAGTTATTTATCAAAACAGCTATTTAAATGTTGTTTTAAATTGCGGGTGGCATAGTTAGGTAAGAATTGATTGCAAATTAGATAAATACAGCAGATATCCCTCTCCTTGAAGTTTGGAGATTTGATTCTGTAGTACCAGAATTGGTTGATTACTGGGAATTCTTGGCGGTCCAGTGGTTAGGACTTTGAGGTTTCGCTGCTGAGGATGTGGGTTCAATCCCTGGTGGGAGAACTAAGATCCCAGAAGTTGAGAGTGGAGGGAGATTTGGTTGATTACTATAGTTATATACTATATTTCTAGCTAGTAGTAGCATAATAAAACCTATGAATCCAAAGTTACTAAATCTTAGACCCAAACTCCCTCTCATAACAAACTCAAGAGTTGTGAATGTCATGAGAAATAGAATCAAAGAGAAAAGAAAAACAAACTACAGTCTGCTAATACTTGTTCCAGGAAGTTTAGGGTATTAAATCATTATAAATGCTAAAGAATAGAATTTGAAATCTCTACTATTTCAGTGGCATTTATGAATACAGTTATCTTAGTCTAACTGTTAATCTAGATTGTTTCAAGATGTAGATTCTCCAAAATAGTGTTCTCAAACCTTTAATTTAGCTTTTGGTAGAATACAAATTAAATATAGGAAAGAGCATTTCTTAAAGCATAGTTCTACATATAAATTTTAAAATTCTTTTTCAGATTCTTTTCCATTATGGCTTATTGCTGGATATGGGATATAGTTCCCTATGCTATACAGTAGGGCCATGTTGTTTATCTGTTTTATATATAGTAGTTTGTATTTGCAATTCCAAACTCCTAATTTATCCCTTCATTGTCTCCTACAATTTTCAGTCATTAAAAATGATGGTTTGAAGGACTAGTGCAGTCTTTTGAAAGACCAATTGAGAAAAGATAAAATTACATTCACAGTGTCATTATATTATACTTGCAAATAAATATTTATGTAAGTATCTATGTACAGGAAAAAGGACTGAAAGGAAACAACTGTTCTTAACTTTTTTTGCTTTCTCTTTGGTCTTCCTAAATAATGGATTAAAAATGATTTAAGTGTTCTTCTTTAAGCTTTCCGTATTTTTCACATGTTCTAAATTGAAGAGATACCACTCTCAGACCCAGAAAAAAGTCTTAAAACATAAATCTTCAGATGAATGCATAGCCATTATATCATCTGTGCTATTGTAGATCTCTGAGGGAGAGTTTGTGGGGCAGTACTTGTCCCACAGTGCTGTTATTTAAAATGGCCTTAGAAAAGTTATTAAAATGGCTTTAGAAAATGAAAAATTTATGGCCGTTTTTCCTGTATGTATCTTCTTTTTCACTTGAAAAGCTTCCTTTGAAGTCAAAGAGATTTTGTGAACAGATGCAGAAATATGTGAAGGAAGAATTGGATTCTTAAACCAGATGCATTAGACACTTTTATGATATCTCATAACCTTTGTAGAAAATAATTATTTTGCAGGGCTATAATATAATGGAAAGAAGCTTGTATTTATCACATGAATGATTATATCAACAAGTAAGAAATAGCAATTTGCTTCTTATTAGTTTTGGCTGTACAGTTACTTCCTGAGGTGAGAAGCAAAAGTGGATGAACCAACACTTTGCCAGAGTATAAAGATTGGTCGGTTGTTTTAATGATTTCCTATGAAAGCAAAATCTTGGTTAATAACCTTGGCATTGGGGACCTTTAGTTATCTCAAGAGGAGGCTTTTGCCCTTCAAGGCTGAATGTAGAATCAAGTTTAAAATGAAAGCTAGAGAGAAAACAGAAATAATGGTGTATCAAGCCTTACTCATTATGAATGTCTACAATTTATATGAAAGCAGTTTATTTTGCCAGGTGTTACCTGACAGAAAACCACTGAAGTCTGACAAGATGAGAGTAGTCACAGAGTCAGAGGAATGAAGATCTGACATTTTATGTTTAAACACTAATGGCATTAGGTAAATTTAAGCCTGTCGTCATTGACCAAACCCAGAATCCACACTTATTTAAGCACTAACTTTGTACTGTGCAAAGAGTGAAATATTGATGGTTAGTAGATTTTTGCAAGAATATTTGTGATCATTCAGATCAAGTATAAAATGTCCACATTTTATCACTGTTGAACAGCACACTTCTTATTAGCTGTCCCATCCTGGGTTTGGCCAGTATTAACATACTGTTTCTACTCTTTATGATCACTAAATGTGACCTGTGGTTATTCAATGAAGGAATCATGCCTGCAAAAAAATAGGCAATGTATTAGATTTTTGATCTTGTGTTTAGTTCTTACAACAAGGCTTTTTAAAAAATTGCCCTTTTTTTTAAAAGCGTTTAAAAAAATTATTTGGGGTAAAGAGTTGCAAAATTAGTACAGAGCATTCCTGTATATGCTTCACCAAGCAGCTTCCTGTTGCATAATATACTTACAAAGCCAAGAAATTAACATGAGACAATTTCAAATTTCACCGATTTTTCCACTAGTCTCCTGGTTTAGGATCAAATCTGGGAGCCCATATTGCATTTAGTTGTCATGTCTCCCCCCGGTCTGTGGCACTTCCTCAGTCTTTCATGACCTTGGCCTTTTTGAAGAGAATTGGTTAATTATTTTGTAGAATGTCTCTCAGTTTGGGTTTGTCTGATATTTTTCTCATGATTAGACTGAGGTTATGGATTCAAGAATCCTCTAGAATACTTCATAACAAGTTTTAAGATAGGTATTAACACCTTATTTTAAGCATCCAGAAGTAGACTTTAGCTAAGTAACTTGCCTAATGTCACAAAGCTAATTAATTATGGAATTAGGATGGTAAAGTTGACTGTTGGCGTTTCATTCCATATTTTGCAATTAGTATTTGTTGTTAGAGGTTTCTGTGCTCTTAATGGCATTAAATAGGGATAGTGTTCCCAGTGACTCTTCCCTTTAGTTTTTCTCTGCCTTGCATTGTCTGTCCAACCGGTAACATCATGAACTAATCAGCCTGGAAAGCTGTCAGGACTGCTACAACCCTCTGGAAATTGTTCTAGCTGTTCACTGTGCCAGTTTGATATGGCTACCTCCTCTCTGTGCTTTTCTTAAATAAGGATGTTGCATGGATCAACTCTAAAGCTCCTTTTAAGCTTAGTCTATGAGTCCATTTGTTTAAAATGCTTTATAGGTTAATTTTCCATGTGAACTGACTTAGCTTATTCAAAACAATAGTATTTAAAAATCTTTAGAGAATTTCTTTGTGTAGCTGATGAAAACTGAGGATAACTGCTGAAAATACAGAGGAGAAAGTGTGAATCAATGCTGAGCATTTATGCTAGCAGCCACAGTCAGGAAATGCTGAAGAGGGTGAGGCTGCTGACTGCCAGAATCTTTCTCAGTATACCTATTGCATGTCTATAGGTTACAGAACTCTCTGGGGAGGCTTATGCAAGTGTGTGTGTCTGTGTGTCTGTGTGTCTGTGTGTGAGCACGCGAATGCTAAGTTGCTTCAGTGGTGTCCAACTCTTTGCAACCCTGTGGATCGTAGCCCACCAGGCTCCTCAGTCCATGGGATTCTCCAGGCAAGAATACTGGAGTGGGTTGCCATGCCCTCCTCCAGGGCATCTTCCCCACCCAGGGATCGAACCCAGATCTTTTATGTCTCTTGCTCACCACTCACCCCACCTGGCCTCTAGCCACCTCCCAAAGAGTACTTTCTTCAGCTCTTCTCTTGATCCTGTGTTACCACCACCTATCGGGGTTCAGGAATCTCCTATCAGCATGAGGCCTAAGCCTTCCTCCTGAATTTCCACAAGAGAAATGTACAAGCTTACAATAGAAGCTGCTCTGCCCATGTGAGACACTAGATGCAGAAAGATAGTTTATAGGCACAGAGGTGATACACTGACTCCAGCATGACTGAATTTAACCCTGCTCAGGCATTAAGTTTTCTCTCTGTATCATTTTTTAGCAGCATCCTACCTCTTATTCCCAGTCAGAAGCTTAACACTTTACCCTGCTTACTGAGCAAAGCAGGATCATATCTAGGTTCATCCCACCCCATCATCTGACTGTTTATGGTCCTGTAATCATTTACCAAAATTCATCTACAGTTCTCTTTTTCCCTTGGCACAGTCTTCCTCTCATTGAACCTATTTCTGGCTGGCTAAGAACTGCATTGTTGACTGCCTTTATGTCTCTTCAAAAGCACAGTTAACCACCCTGATTTCTAACCCAGAGAGATTCTCTCAATTTCCACCTTTACATTCCCTGCCCTTTAGGCTGAAACACCAACCAGTAGACAGACAGAGATGTCAGTTTCTCCTTTGCATTCCTGTCCTGGTGTTCTAATGAGATTCTACAGTCTCGGCTAACTCCACTGTGGATAGAGCCCCTAATGACCTTGGTTACACTGCTTCTTGTTTAAAGTTCTTGGGATAATGATTGTAGATTTTTAATCAATGCTTTCAGAAACATAAAATAACATATCACAAATAACAGTTTTCAAGTGGAATCTGTTATTTCCATTAATAATGTTCTGCTCTAATATAACACTGTGCTGTTTTCAGAATGCTTCCCATATTCTCCTTTAATCTTGAGGACAGCATGCAATGTTTTATTGTTTAGCTATCTAAAATTTTTACTTATTGATTAAATTTTCACTTTATCTTCCCATTTTTTATTATCATCATCATTTATTATTAGAAGAATCCACTGTATATTTATTTGCCTTTCTCTAAAAAATATGACAAAAATTAGCTGCTATGGAACAACAAATTGGCCTTTTTAAACAGTCAGTTCTACATGTATTTCAGCAGGTGGGAAAGCTTTTTAAAACAAAAATATGCATATTCTTTCAGTTATTCAAAATCTTGAAATTGTGCAGGCAAGCTTCAAATGTGTTTCCTTGTAGTTTATACCCAAAAGAGGGTATGACTTTACAAATGCGTTCTTTAGTAACTAATAGTACATATATCCACCAGTACGTGCTCAATTTAGGATGATACAAGTAACTGGAACCAAATCAGCACAATATGAAGCTGTCCTGACGCTGAATGTAACAATTCCTAGAAAAGAAGCCTGGCAATATTGACAGTTTCAATGAAGAAATTTTCACTTCCCACCAGCGGGGGTTACTTGGAAGTGTTTACATATTCAGTATTAGGACATTGCTAAAAAAGGTAAACTGAGACACAGGATGGATTCACCTTTGTCCTGAGGCTCAGGCTGAGGACACAGAGGGGACCTGGGCCATTCTCTGGGGCTCTCAACCAGCTGGGCCCAACTTTGAGCTGAAGCACAGGGAACTCCTGAGCAGTAGGGCTATTAAAAGCCACATAGCTCTTCTATTCTTGTCCTTTGTTTCTTCTTTGGAAAGACTTTGTTCACTCTAGATACACATGTTTCTAGAGCATAGAAGATTCAGAATTATGCCTGGCCCTCGAAAAATTTATTTATTTATTTTTTACCAGTTCTGTAACAATGATGAATTAATAAGTAAATGTCAGTATCCTTTAAAGTTTTAGTTCAATAGATATTATTTTCTTGTTTGTACTAAAATTAATTTAATGTTTAATTCATTTTGGGACCCTGGTCTGATGGGACTGTGATCATTTCAGTTATTACAGAATATGATGAGAAGGGAAATGATACCAGCACACTTTTATTGAGTGTTTACCATGTACCATTCATTGTTTGAAGCACTTGACACGCATTAGCTTGTTTAACCCTAACAATGCAGTGAGATCGTTGTTAATATTAGCCCCATTTTACAGATGAAGCTATGAGAGGTTAAATAACTCACCCAAGGTCACATAGCAAGTATCAGAGCCAAGATGGTAACCCTAGGCAGTACTGATTCCAAATTCTGTATACTAACTGTATTAAAATTCTGAAGCAAATTACCCATGTTAATATGCTGATGACTGCCATGCAAACTTTTAAATCTGGTCTGTGAAAGTCACTTATATATCTTGCCACGATAACATGTAGAGTTGAAATTATAAATCATCCTCTGTTGTTGCTGAACCTACAGTCTTGTTTGGCTCAATGAGTTATGAGAAAGGAGCAAAGCTGTCTTATAAATTTATCTCCGTGTCTCTCTTTGGCTACTGCCACTAGGATTACCCTGTGTAAAATAAGGGCTTTTAACACATAAGTCCCTAGGTGCATGTAGGAAGTTGTGTTTATACACAGTCTATAGCTGTAAGGTCAACCTGTGCATAGCCCTGCAGGCGGAGGGGAGGTGGTGAGTGCTGAAGCTTATGGATGGCCAGGGGACCACTATCTAGGGTCTAGTTGGGATTTATGGCTAGAATACTTTCTTCAAAAGTAACAGAGGTGCAAAGTGAGAAGATGGGAAAGATTAGAGTAATTAGTGTTGTGGAGTATTTCTACAAGGAATGAATAAGAATTTTATTCTAAAAGATCCTCATTCTAAAAAGTTCTTAGTAGAGTCTGTTATGAACTGAATTGAAGTGTTATTACTAATTAGTACATTAGTTGGGATGCTGTTGAGGCTTCACAATTAGTGACATTGAGTAGAATTTATTTTATGCACCAGACAAAGGGCTTCTCAGGAACATTTCCTTATAACGCCCATGAACAGAGACTTTGCAGGGACCATTCTATTTTATATTCATTCAACCTCACTCTTTAATAGTTTGAGGCCCTTTTGGGGAGCAGGAGAATGTAATTGTGAAGGGAAATGGAGCTGTTTACTTAAATCCCTGATTTGGATTCCTGCCCTCCCAAGGGGAGAATGGTCTGAGCAGCCAGTTCATAAATTTACTGGAAGAGAAAAGAGCCTCTTGGGTTGGGGGTAAGTGCGCAGCGTGAAGGTGGAGTCCCAAGGGAGATGTTAAGGACCAGATGATGTGGAGCCCTTGCCAATTCTGGGGAGAGAGCCAGGTTGGCCCTCCGTGGATACTGGTTACCTGGCCATCTTGGTTGTAAAGGAAATTCCTTCTGTGCAGGCAATATTGGCTTCTCCCATGGCTGGCAAGTTTCCAGGTGCCCCCATGCTGCCAAGCTGTGAAACTCAGTAACCCAGAGAAGCCAGTGTCTAGAGACTCACCAGTCATACAAACATTACACTTGTCATCTTAAACTTGACTGACTTCTCATGAAGAGGAAGTGTGGTAAAGCAGAAGGAACATGGCTTTCAGGATCAGTCAGACTACATGCTAACTGTGTGATGTCAGGCAAGTTATACAACCTCACTACACCTCAGTATCCTCATCTGCAAAGTATTAATAGTAATAGTCACATGGTAAAACTTTTATGTGGATTCAAAAGTCTATCATATGTGTAAAGTCCCTTGGCCAATGCACAGCACCTGGTGGGTCCTCTGTGCTTTATGATGATTATGTCTTCAAAAATATTAATGCTTCTCACCAACTTTGCTCTCCTCTACCTCTTACCAATCTTAAGAACCTTGTGATTCTTCTCATCTCCATGCTATCCTTCCCCTCATCCTCCCCCAAAATCAATCTGACCAGATTAACCTCCCCAAAGCAGTGTGCTAATGATGTTGTTCCCTTGTTCAGAAATCTTTGAGGGCTTCTCATAAAGTTTAGACTCCTTATAACCCCACATTCCGACCTTCCTTTCACAGTCCAGATCCAAAACACTTCTCCAGGTCATTGCTGTCCTACGTGAATCCTCTACCCTGGAGTTAATAGAATTTCTACTGACACTACACTGTAGACAGTAAGGCCATTTGTAAGCTTCGCATCTGGAAAAGGAAATGGCAACCCACACCAGGATTCTTGCCTGGGAAATCCCATGGACAGAGAAGTGCAGGTTACAGTCCATGGGGTTGCAAAAAGCAGGCATGACTTAAGTGACTAAACAACAATAACAAGCTTCCCATCTAGTGTTATTCCATTTTTCTTTGGGCCATGATAGAGTACAGTGGGGCTTCCCAGGTGGCTCAGTGGTAAAGAATCTGCCGCCCAATGCAGGAAAAGTGGGTTTGATCCCTGGGTTGGGAAGATCCCTTGGAGAAGAGGATGATAATCTGCTCTAGTATTCTTGCCTGGGGAATCCCACAGATAGAGGAACCTGGTGGACTATAGACCATGGGGTCACAAAGAGTCAGATACAACTGAGTGACTGAGCATGCACACACACACACAGGAGTACAGTAGTGTGGTTCAAGAAGAATTTATTTCTACATTACAAAGAACTTACATTTTCTTCTTTTAAATGGCCTATTTATATTTTAGTAGTTGTTAAGGAAAGTTTATTGTTATACTTCCTTACCAATTTATTATTTACATGTTTAATAAAACCCAAAATCAAGCTAGCATAATCACAGAACTGTTTTACAATAGGATGTCTTGTCTGTTAGATGGGGTTTAGTTGCAGCATCTTCCTGATAAGTTCATGACTACAGTGGCCAAACATCTTGTTAAACCCAGGATGAGTTGTACCCATCAATCTTTAAAATGTCTTGGAAATTCCAATGTTTCAGCATCCACATGACATCTCCCACATTGTTTTTCACATTCTAAAATAGAACAGAAATTCTTTAGCAGACCATGTGTCCTTAATTTTGATTGGGAATATATTAACATATCTATGACTCAAACAGAGACACAGCTTTCCCCTCATCTTATTTTTCTGTCTAAATAGCAGAGTTTTGGTCAGTGTTCCGTGACTCCTGTCTTCCTGAAAGTCAAATACCTGCCTTTACACTGACTGTGGAGAGAGGGTCATCCAGCTTCCATGTGGACCACATGTAAGAAGGAATGGGGAGAGAAAGAAAGGGCTCTTCCAAAAAAAAAAAATAACAAAGCCAAGATCCTTGACAAGATAGCTGTCAGCTGAGTAGCACTTTAAATTATGTGTTAAGCGAGATCATCAAGAAGAGCACATAAAGTGGGAAAAATAATTTTCAAAAATTAGCAGTTCTTAACCCTTCATAGTGTTAAACTGAGAGAGACCAGAGTTGAAGAATCCAACAGAGAGATGAGAGAAGAATCATTAAATTGTGGGTTGAAGGGCTCCAAAGGGGTAGAGAATTTCAAAGGAAAAATGAAGAGCAAAATAGTGCTATAGTATGATATAGACTAAAAATTAGCTCTTGGGGTTTATAACTGGTGTATCATTAAAGATATTAGCAACAACAGCAGCTTTAAAAGAGCCATTGGTACAAATTAATGAGATGAGAGGTGAGGAAGTGGGCACTGCTCTTGTGAGGAGCCTGAATGAGAATGGCCTGCCAGAGAGGGAGAAGGGAGCTTTAAAGAATGGTCTGACCAAGAAAATTTCTTGGAGGTAAGTTCTTTGGGGATGGTGGAGACTTGAGTATGATTGCAGGAGCCATTAAAGATGGAGAGATTGCAGATACAGGAAAGAGATGGAAAGAAATGCAATCCAGAGCAAATGCTTAAACACCAGGAGAAAGAGATCAACTCTGAGGCTGGGAGAAAGGGAGGAGAGATGACTGTGGGTCTAGATGAGTTTGGGGTGGGAAATTCAGGAACCCTAAAACCTGATGGGTATGAATTCACTCAGGGAGCTTCAG
The DNA here is from genome assembly GCA_007570785.1 of Antilocapra americana. Lineage (NCBI taxonomy): Eukaryota > Metazoa > Chordata > Mammalia > Artiodactyla > Antilocapridae > Antilocapra > Antilocapra americana. The sequence goes on from ML661955.1 coordinate 2,201,685, forward strand.
TCCCGAGATAATGGAATCAGGTAGTGGTTTAGAGGATGAGCACTAAAAGTCAGACTGCCTGGGTTCAAAGTCAAGTTCTGTTTGGTAATTGGAAGTCCTTGGGCAAGTTACTGACATCTATACCTCATTTTCCTCATCTGTAAGACGAGTTAAAAGCTTGAACTCCGTAGGCAGACTGCTAGAGTTTGGAGCTAGTAAGCTCTCCTGCCAGCTAGCAATACGCACTTGGCAAGTCGTTTAACTTTTCTATACCTTAATTTCTTCATCTGTAAAATGGAGACAATAAAAATGTCTACCTCCCAGAATTACTGTGAGGATTAAGTGAGTTAATATTTATGTGTCTGGACCAGTACCAGGCACATCATTAGTACTGCGTAAGTTTTTAAAAATGGTTCATTAAACAGTGTTGAGAGTCAAGGGCCTAAGAAACTATAACTTAGATTTAGGATTTTTTTTTTAAGATTTCTCACCAAAAGTGCTCAACTACCAAAATGTGTAAGTGAAGAATGAGCTTTTTAGCCTTGATCCAGGATTGGAGTTTGTGCATGGCTGTCAGGACATAATGGAGATATGAAATCAGATGGCTAACAGGAAGGTGGACATGGGGAAGACAACTGTATAGTATCTTAGAAGCAATTCTAAAGACTTTGTCAAAGCCACTAGAAGGCTTTGTTTACAGGAAGGAAGGCTGACACAGGTTTTTAAACTTACCTGGCTGTTATGTTAAAAATAGAAGAGCAGGATGAAAGTAAAGAGGCCAATCAGAGGCCAGTACAAAATCTGCACAAGGGGTGATAGTGGCTTGGATAAAGATGAGTAATAAAAATGTGCTTGTGTGTTTAGTGGCTTAGTCGTGTCCAACTCTTTGCAACCCCGTGGATTGTAACCCACCAGGCTCCTCTGTCCATGGGATTTCCCAGGCAAGAATACTGGAGTGGATAGCTATTCCCTTCTCTAGTGATCTTCCTGACCCAGAGATGGAACCTGGGTCTCCTACATTGCAGGTGGATTCTTTACCATCTGAGCCACCAGAGAAGCTCAGTAAGTTGATTTCATCAAACATTAGAAGTGGTCAGATTCTTGATATTTATTTTAAAGAATATACAGTCAACAAGGTTTTTTTGTTTGTTTGTTTTTTACTGATTATCTAATCAGTATAATGGGAGGACGGAGTCAAGATTGATTCCAAGGTTTTTGGCTAGAGCAACTATAGGAATGAATTTGCCACTTGCTAAGATGGTAAAGACAGCAAGAGGAATAAGACTTTGGGGATTGGGTTGAAGATCAGGGGTTGAGTTTTAGACATCAGGAATTTAGATGACTAGCTTAGATCAGGCGTTTAGATGACTAGTGAGCATTTGAATGGCGATATCAGGTAGACAGTTGAATATATGAGACCTAACCTCAAGAGAGACCTCTAGATGCAGACATAAGTTTGTAAGTCTTCAGTGTACACTATGCTTAAAGCTATGAGATTGGATGTGACCATTTAGGCAGTGTTTTTAGAAAGAGAAGAGGTCTAAGTACTGAAGCTGTGAGCATTTCAACATTAAGAGATTGGAATGATGAGAACTAGCCAAGTAGGTAGGAGTCCAGTTCATGTGCATCTGTGCATTTGCACAGTACACACACACACACGCAAGTGTTTGCACATGCATATGTACATACAACATATCCTATATGAAGACAGAATAATCAGGGGTACCAGCTACTTTTCTTTACAGATTACTTGCAGGAAAATTTAATTTCTCTACTTGTAGGAAAAATTAATTGGGAAACCAGGTAATTAAATAAGGTAGCTTGATGGGTGTGGAATCAGAACAAGGTGTGTGTGTTGCGGGGAGGTGGTCTTTGGGTCACCTCACTGGTGACTGTAATTAAGCTGTGATAACACAAAACTCCACCTTCACTTTAGAGCATAACTGCTCCTTGGACAACATATTCCTGACTGGTGTCATAGCACCATTTCCCTTGGACGTGGCTTTAAAACAGATGGCCAAAGTTTTCCCAAAGGAGCTGCTTTTTCTAAGCTTCCACCCCTCCAGGAGGCATACTCTTCCTTTAGATATGTTAATGTACCTCATCTTGTTTCCATTAAGTCTTGTCCTCAGAGTTCTTCTACTTTGGGGGGTGGGGGGCATGTCACTATTTCCTTTGATTAAAATATGAACCTTCTACCTAGAAAAATATGTACATAAACTCTCAAAATTTTGTGTACAGTTTTACAAGTCCGTGAACCCAGCTTAAGAACGCCTACTTGAAGCTGATCGTTCTGTTTTGTTGGCTTGTGGAAGGTAAACATTCCTTTCTTTGAAAGCCCTCTTCCTTATTGTTGTCTCCTGTACCACTTACTAGTTACAAAGCTGGTCTTATGATCTACACCATAGGATTTTTATGTGAAATTATTTAATAATGAAGTATTCCTGGCACTTCAATAAGTGAAATCTTTTGTCCGAAGAAGGAGGTAGACTGTCATACCATATGCCTTCCTGTACAAAAGGACTCAGTGAAGTTCTAGTTTCATGTGTATACAATAACACAAATGTGCAAGGCTCACCAATTCTGAAATTCAGCCTTTGGTAAGTGGTGTGTGAATCTTACTATAAAATGCTGCTGCCTCAACAGCATATATATATATATGTATGTATATATATTCTTAAAGTTTGGAGGAAACAGAGGAAGATTGAAGATATTTGCTTAAAAGGTGAAAAAAAAAAGCTGTCTAGAATATTAAAAGCAACAACCATCTGAACTTCACAAAAAGTGTCATGAGAGTGCCAATGATTAGAACTGATCAGATATTTGGCTGTCTTTTTCAACCAGAAGATGGATTTGAACCAGATTACTACATCCATGGTTTAGTTTTAAAGAGAGAGGGGGGAAAAAAGTCAATTATTTGTCTCTTTGTTCAAAGTCCTTTTTTGTATTGTAGATCCCTGAAAAGCTGGTGGAGAAGCCAGCCTTTCACATCCATTAAGGTTAGCTCTGAAACTGTTGAATTTGATCTCTTCCATTTGCCATCTGGATACAGTAGAGAAAAAGCTATTCTGCATTGGGTTGCTGGACACCATCCAGAAAATAATATGTCAGGGGCATCAAAGGCTTGAGGCACTTGGTCCAGTCTGTCTAATGATCACAGGCAGGGTCTGCTCTCCAGTTTTGTAGTATGTTTTATTTTTGCAGTGACAATATATATCCCAGTAAAATAGATCACAAGGATTACTGCCAACTTGTCAAAGCTAGGATTCTTCCATCATACACTTCAAAAAAAAGGGGCCAGATTTTAATTGGGCAAAGCTTGACTCCAAAAACTGAGGAAGCTTCATCTCGTCACAACCTGTACCCTTTCTTAAGGAGAGCACTTAATACAAGGAGGATTTTAATTCTTAAGATTGTTTCATCTCACACCCAAATGCCACATTTTTAAAGTCTTCTTAAAAGTGACCTCATTTAAAATTGTATTCCTTACCCTCTTTGTAAGTGGGCCCAGTATCTGGCCAGCTAATGACCAAGCTGGCAGCTCTCCAGGATTCTGACAACCACATCTCATTATTCACACCAACTGGAGCCAATTGTGGCTGGATTTTTTTTCCCCCGTTTTATTCTGTTATTTTAAAATGTGGATAGGAAGCAAGAGCAAGCAATGGCATGTCATTTGGTATCCTCTGGGATTGGGAGGAGCCTTGCATAATAGGTCCTGTAATATCAGGGGCATATGGCTGTGTTTTAAGGTAGTTGGAGGGCATCTAATGCTAAGCTCTGATAAAGCAAGATTAGTTTGGGTCTTTGCAGATTGTACTTAGGGATGAATTTATAGCTTCTGCAATAGGTATTATCGTAAGGCAATTGCCATTCTGTCTTTTATGCTGGTAGGGGGTGGCAGGAAGAGTTGCCAAGCCCTAATCATGGACATTACTCTTCTTTGTGGACAGGAATGGTCACCAAGCAACTCCCAAGTCTCCCATGCTGACCTCGGAAGCTGGAGAAACCCTGGTTGGGTTCTGGCCAGCTTACTGAAAGGGGTATCATGGACAGTAGCGCTCTGGTTGTACGCCTTGTTCAGGTTATCCAGTAGATGGTGGTGGTGGTTTAGTCGCTAAATCATGTCCGACTCTTGCAACCCCCATGGACTGTAGCCTGCGAGGCTCCTCTGTCCATGGGATCCTCCAGGCAAGAATACTGGAGCGAGTTGCCCTTTCCTTCTCCAGGGGATCTTCCTAACCCAGGAATCGAATCTGGGTCTCCTGCATTGCAGGCAGATCCTTTCTGAGCTATTATTCTGCTCCAAAATGGTACCATCCACACTCTCATTTTTTAGGACTTTATTCTCAGAATCTTCCTGTTCTTTTCCATTTAGATACTGCATTGAGAACAACAAATACTTCTCCTCCATTAAGAAACACAAATGAAATCTCCAAACCATACATCAAGCAAAGCAGCATTATCCCCACTAAGCTCTGTGCGCATGCTCACAACTTCTGTTTGATCAGTACCAGGATGGACTGGGGGCTTCCCTGGTGGTTCAATGAGTAAAGAATCCGCATACAGTGAAGGAGACACAGGAGACTCAGGTTCAATCCCTGTGTTGGGAAGATTCCCCAGAGAAGGAATATGGCTACCCACTCCAGTATTCTTGCCTGGAGAATGGACAGAGGAGCCTGTAAGGCTATAATCCAAAGGATCGCAAGAGTCACATATGACTAAGCACACACACACTCATGCAGGCTGGACTAACCCTTTCTGTAGTTGGCAAGTTGTTTTTTTCTATAGTTTTTACCTGCTGTCAGATTCCCTCCCTGGCTTAAAAGCAAAATAAAGGGAAGGTGGTGATGTCAAATCATTATTAGAGCCAGACTTCCTGGTCCAGCCACCTTCTTCCCAAGTTACTTACCTTCCTTTGCCTTAGTCACCTTACCTGTGAAGTGGGACTAGTTATAGCACCTACTGTTTGGTTGTAGGTTTGTTGCAACAGTTAAGCAGCAATGTGAAGAGAAGAGCCTGGCATACCACAGCGACCAATATATATTTGTTACTGTTGTTGTTATTATTTGATGTACTTTAATACGAATGGATTTCATTATTTTTACTTCAACCAAATATTTAGCATTTTGAGCCCTTTATTATATTCATTGAACATGAAAAAGATTTTGAGTTCTGCTAAGAGAATTTCAGGGATGCACAAACAGGAAGGACTGGAGCAAGGGAGGTCTTCAGATCTCAAATATTGCCCTGCTGGCTCTGAAGCTTCAGCAGAACACAGTGATTTGGAGGAGCTGAGTGGCCCCATCCTTTATATAAAGTCTGTATAAGAGGTAAGATTTAAGATGGAAGAAAGCAAAAGAAAACTTGGTGGAGGACTAGTCTTAAGAACACAAGAAGGTATAAAATCGGTAGCACTGTGGGAAAAGATTAATCTTGGAGGGATTTTCCTCTCTAAAACAAAAGGGGAAAGAAGATGGTTATCTACATGGAAATATCTGGTAGTACAGTGTAGGGAAGCTGATGCTACATATTGAACTCAGTAAAAATGGACTGGGGTCATCTAATAAGAGAAGAGCTCCTGGATCTTAAGTAGACTAGAGATTTAAAATTAGCTATAAATAAAATGGACCAGTGAATTGCTAGGCATGGCACAATAGTCATTGAGCTACAAAATTCTCAAGGGCAGGGATCAGTGGGGCTACAAGAGCACAGTGTTTATACCATGGTTAGTCCTCAATAAACATTTGTATGGATGGGTGGAAGCGTGGGTGGATGGATGGATGGTCTGTTACCTACATGTGCTTATTGAAAGTTTATTTTAATTGAATTAAACTATTCTTGACCCTAAATGAGGGCCTAGGTGAAATCAAGTATAGTCATTAGACTAAGCCCTTAACAGTTTGCAGTTTGGATACAGGACTTAATATTTGACACCTTTTCTCTAAACCCTCAGTTTTTGTTCACTTTCCTTAGGATGAGGGCTGGCAGTGGTATTTTGGCAATGCTGGCTGATTGAGTTGTTAGATCTAGCACACATTATTCTGCTGCTTATAGCTTTGGCCCACATTCAGAAATGTCATATTTGGGCCCCTATTTGCAATTTCAGGGGCCCCCAAGAACCTGTACCTTCCTGTTTTTGCCTCCTCATCTGAGTTACTAAATTCAGGTAACATAAATAATTCAGATGTCCTTACTTAAAGCTGAATGACTGGCTTGTGTGTCAGAGAGACTTGGAACTCAAGTTAGGAATTCTGTATCAGATGTAATAAGTGAAGATCCAGATTTCAGATTTAATGGTTTGTGCTTTTACAAGTAAAAAGTAAAAGATGGAAGGGAAAGGAAGGCAAGGACAGACAGGGCTTAAAAAAGAAGAGAAAAAAACTTCTAGTCTTTTGTTTTTCTAAGAGAAGAAACTGGTGATGACACTCTCCTTTAGTCAGTAGTTATAGTTAGAGCACGTATGGTGTACAGAAGCAAGAGACTAGTAAAGTGTAACTTTTTCACTGGGAAAACTGTTTTATTATCCTTTATTTAAAAAATAGCATGGGCTTGTTTTTATTTTAAATCAGTGAACTAGTATACCAAATTGATTATTTCCTAGTGAGGGGAAGTTTAAATAATTCTGATACTAAAACATACATTTCTGCTCAACTTGCCAGTTACCATCAGGAGTTTGCTGTTTCATTACCACCAGGGACACTAGTAGGACCAAAGCATTTTTATCCAGGTTGCTTTTGGTTGTTCGGAAATGTCACAGTGGAAGCCCTGGCCCCTTGAACCAGAGCAGCAGCAGGTGAGCAAAGGAGGAACTGGATTTCAAAATATTTTGTTTTAAGAGGTTATTTGTTATGTTGAAGTCATCACACAACATCTAATGTTGATTTTGAGATTGTTAATGTATCCTTTTTAAGCATTCAGATTAAAAAACATAAACACATTTCCACTCAGTTTTCCCATAAATCCCATCCCCTCACTGAACTCAAAACATCCTGATCCTGCAGTGTTCTGTTGTGTTTCTGCACTTGCCAGGATTAGGTGTGCTCCTGGGTTCCTTGGGGGCGGGGCAGGGGTAGGGGCCAGGGAGTTGGGGTGGGAGCCAGGGAGTTGGGGTGGGAGCAGTGCGCGCTGTGTTAGTCTTCCAGAAAAAGGAAATAGTGCTGTATTGTAGGCCAGACACACTCTACCTAAGGGTAGAACTAGTCAAGAGTCCAACTGAATTGACACTACGAGCTCCTTGTATACTTGGAAATTGTCTTCTAACTGTACCTTGTTAAAATAAAATCAGAAAGTTATCCCATAAAATCCATTCTGAACCTTAAAGTAAGATTGCTTACATGCTGAGCAGAGTTGAGCAACTTTATCAAGGGTTCATAAAAATAGTTTTCTCAGCACATTTTATTCTAATAGTGTGTTATTATAGATTCAACTAAGATTACAATACAGGGACTTCCTTGGCAGTCCAGCGGTTAAGACTTCTCTTTCCAGTGCAGGGGGTCCAGGTTCAAGCCCTGGTCAAGGAGTGAAGATCCCATATGCCTTGGGGCCAGAAAACCAAAACAGAAAACAGAAACAAGAATGTAACAAGTTAAATAAAGAATCAAAAAAAAAAAATCTTAAAAAGGTTGCCATACATTAAGAAGTTGGAAAGGTGTTCTGATAGTTGTAGGTGTTGTTGACTAAAAGATGCATAGGTAACCTGGGAAAGGATAGTTTTAAAATGTCCTTCTAGTCTTGTGAATATCCTTCCCTCATTCTCTTCTTCCCTGGGGATGCTGATTAAGATAAGACCAGACTTCAAGCTCCTGCACTGTAGAAGTGTCATACAGTTAGTATTCATTTCTACCTCACTTATATACATATACTCTGTTGATGTTAAGAATGTTAAGAAACATGGATCTTGCCCTTGAGAATTTCACTGGCTGGTAAGGGTTGCAGACTTACTGGAAAAGTAAATTACAGCACAATCTAATGCTGTACTAGAGGGAGAGCAAAGCATTGTGGGTACTTAAAGGAGCAAGTAACTCAACTTAAACCTAGGGAAGCTGGAGAAGACTTCATAAATGTGGTGACATCTGAACTGAATCTTAAAAGATAAATTGAAATTTGGCAGGTGAAAGGCACACCAGGCAGACAGAAGTGAATGTGCAAAGGGTTCGATTTTGGAAAGAATATGGCTTCTTCAGGTAACTAAAAGAAGTAGACAATTCATGGAGTAAAGTAGTAAGAAAAAAAAGGCTGAAGAAATACACTTGGGTCTTCTTAATTCATCAGTGCTGTTGGGATAGGAACCAGCAAAATTGCTAGAAACACAAGAGAACTTGCAAAATACTTTGTTATGTAATTCTTCTAATAGATCACTGGGCTATTTATTCTCCAACAGTGGGTTTTTTTTTTTAATTGTCATCAAGATAGAAAATAAAAAAAGAAAATCATCTATATATTATGCCTTAGTATGACTCAACTGATGACATTTCAATAGCATCATTTTTACACAGCTGGGGTTCTGCCTGTCTACACAAAACAGCTCTGTTTTACTTGGTACATACATTTCTCACTCTTCATTATTTGATGGTTACAACACAGGCATCTGCAGTTACTTTCTCAATAACTATGATTATTCAATAGTAATATAAAAAATAAGTTAGTGTTATTTTTCACAAAAATGTCCAAGAATTGAGGCAAGCACCAGTGTCATTTGTGGTACCAAGTATTTCATCATTAATCATTATTCAGTATATAGTAATTTGTCATCTAAGTAGTTGAAAAATAAGGTACTACTTTCAAGATGTACTTTCAAGCCATCTGATTAAAACTGTTGAAGATGGGACTATTCTGTTACTTACACTAATTATTTTACTTACTAATATCTAGTCATAGAAAAGAATTATGTACAACCAAAAAATTTCCAATAGAAGAGCAAAGGGTCTCAAAAATGCCAAGGGAAATTGTATTTAAGATCATTACAATTTTAATGTGAGTGCTTATGTGTGGTGAAGTTGTTGAAAATTTTTCATTTTTTATTCAAAGTATGTTTATAAAAATAGAATATGCTCATATATACACATAAACTATGTAAAAATAGTCAGATTTGGAAATTTATTGGAAAACAATAAGGCAAAAAGGGCATGATAAATATTCATTGATGAATAAAGGTAGGTTTTTGCAATTGAAAATCAGATTAAAATATAAAGGAGAATAATTATGTTGGTTTCTATTTTACAACTTGATCAGCACAAAAATGCAGAAATTCCAAATAAAATAATTGGAATCAGAGAAATGAAACTATGACACTGCATTACTTCATAAATGAGATAAATGTTTCTCCAGCTTAGTCAACGATATATGATGAGGCAATTTAAAACAGAATGAAAAAAATGTCATCAGTTGATATAAACAATCAGGAAAAGCAAGTCTCCTTTAATTAAAGAAATATTCTTGAATTTCATTAGTCACAATGAGACAGCTGACTAAGGAATGCAGAGTTATTTTGTACATGTATACACACACAGTGAGTGCAAATCAGAGCTATGACATTTCCATTAAACATAAATAGAAAATTGAATGTGGGGGTGGTGAAGTTTTAGAGGAAGGGCTAAAAACTCAACTGTGAAAAATTCTAAGGTTTATTAACAAGAGTGGGGCTTCTCTGATGGCACAGTGGTAAAGAATCTGCCTGCAATACAGGAAATGTGAGTTCGATTTCTGGGTCAGGAAGATTCTTCTGGAGAAGGAAATGGCTACTCACTCCAGTATACTTGCCTGGGAAATCCCATGAACAGAGGAACCTGGCAGGCTACAGTCCATGGGGTCGCAGAAAAGTCAGACACACATTAATAAGTATATAAAGAATTGGAAACTCTGAAATGACCTCTATGCTGACACTTTTTTGACAACACAGCCTCTGGATCTACATAAATTACCAGATTTATCAGAACTTGTATAAGAGGCTCAAAAATGTGACAAGCAGGAAACTATGTGGCATGTCAAAAATATGTTGGATTATTTGTTCTTCAACATAATGGGCTATCGTTGATAACTTCCTGAGATCTTTCAAATATAAAGAGGGATGGTGAATTAATGATCACCTAACACTGGTTTCCAAATGTGAATTTTACCCTTTCCCCCCCCAAGTTTATTTCATACAAAACATTATAAAAATTCTTTCTAGGAAATTCCCTAGTAGTTCAATGGTTAGGGCTCCACATTTTCACTGCTGAAGCCCAGGTTCAACCCCCGAGTTGGGGAACTAAGATCCCACAAGCCACATGGCACAGCCAAAAAAAAAAAATCTTTCTAAAGAGCTTCAAAAAAAGATTATAGATGTGTTTTCTTAGTTTTTAAGAGAAATAGTTCACTGTTTATTATTTAAGAAAACCTGTATCTCAGTTACAGGTTATTATGTATTATGTATGTATTATTATGTATTATGTGTTATTACAGGGCTGGGGTTATTATGCCAAAAAATAATCTCTTAAGGTTTCAAAGAAAAAAAGACTTTTCAGAGAAGAACAGTGGTGTTTGTTAATGTTGTTCAGTCGCCAAGTCATGTCTGATTCTTTGCAACCCCATGAACTGTAGCACACCAGGCTTCCCTGTCCTTCACTATCTCCCTGAGTTTCCTCAAATTCATGTCCCTTGAGTCAGTGATGCCATCTATCCTTCTCATCCTCTATTTTTCCCTTCTCCTCTTGCCCTCAATCTTTCCCAGCATCAGGGTCTTTTCCAGAGAGTTGGTCTTCGCATTAGGTGGCCAAAGTATTGGAGCTTCAGCTTCAGCATCAGTCCTTCCAATGAATATTCAGGGTTGATTTCCTTTAGGATTGAGTAGTTTGATCTCCTCATTGTCCAAGGGACTCTCAAAAGTCTTCTCCAGCCCCACAGTTCTAAAGCACCAAATCTTCAGCCCTCAGCCTTCTTTATGGTCCAGCTCTCACATCCATACATGACTACTGGGAAAACCATAGCTTTGACTATATGGACCTTTGCAAAGTGACGCCTCTGCTTTTTCACATGCTGTCTAGGTTTGTCATAGCTTTTCTTCAAATAGTATGTATCATACCACTTCATCAGAAGAATGGTGCACAATCAATATTTTTGGGACCAAAGGAAATGGTATTTGCTAAGAGTAAGTTTACATTTTCTGAGTTATTATAGTGTGGGGAAATTTCAGATCTACTGTTTAAATGGAAGGAATAAATGGAGCAAAGCTAACTATATACAATAATTTTGTAGAGTCAATGCAAATATGATCCTAGAACTTTGGTTTTTCCTAGAACAAAGTAATAGCAACTCATTACATCCCCGTCATTGATCTTAGCTATTTGTTTATTTGATGTGCTCTACCTAATAATGCTTCCTGCACTTCAGCACCACTACCTGCATATGTGTGGTTGTGGTCTGGCCAGTCACGATAGCTGATGCAGAATCATATTCTAGTCTGCCTGGCCCCAGCATGGGCTTGGGCAGCTTTGGAGAAGCAGCTCAGTATCCTAACGGACTGACCGTGAAAGACTCATTGTATTAGTTTACCACATTATCCTAGTGTATTAATCTTCAAGGCTGCATTAACTGTGTTACAAACCTGATGGCTTAGAACAACAGAAATGTATCCTCTCACATGTCTAGTAGCTCAGAGTCTGAAATCAAGGTGTCAGCAGGGCCATGCTGTTCTGCAGGGGCTCTAGGGAAGAATCCTTCCTGGACTCTTTTCTAGATTCTGGTGACTTGTTACAAACATTGGCGTTCCTTGACTAGCAGCTACATCACTGCCATCTCTGTCTCCTTTGGCGCATGACCTTTTCCCCTCTGTATCTTTATGTGTTGTCTCCTCTCCTTATAAGGACAGTAGTCGTTGGATTTAGGTCCCACTCTGATCTGGTATGACCTCATCTTAGTTGATTACATCTGCAAAGACCCTACTTCCGTGAAAGGTCACATTCTGAAGTTCTAGATAGACATGAATTTGGTGGAGGGACATACTCAGCCCACTACACCCAGCAATGGAGATGCTCTAAATTTAATCTGACCTAGAATAATATCAGTTGGCATGTCAATATTTTTTACATTTGGGTTTTAAATTATAGATCCTGAAGATTGCTCTTGTGGTTTTAATTGAATATGATATTGGCTCTGATGCTAAGGATGGTAAATGAAAAATAGCATGTTATAAAATATTAACTATAAATCATTAACCTGGAATTTCTCATGAAACTTCTCAGTTGCTTAATTAGAGTTCATTCAGGGAGCTACTTGCCCCTACCAGGTCTGTTATCTGTATGTGCGTGAAGTTGGATTATGAAGGATTTTATACACTAATTTGAGGGGTTTGGGCTTGACTCTAGAAAAAGACAATCCAGTGGAGATTCACGCTTTTAAAAAGATATGGCGGGTATAGATGCTAGATAGAAGCTACTGAAACAGCACAGGTGAAGTGGTAGATTAGACTTGATGGAGAAGGAGTAGAGAAATTGTGTTGGAAACTATCCCTGAAGATTTAGCAATTGGTTAGGGAATGTTAATAATAACAGTTTATTTTTTTCCAGCTTAAGATATATTTGTCATATTGTATGTTTGAGTTGAACAACAAGATGGTTTGTTACCCACATATATTGTGAAGTGGTTACTGCAAAGAAGTTAGTTAACACATCCACCACCTCACGTAATTTTATATATATAAATGCAGTGAGCACGTTTAAGATCAATCATAGCTAATATTTATTGAGTACTTTCTTTGTGCCAGGCACTACTAATATATTTAATTCTTATAATGACCCTATGAAGTAGTATTAATACTATTAAAATGTTGGTTCAGAAGAAGAAACTGAGGCATAAATATTGGGTTGGCCAAAAAGTTCATTAGGGTTTTCATTATGTTTTCTGAAACATACACTGTTTCAGAAAAACCCAAATGAACTTTTTGGTCATCCCAATACTTGCCAAAGATCACATAGCTAGTGATTGAAAGAGTCAGGATTTTAACCCACAGAATCTGGTGAAGGAAACAAAAGAATCTGGGTGGCTGCTACATTTGGGAGACTGAGTGGATGGTTCTGTCATTAGCCACGATTGAAAATAGAGAAAAGCAGGTTTGTGGGCAGTTTACTGGAAGGTTATGAGTCAGTAGATTTAATTTTGGATATCATATTAAGTTTGAAGAGCTGCTGGTGAGAAATCCAAATGAATGTACCTTGTAAACATTTGATAGTAAGTCCTGGAAATAATATTTGGTATTCAAATTCATCTTTTCTCGAAAAGAAAGTACTGTGTTTTAGTACATATATTATGTAGCTGTGATTAAAACATGACAAATTCATGATACCATCTCTCAGCTCTAAAAAACTAAATGAGTGCCTTCATCGGGGTGAAAAGTCTTTGTGGGTATATTCCTATGTCCTCTTTACATGGTTAGGTAAGTAAATATCTTACCCAGAACTTTATGACATTTTTCAGCCAAACAGACAAAGGAAAGGAATTCATTCATTATGATTTGTACCCAGTGATCACAAGTGAAGTTAATTCATTTCAAACTCCCCTTATACCCTCACCCTTTGCTCCACACATTCCACCAAATACACCCCTGCCTTGCTCTAACCACGGGGTATTCCAGTTCAAACCCAGCTGTTTATGGGAACTGCTTTTGTTGAAATCATTAAAGAAAGAAAGGCCTGTGAATTCTCCTTCCGAAGCACTGCCTGTTTTCTGTGTCATTTCAGTCTCATTAATCAGCGTTGCCGCAAGGTAGACGTTGTGCTGTGTATTTTACTGTCCCCAGCACAGCAGCTCCTGCGTCTCTGCCCCCAGGCCGACGCACTGGGGAGAAAGAGAGAGGGAAACCATCAATCTTGCCAGTTGCACATGTCAGCGGTGATTCCTTCCCCCTTCCTGTTGGCTGTCTCTCTCACCACCTGTGTTTAGAATTAGCGCCGAAGCTGCTGCCCAGATGAATAAGAACCACTGTCCCTGTCACCTGCCTTGTCCTGGCCACCACTTCTAAAGGAAAACAAGAAGTACACAGGACAATTATCTTTACTGTGTGCGGTGCAAGAGAGAGAATCACACATCCCCGTAGAAGTTCATTATGTGAACATAAAATTACAGCAGATTTGAGGTTGTACAGTCTAGAAGGTAGCATCATTTACTGAAGCAGAGGGATAAAAGCGAATAATTTATTGAGTGTTTGTTGTATGCTCATACACTCCCTCTGAAGTATCTACAGAGAGTCTAGCCTCACGGGGAGGCTTGCTGGTGGTTCCAGGAGTCCACTGTCCTGCAATGGGTCCTCTCCTTCATGTGCCCGCACCAAGTCTCTGGACTAAGTGAAGCATGTATAGCTGAATTTGATCTGCTTCCGTTCAAGCCCTGACTCCACTATTTATTAGCTATGCACTGCTCACTGAACCCCTCTGTGCCTCAGTTTCCTCACCTATAAAGCAGAGTTGATAGTACTACCTACCTCATAAGGCTTTTTGCAAGGATTAAATGAGATAATGCATTCATAGCTCTTGCTGGAGTATTTGCACATAGTAAGCACTCAACAAATATTAGCCGTCATTATTATTAACCTCATTTTTCAGATTATCAAACTGAAGTTCAGAGAGATCAAATAATTTGTGCAAAGTGCTGGAATATGTAGAAGGAATTGAGCCTGATGCAGGACTGTCTGAAGCCCCAAATGTGTATTCTGTTACATTATGTTGTTTCCGTTCTGGTTCCATCTTACAAATAACTTCATGTGTGAGCTTAATCAATCACTTCACTTTATTCATGTCTTTATTTCCCATTATGTAAAATGAAGATGATAATACCTGACATTCCTGTTGGTATGAGACTTTTGTAATTATATGTCAATTAATCATCATCAGGCCATATGTAGTAAAACCAGGCATTTATTTTTTTTTGATTTGGCTACAAAAAATGTTCATGTCCTTAAAAAGAGTTAAATAAATATAAGAGTGTCAAAAAGGTAATCATTGCATATTCCCACTCTTTGAGGTAACCACTGTTTAGTTAAATGTGTATTCGCCTTCCTTGTCAGCAGTCATCTGCTTAATAAATGTCCATATAGAACCACTGTCGGCTAAGCATTGTTCTCAGGCCTTGAGGAGGGTGCTATTATTACACCCATTTTACAGATGAGAAAGTTCGGTGACTTGCACAAGGAAACACAGCTAGTATGTGTAGAGCTGGTATTGGATTTGGCCCTTTGACTCCAGAGTTGGGCCTCTTCACCTCCACTCTGTGCTCTTAGTACTTACATTCTTCTTATCTGTTGCATAGTATTCCATCATATAAAAATAAAACTACTGTATCTAGTATGTACCTAATGTACATTTAGTTGCTTGTCATCCTTTTGTCATTAGTCATATAGGGAATGCCAGGTAGACTTACATTCTAACATGAGTATTTCTGTAGGACGCATTTCTGTGTGTTGGATGCATATGTGCATGCTTCAGTCGTGTCCAACTCTTAGTTACCCCATGGACTGTAGCCTGCCAGGTTCCTCTGTCCTTGGGATTCTCCAAGCAAGAATACTGGAGTGGGTTGCCATGCCCTCCTCCAGCGGATCTTCCTGACCCATAGATTAAACCCGTTTCTCTTGTGTCTTCTGCATTAGCAGGTGTATTCTTTACCACTAGTGCCACCTGGGAAGCCCTACTTGTGGATGGTTGTGTGAAAATACTTAAACATTTAAAAGTTTGACCTCTATCAGTGATCAGATAACTTCTGGAGAGCTTCCATGCCAGGCACTAAGCTCTTTACACTAATAAACTCATCACAATCCTGTCCTCTACCCTGTGAATCTGGTATAATATTATCCCCATTTTGTAGATGTTCAAGACCATATAAATAATAGAGCCAGGACTCAACCCAGGCAGTGTGGCGCCAAAGCCTACTGCTTAACCATGACAAACAACCAGACAAGTTATCACAGTCATCATATTTTACTGCTTGACTTTGTCATTTTTCTAACTTATTCTAAAATTGACTTAACAAAATGAGCTGACATAAGGGTCTGAACTGAAACAAATGCTCTTCAAGCAACCCTGGGAATTGTATCAGTCTACAGGTTAGATGATGAGAAAGGGGGCCATGGGTCCTGCAAAATGAGACTTCTTTCACCTAGTAGTATTTAGGATAGTCAAAGAGGTTTTTTTGGTGAAATATTTTTATACCAAGAAAATAACTTTAGATAATTTTTTTTTCTCTGTTTGTAGTATTGTTTATATATGTGTGCTGAACTGCTTGGTGGTGTCTGCCTCTTTGTGATCCCATGGACTGAAGTCCATCATGCTCCTCTGTCCATGGAATTCTCTAGGCAAAAATACTGGAGTGGGTAGCCATTCCCTTCTCCAGGGGATCTTCCTGACCCTGGGATCAAACTTGGGTCTCCTGCATTGCAGGCAGATTCTTTACTGTCTGAGTCACCAGGGAACCCTGAAAGATATTTATGCTGTCTCTCAAAGTTTCAGAACACTGAGGTCATGGAGTTCCTTCATTTGTTTGATATAAGAATTTCTGGCATCTTGGTTTCACTTATCCAAGGCCACCAGTGGTTAGTTCAGGTTTTCCTTAACTGACTGAGCTGACCATGAAACCCAGCTACAACTGCCTGAGTGTTGAATTCAGACTCTGCAGGGGTTAGAGGGAGTTAGAGAGTTTTTCACACAGGGAAAGAGGTAGAAAAGAGCATTCTATACAGCGATAATTTTGTATTCTATCCATTACAATTCTGATATCAAAATCTTAGTGGGATTATTTTCTTGTCAATGTCTGGGCTATATGTGCTTCTTGAGTCCCTGCTTGCATGCTAAGTCACTTTAGATGTGTCTGACTCTTTATGACTCTATGGACTGTATAGCCCACCAGGCTCCTCTGTCCATGGGATACTCCCTAGACAAGAATACTGGAGTGGGTTGTCGTGCCCTCCTCTAGGGGATCCAGCCCAAGGATTGAACCTGCATCTTATATGTCTCCTGCATTGGCAGGTTGGTTCTTTACCACTAGTGCCACCTGGGAAGCTTCTTGAATCCCTGAACCATAAGGATTTATGAAACTGGGCATTATCAAGTAAGTTTACCTAATGGTGGAAGGTGGTGTGCTTACTTGGTCTTTTCTCACCAACGTAGGGCCTCTAGCCACACTTTCATAATCTGTTGACCATAATTTGCTGAACTTCTGCCTGAAGCCAAAGGGATCCTTGACCGTGAATTAATGCATAAATGCTCAGATGTTTTATTACCTTGAAATGTAAATTATAAGCAAGTGAACGTTTCACATTTTTATAGTCCGTTTGTATGTTCGTGTGTCTGTATGTGTGTTTGTTTATGTGTGTGTATTTCTATATTTCCAATCAGGTTGGCAGTTTTAGAGAGTAATTATGTAGTAGTTGGCTGGAAATAGTGGTTTCTCAATCTTGGACACACATTAGAATCACACAGGGAACTTTTAAAAATTCCCTATGCTCATGCCAAATCTCAAACTGATTAAATCAAAGTCTCTGAGGATGGGACCCAGGCACTGGTATTTTTTAAAGCTCCCGGGTGATCACTGTGCAGACAAGATTGAGAACTGGTAGCTTAGAAAGGTATCTTCTATCTTTTATTCAAATGTTTTCATCTGTACCTCATTTTATGTAGTTGAAGTGAATTTTAAGACTACATATGAGTGCCCCCAAAGCCCCTCTCAAATGAGCAGGCATCAGAGTCACCTGGAAGGCTTGTCCAAGCACAGCTTGCATAACTCTTGTAATTTTTCTCCTGGAATAAGCCCACCTATGGTAGGTCTGGATTGAAGCCCAGGTATCTGCATTCCTAAAAGGTCCCTATTCAGGTGATATTGCAGGTACAGAGACGTAGGGTGGGAACCTCTGCTCCAGTGCTTGCCTTCCACCTTCTGAACTTTCTTCTCAACAATGGCAGCCAGGGCAGCCGCCTCCAGGACAGACCGTATACACACAATATCAGTGTTAGGTAAGCTGATAATGCTAGAGGAAGCTCCCACATGTTGCTCCACCTCCAGTTCAGTTCAGTTCAGTCGCTCAATTATGTCCAACTCTTTGCGGCCCCATGGACTGCAGCATGCCAGGCCTCCCTGTCCATTGCCAGCTCCCGGAGTTTACTCAAATTCATGTCCATGGAGTCAGTGATGCCATCCAACCATTTCATCCTCCGTTGTCCCCTTCACCTCCAAATAATCGTAAATCTAGTCTCAAAAGTCTGTATGCAGATACAGCCTGCTCTTCTTATCAGATTGCTCCTCGTAAGTGCTTTCTGCTCTGAAGTCAGAGCTACCACTGGTAGGTAGTTCTTGTGTGTCCCAAAATAGAACTTGGACTTCACTTTCCCACAGAAACAGTTTTATGAATGATGTTTAGGTGCAGCTGAAATACTGCTGTTAAAACCATCCTTCAGGAGTACTGTGGGTTCAATGAGGCTTCCATGGGCTGCCTTCCAGAAGTTTAACCACCTTTTAAAGAATTGGGTTTCTGAGTTTCAGAAAACCAGTTTTCAAACATGCACATAACTTGTTTAGGAACTACATATAACTGGAACATTTGGTTCATTTTGTGTCTAGTTATTTTGCCCTTTACATGGAGCCAAAGTCAGGGGTAGGAGTGGGAGATTTGTCATTTATTCCACTAACACTTATTAGATGCTCACAATGTACCTGGCACTGCTATGTACTAGGGATATAAAGATGAAAAAGACAGTCCCAGCCCTGGAGAGCTCATATTCTAGGTGGGAAAATATTTACTAAGCAAATAAGAAAATATTTACCGAGTTACCAGTGTGATATGTGCAATAATGAAGAACTGATGAAAGAAGCATCTGTTCTGCTTGGAGAAAGTGACTGTGTGTGTATGTGTGTTTGGTAGGGAGAATGTATGTTTAGCAAGTTTGAAATCAGGGAAAGATTGTTTGGCCTTGAAGACTATGGCGGGGGCGGGTGGGGGGCAGTTCTCCAGGCCGAGACTAGGACGAAGGATATCCAGGCTGAGGGAAGAGTCTGAGGGGCAGAGGGCAACGAGCCATACAAGAGTGGCAAGTAACTAGGTCAGCTCCTCATGGAAGATGATGGAGGGCAACCAGGAAAAGGATTAATGGTCATATAATGTCTGAGCCTTACCCCAGAGGAAGAAAGGAAAAGATATATACATACAGCTAAGTCTGTGTATGTGATATTTACATTTTTATCCCAGCCTTTTTTGTGTGAAAACTTTCTTTTCGGTATATTTCCTGTTACCCTGAGGAAGAATGTTTTTTTCAACAACATATTAACATTTCGAAAATACATTGAACCAAGTTGTTTCCAAGCCTGTGCTCTAGAAGCTCCTCAAGAGGCTGGCTGGAGTGAAGGCAGAAGAGCCGTGGGGTGCTGACTACTGGGGCTCCTTCACTGATTCTGCTGTTGTCTATACACCAAGCTTTTCTTTGGATTTTTCTACACGTTGGGCATATCTAGTAAGAACACTACATTTGAAAATGAGACTCGGGTGCTATCCCTGGGTCAGGAAGATCCACTGAAGGAGGAAATGGCACCCCACTTCAGTATTCTTGCCTGGAAAATCCCATGGATGGAAGAGCCCGGTGGGCTACAGTCCATAGGGTCACAAAGAATTGAGCATGACCAAGCATGCATGCATAAGCCTGTTTTACCAAAAAAGGCAATGATAAAAAAAGTCATAACTTTCTAGGAAATGATTTCTCTAACACTTTAAGATCAATGTTCAAATTTTCTTATGGGGAAAAAACTAATATTTTCTTAAGCATTTCATATCATTCTTTATACTTAAAAATATTTTAGTATTCTTGATCTCTTGCCTGTATTTACTGTTCCATTCAATGTAAAAATAAATTATGTAGTGGCGGTTAAGATGTTTATGTCAAGAATTTGACCCTGGCTCATTTGGTTTAGGAAGCAATATTATTGTTAGAAATTATAAAGTGTTTCTCACTACATAGCATGTTATAATTGTTTATGTTGTGTTTAGATAATATATTTGAGTCACTCTTCCAATAAAAACTAAAAGGACTTGCCAGATTATTTTGTACCTACATATGAGCTTTGCATTTGAACATAGCTTAGCTTCCCTTGGGTGACAATGCCTTCTCTCCTAGGAGCCAGAGTCCCTAGATTTTGTATTTCATCATCTGATGGGGAGACATTGACTGAGGTGCTATTCACTGATGTGTAAGAAAGAAAACAGAAAAGAAAGGCATGAAGAAAATAAGCCCAAAGAGATGCTGAGGTACAAAAGAAATAGCAGCAGAAAAGAATGTGATAAATATAAATACAAAAGCATCATGTGGTCTGGTGAGCCTAGCTGTGGAGGTCTGGATTCTGGTCCCAGCTACGCCACCAGCTGTTACCTGGGCCTCTCAGGAAACATCTTCGTGGCACACCTTCCTTTTCTGAGAAGCATGCTTGTGGAGAGGGGAGCTGTGGGTGGGAGTGAAGGTAGTTAAAGTTCAGGCCAACCTTGAAGTCAAGAAGTTCTAACCTGGACGCAGACCAGTGAGAATGTGGCCAAGTTCAGTCCTGAGAGCTGAGATTCAGATCGCCTGCCTGTGATCTTGTACAAGTTACTTAACCTTCCAGTGTCCTTCCTGGAAAGTAAGGCCGGTAATCCCTGCCTCCATCACATGCAGTGAGGTCCATGAAAGTGCCAGGGAATCTTTCTGATTGCTCGAGTTCAGCACAAGAATGAAAAATACATCTGTGAAAGCATTCTGCTGTGTGGGAAACAGATGCACAGCTCTTAAAATTTCGAGGTGGCGTAAATAAGTTTATAGAAAACTGTTTTAAAAACTCAAGTTTATTCCTTTCAAACTACTTCCCTGGCCTAACAATATGTGGTAAGTGTTTCTCATTTCTGCCCTTATGAGACTTGCAATCTAATGGATTAGTCACTCCTCTTTTTTTTCTTTTTGATAATCATTTTTTTCCTACAGTTTTAATTGCTGGCTTACATATTGCTTCTGGTTTGAGGGTGACATAAGACCTGCTTTCTCTTATATTGAATTAATATTTACTATATTGATTCCCAGGTCTGAGCATCTGGTTTCATTTCTAAGCAGAAATGAACCCAGTTTTTTTCCCTAGGTGCTGAGTCAGCTTTTCTCATCAGACTCGTGGCTCTCTGTGCTTTCTGAAAGAAAGTGCTGACTGTGGCAGAACAATGCTGAGCTGTGGCCAAAGAAAGCTTCAGAGAAGCACCTGGATCCTCCCAGCCAGGACGGAAGTGCTGTTTTTCTATGCTGAATCTCCCATGTTTCAGCTCTTAAATCACTAGTTGGTGGTAGAGACATTTTCAAAGAAGTGTAGAAGATTATATGCAAGGGGCCTAGATATACATGATAGGGTGATATACGTGATAGAATTGGGAAGCCCTAACAGAGAGCTCCTTAAGCTGTGTTTTTTAGTTAGCAGAATAAACAGACTTACAAAAAGAGATTTTCAACCTAATTAGTTGATAATGCTGATTCCTTTCTAATCACAGTCTGTGATAACATGCTTTTCATGGAACCAGTTAGACATGATGGTTGTTTAGCCAAGGTCTTGGTCTGCCATCTACTAAAGTTAAAACAGGTATGATGAATGCACAATCCCCCAGCTGGACACAAACAGGACTTTGTAATAAGAAACTTGAAATCTTTAGTCGAAGTCTTTGGTTGCCACCTCCATACCAAAGTTAAAAGTGATTCTAAGCTTGTAGGCAGGCTTTTTTTTGATGTATATTATGCACTTGGGAATAAAATCAGAAGCTCTCTTTAGTTGATTAGAAAAATTATCTTTTGCCATAATCAGCAGTTAGGGATTTTTCAACTGCTTTTGGAGGCAATCATTGAAATTATGATAATTACAAATTTGGAATGTGCTCAGGACCTTATAACAGGAATGATTTGAGCTACGTCTGTCAGATTGATAAATTTGTTCTCCCTCTGATTCAAATTCAAACTCCCATCCACTCTTCTGGAATATATCGAGTCTCAGAGCTAAAGCTGCCTATTGGTGATGCTAAGTCTGTTACAAAATGAGCCAAGGCCTGCACTGACTGGAAGTGGCCTTTGTTAAAGAAATACATCTGAAAAAAAATGAAGACCTATTTTGTAAAACGGACCTTGTTTTTAGTCTGTGCATTGCACAGGGATTGAAGGTTGATGCTCCAGACTGCCCGAGGAGTGAATGCCCGTGGGCTGGTCTTGAAGCTGTTTTCTTTGTGGTTTGCCTCCCATCCACTGGGAAGCCCATGCTCCTTTCATTTTCATTCTTTTCCAGCTCTACTGCTTTTGAACACAGAACCCCCATCCTCCCACCACCCAAACTCCACATTCCAGCCCCATGATTTCATGGTACCAGGCGTATCTCCCCTGCCATGCCGTCAGGCTGCCTGCTGACTCTTGCAGGGGGAACAGACAGGAACATAAACTCACCACAGAAGAGCAAGACACTCTCTGTATATTTTTAAGGCCAGGAATCCAGTTCTCATTGAGAGCCTGTATTTTTTTAATAGCTCCTTGAAAATTGAACAAAACATTTCTTGTTGCTCTTACTTCTTGATAACATCATCCCCTCTGCCTGGATGTATAGCAACACAGAAACTAGAGAAAGAAAAGGATGTATTAGATCATGTCTAGTTCATTCCCACTGGTCACAATTCTTTTTTTTTCCCACAGTCTGTCCTCTAGTGCTTTTGTCTTCTAGTTTTCTCAAGAATTAGTGTCTCCATTTGTCCTGGGGGATAATTCCTGAACATGGGGGAATTTGTGTGGAAATATTCTTTTCTTTTTTTTTTTTTTCCATCTTGATATTCCTTCATCCTAGGTCAAGCGTTTCTAGATGGGTTTTTTTTTTCCTTTCCATTTATTAAGTTCAAAGCTTGTTTTTCTGCTTTGCTTTTTGTCTTCATCAATCAGTCCCTAAAGCCCATTAATCATTTTTAACCTTACCGAAAGCTCCTTTACTTATTCCCATATCAGGAACCCAGGGCTTACTACAGTCCTAAGGTACTAGAGAAAGCCTCACTGATAGGTACTTATTCTATGATAACTCTTCTCTCTCCCTTTCTTTTCTTTCTCTCCTTCTCCCTCTTCAACCTCCACCTCTGTCCCTCAGCCTCAATTCTCATCTACCAACTATTTTTAAAATAATGTCTCCAAATTATGATTTCAGGAGTTAGTCCTTGAGGGCCTTGTGTGTGTGTGTGTACATGTGTGTGATTCTAAATGTAAGGTCATATTTGTTCTCCGTTATTTAAAAGGTATTTTTCATATTCTCAGAGCCACAAATCTTTTAGGTCTCCTGAGTGCTTGCATCAAGCACAATTCTGGATCATGAAACTATGATATAGCATTCTATTTTATAGCTGTCATCTGAACAATAAAGAGGAAAATAAGCAATGAATGTAAAAAATTTTAATAGTTGGTGGCTAAGCAAAACATGATAGCCAGTGGAAGGAGCCTACATGAGCTCTGAAGTCAGTGATACTTGGCTTGAAATTTCAGTCTCACCTATGAGTTGTATGACCATGGTCAATACCTTAAGTCTCTGAACTCAGTTTTCTCGATGGCAAATTGGAGGTAATCATATGCCTACCATATTTTATATAAGGGATAAATACATTAGTGCATATGAAGCACTGAGCATAAATGTCAGCAACATAGTAGTTGTCCAGTAAATTACGTTATTATTAGTAATATTTTTACTAGTGTTAAAAATGATAAGGATGCATTTTATTTTTTCAGAGCCTTTTAGTTATAGCACATTTATTGATATACATTCATTTTTGATTTTTCACTATAGAATGCAAAATGATTAAAAGGAAACATGGCATTTTTCACTCTGTTTTAGGGACAGAAAATATTTTTTGAAAAAAATTTGCAGGGGAATTCCCTGGCATTCCAGTGGTTAGGACTCCATGCTTCTACCACAGGGGGCACAGGTTCAATCCCCAGTTGGGGAACCAAGATCCTGCAAGCAACGTGGTATGGCAAAAAAAATTTTTTTACATTCAAAATCTTTCAAATACAGAGGCACATTTTTTTTTCTCACTTCCTAATATGACTTCAGTAACAGCAAATTAGGTCAGTGGGAGGAGTGTCAAAATGATTTTATAATTTAAACATTATGCAAAATTAAAAACTTCTTTTGAAGAAATAAAAATAAAACCAAGTATGATTTTTTCAAAAGTCAAAGGAAACCAAAACATGAAAATGTTAAATAACTTTATCAAGAAGTACTATCAGAAATGAAGTATAGATTTCCTAAATTTTAACCCAAGATTCTGAACATTAAATTATATCAGCAATTATTTTTAAAGAAAACTGAATTAAGGAGCAGTAACCCTTAGCCCTAATGCTATGGCCTTCATTGCCTTACCTGCACAATGAGTGAATCATGTCATAACAAACCCTGGGAACCCCTTTAACCTCCAGTGAAATTTCATTTCTATATCTGAAGGCTTTTTAATGACCACTAGAACCACAGTCATCTTTTGCTCTTGGGAATTCCTGCCTGTACCCCACTATTTGTCTTTCCAGACTGCTTATGACTGTGTTTTCATGTTGTACTGTTCCTTTTATTTTCATAAGCATATCTTCTATTTCCAGTTAAATTGGAGATACAGACCTTTTCTTATGTGCCTTTGAATTTGTAAGGTTTTGAGTGCAAAAAGAAAAAAAAATATTATCATCTTCTGTCCCCTAATAGCACCCAACATAGTGCTTTGCACCAAGTAGGAACAAAATAAATGCATAAGAATGATGACTGTCAGATTTCATTTTTAAAAAAATAGGAGTAGCCGTCATAGCTGTGGTAATGTGGGCATCAGATTCATGGATTCTGCTTCAAAAACAATTTTGTTTGTTCTCCTTTGTTCCAGAAAGATGCTGTGAAGCGAATATTCTCGGGCATTCAGCCTACAGGAATCCCCCACCTCGGCAACTATCTGGGAGCCATTGAGAGCTGGGTGAGGTTACAGGACGAGCATGACTCTGTGCTGTACAGTATTGTTGACCTACATTCCATCACTGTCCCCCAAGACCCCGCCATCCTCCGGCAGAGCATCTTGGACATGACTGCTGCTCTTCTTGCTTGTGGCATAAACCCAGATAAGAGCATCCTTTTCCAGCAATCTCAGGTCAGCTTCTCTGATTAGAATTGAGAAAACTTTTATTTTCAGATTATTGGAGGAAAATATTCAGTGGTTTATATAGCTCCTGTTTGTGATTTTTTTTTTTTTTGGCCATTCAAAGGTGACTTCATCAAATGTAACTGTTTCATTTTTAAGTATTATTATAATGCAATAATATTTTCAGCTTTTTCCTCAACTGTACTTTGTAAGTTTATAATGCTTCATATACCAAAAAATTATATCCTATTATTACTTCTAACTCAAGAATTGTTTTTCTATATTGGGTTGCATTCAAACTGCTGAATTCATGCTGTTGACTAGTTTCCTGGTGATGAAGGATAGAATTTAGTAACTGATGGTTTTACGTAACTCCAATGTTGCTTTGCTGGGTATTACATTTGGAAGGTCTGTTGGATAATTCCTATTGTTCATTCTTTGTATAATAACTTCTGAGAAGATTTGAAAGAGCTAGCTGAGAAATTGGATGACGATGTCCAGTGTCTTGAGTCCAAGCCAAGAAAGGCCTCAGAACAAAGCCAGAATATTTGACTCATATCTTTACTGTGGATGAATCAGTTTGCTCTTGGACAGGCAGATAACCTGGCCTAGAGACAGAGCACTTAAGAGACTCTCTAGCAAAGAAGATGAGAGTTTTAACTGAATCATGCTTTACATTACATGTTTTCTTTAACCTGATGACAAGCCCCAGCCAAGGAATAGTATGTTATACATGTTTTGGCATAATTTAACATTTATACAAGTATGCTGTGTGTTATACATGCGTACAACTCCTTTCTTGATCACAAACTTCTGACACTCGTTACTTTTATGCATATTTAATCACCCACAGAACTTAATGTAATGATTCACACACAGCAACCATTTAAAAATATGTAATGCATGAGAAGAATATCTTCAAAAAAATAAATGTAGTTATCAGCTTAAACTTGTTGCCAGCTTAGAGATAATCTGAAAGAATAATAGAATCTAATCATTAACATGACTTTTAAAGGCAGTTTACCTCAATTTCCTTTTTCACAGCTGGTCAGGAAGGCTTTCTTTACATATGACTTTTCAGATTGAATCTTGGACAGATCTAATTGTTATCAAGAACTTGCTTATGTTGAGCAAACCTCTGCCTTCCTGTAATTTTCAGCCACTCATTTAACTTCTCTCTGAAAATACATAATAAATTAACATTGTCTTTCACATGACTGCTATTCCAATACTTGGAGGTATTGGTTGTGCATCATCCTTACCCTCCAGGTCCTTCTTCCATAGGACCTACTTTCTTCATACTAGCTGTCCTTAGATGTCTCACCCTTTTGGTTGTCCTACCTCGGAAGCATTCCTACCTTTTCTCTGAAAAGGTGGTGCCTCTCATATTTCATAAGACAATGTCTATCCAAACTCTTCACACCCCTCTCTCACATTATAATTATCAGAGCCAGTCTAATAATTGTCAGAGCCAGTTTTTGAGTCACCTAATGCATTTTCCAAGGCATATATAAGCTCTCTTTTGATCCTTATGTGATACTCTTTTATTAAAGAATTTATTTTTAATTAGAAGATAATTACTTTATAATTCTGTGATGGTTTCTGCCATGAATCAACATGAATGGGCCATAGGTATACATATGTCCCCTCTCTCTTGAACCTCCCTCTTACCTCCCTCCTCATCATACCCATCTAGGTTGTCACAAAGCACTGGCTTTGGGTTCCCTGTGTCATACAGCAAATTCCCACTGGCTATTTATTTTGCATATGGTGTTGCATATGTTTCAGTGCTACTTTCTCAAATCATCCCACCCTGACCTTCCCCACTGTGTCCAAAATTCTATTCTTTAAGTCTCAGTCTCCTTGCTCCCCTGCAAGTAGGATCATTAGTACTGTCTTTCTAGATTCCATCAGTTCAGTTCAGTCTCTCAGTCATGTCTGACTTTTTGTGACCACATGGACTGCGGCATGCCAGGCCTCCCTGTCCATCACCAACTCCTGGAGTTTACTCAAACTCATGTCCATTGAGTTGATGATGCCATCCAACCATCTCATCCTGTGTTGTTCCCTGCTCCTCCCACCTTCAATCTTTCCCAGCATCAGGGTCTTTTCAAAAGAGTCAGCTCTTCGCATTAGGTGGCCAAAGTATTGGAGTTTCAGCTTCAACATCAGTCCTTCCAATGAATATTCAGGACTGATTTCCTTTAGGATGGACTGGTAGGATCTTCTTGCAGTCCAAGGGACTCTCAAAGTCTTCTCCAACACCACATTTCAAAAGCATCAATTCTTCGGCCCTCAGCTTTCTTTACAGTCAAACTCTCACATCCATACATGACTACTGGAAAAATGATAGCCTTGACTATACAGACCTTCATGGGCAAAGTAATATCTCTGCTTTTTAATATGCTATCTAGGTTGTTCATAACTTTTCTCCCAAGGAGTAAGCGTCCTTTAATTTCATGGCTGCAGACAACATCTGCAGTGATTTTTGGAGCCCAAAAAAGTAAAGTCTGCCACTGTTTCCACTGTTTCTTCATCTATTTGCCATGAAGTGATGGGACTGGATGCCATGATCTTTGTTTTCTGAATGTTGAGCTTTAAGCCAGCTTTTTCACTCTCCTCTTTCACTTTCATCAAGAGACTCTTTAGCTCTTCTTCACTTTCTGCCATAAGGGTGGAATCATCTGCATATCTGAGGTTATTGATATTTCTCCCAGTAATCCTGATTCCAGATTGTGCTTCCTCCAGCCCAGCGTTTCTCATGACATACTCTGCTTATAAGTTAAATAAGCAGGATGACAATATACAGCCTTGACGTACTCCTTTTCCTATTTGGAACCAGTCTGTTGTTCCATGTCCAGTTCTAACTGTTGCTTCTTGACCTGCATACAGATTTCTCAAGAGGCAGGTCAGATGGTCTGGTATGCCCATCTCTTTAAGAATTTTCCAGTTTTTTTCTGATCCATAAAGTCAAAGGCTTTGGCATAGTCAATAAAGCAGAAATAGATGTTTTTCTAGAACTCTCTTGCTTTTTTGCTATTCCAAAGGATGTTGGCAATTTGATCTCAGGTTCCTCTGCCTTTTCTAAAACGAGCTTGAACGTTTGGAAGTTCACGGTTCACGTATTGCTGAAGCCTGGCTTGGAGAATTTTGAGCATGACTTTACTAGCGTGTGAGATGAGTGCAATTGTGCAGCAGTTTGAGCATTCTTTGGCATTGCCTTTCTTTGGGATTGGAGTGAAAACTGACCTTTTCCAGTCCTGTGGCCACTGCTGAGTTTTCCAAATTTGCTGACATATTGAGTGTAGCACTTTTACAGCATCATCTTTTAGGATTTGAAATAGCTCAACTGGAATTCCATCACCTTTGCTAGCTTTGTTCATAGTGATGCTTCCTAAGGCCCATTTGATTTCACATTCCAGGATGTCTGGCTCTAGGTGAGTGATCACACCATCGTGATTATCTGGGTCATGAAGATCTTTTTTGTACAGTTCTTCTGTGTGTTCTTGCCACCTCTTCTTAATATCTTCTTTTTCTGTTAGGTCCATACCATTTCTGTCCTTTATCGAGCCCATCTTTGGATGAAATGTTCTCTTGGTATCTCTAATTTTCTTGAAGAGATCTCTTGTCTTTCCTATTCTATTGTTTTCCTTTATTTCTTTGCACTGATCACTGAGGAAGGCTTTCTTATCTCTCCTTGATATTCTTTGGAACTCTGCATTCAAATGAGTATGTCTTTCCTTTTCTCCTTTGCTTTTTGCTTCTCTTCTTTTCATAGCTATTTGTAAGGCTTCCTCAGACAGCCATTTTGCTTTTTTACATTTCTTTTTCTTGGGAATGGTCTTGCTCCCTGTCTCCTGTACAGTGTCACGAACCTCCATCCATAGTTCTTCAGGCACTGTGTCTATCAGATCTAGTCCCTTAAGTCTATTTCTCACTTCCATTCTATAATCGTTAGGGATTTGATTTAGGTGATACCTGAATGGTCTAATGGTTTTCCCTGCTTTCTTCAATTTAAGTCAGAAGTTGGCAATAAGGAGTTCATGATCTGAGCCACAGTCAGCTCCTGGTCTTGTTTTTGCTGACTGTATAGAGCTTCTCCATCTTGGCTGCAAAGAATATAATCAGTCTGATTTCGGTGTTGACCATCTGGTGATGCCCATGTGTAGAGTCTTCTCTTGTGTTTTTGGAAGAGAGTATTTGCTATGACCAGTGCATTCTCTTTTCAAAACTCTGTTAGCCTTTTCCCTGCTTCATTCTGTACTCCAAAGCCAAATTTGCTTGTTATTCCAGGTGTTTCTTGACTTCCTACTTTTGCATTCCAGTCCCCTTTAATGAAAAGGACATCTTTTGGGGTTGTTAGTTCAAGAAGGTCTTGTAGGTCTACATAGATTCATTCAACTTCAGCTTCTTCAGCATTACTGGTTGGGGCATAGACTTGGATCACCATAATATTGAACGGTTTGCCTTGGAAACGAACAGAGATCATATATACATGTTAATATATATCTATATATAGATTCCATATATACATGTTAATATATGACACTCATTTTTTTCTTTCTAATTTACTCTACTCTGTATAATAACTGTAGTTTAATCCACCTTATTAGAACTGATTTAAATATGCCCCTTTTTTATAGCTGAGTAATATTCCGTTGTGTATATGTACTACAATTTCTTTATCCATTCATCTGTCCATGGACATCTAGGTTGCTTCCATGTCCTAGTTATTGTAAACAGTGCTGCAGTGAGCATGGGGGTACATGTGTCCTTTTCAATTATGGCTTCCTCAGGGTATGTGCCCAGTAGTAGGATTGTTGGATCAAATGGTAGTCTTATTCCTAGTTTTTTTGAGAGAAATCTCCATACTGTTCTCCATATTGGTTGTATCAATTTTAAAAATTATATTCTATTTCCATAATTCTTCTAGGTGAAAATGTCTAATCTCCACAAAGTAGCCACCTGTCAGACTGCTTTTTAAAGCAACTTTTAAAATTAAAGGCTTAGGTACAACTGCCTCCAATACTTGCACTTTGAGCTCATAGCTCCAGAAGGAACTACTCTATTTTAAATATGTTCTCTGTTGTAAAGGGTTTTTGGCAGTGACTTCCATAAATATAGGTATCTTCTACATGGTATATTGTTGTTCAAAATAGCAAGTGAAAGAGTAACCCACAGTATGGGCAGCTTTGTAAGAACTCTTTCAGAAGTGAAGGATAATGAAATTCACCTTCCCTTGGGTTTTTTATGTCACGCAGTACGCCCTCTGGTTCCCCACCTGGTTGTGGGTCTAGGTCAGAGAGTGGGAGTAACCGGTGTTGCCTGTTTCCTCAGTGGCCTCCTCTCTTACCATCCCTGACATCAGCTCCCTTGGGGGAATGTCAATAGTTTACCAGGTAAAATTTGAGAAGAGTACTCATCAGCCCATATTCCACAATTTGTCACACAAAGACAGCATGAAAGACTTCCTCAGCTATCTTTCTGTCCTCAAGACATGCTTGGTCTGGGCCATTTCCTTCTTTAACTCAGGCAACCAACATTATTACAACTCAATGGGTAGACTGGTTACTGTATCAGATTTTCTTTCCTATTTAAAATATTTAATGAAGAAAACTTGAAATACGTGTAGAAGAGTAGCAGAATAGTATGCTTTACCCCCATCATTCATTAACATTTTGTGATTTGTCTCTCCAATTTTGCTTTCCTTTTTTAAAAAATATACTTCTTCATGGTTATCTTTGCCAATTTTATTTATCTATTTGGCTATGCTGGATCTTCACTGTGGCCTACAGAGGCTTCTAGTTGCTACATGCGGGCTTAGTTGCCCTGGGGGATGTGGGATGTTAGTTCCTGGACCAGGGATTGAACCCACATCCCTGATATTGGAAAGCAGATTCCTAATCACTGGACTACCATGGAAGATCCCATGCTGTTTTGTTTGTTGAAGTATTTTATAGCAAATATTACACATCATGGCATTTCATTCCCTAAATATTTCAGCATGCCTTTCTATATAGTTAGGAAATTTTCTTACATAACCACAATAGTGTCTTCAGACTTAACAAAGTTAATGATAATCCCAAATTATCATCAAATACCCAGTCCATGTTCAAACAGTGCTGGTTCTCCCAAAATGTCTTTTATAATTGGCTTATTGAAATGATGATCCAGCCAAGGTCTACAAATAACATTTGATTATGGATCTTACGTCTCTTATTTTTCATGCCTTTTGATTTGTTGATTGTTTTATTTCTGTAAAGTTAATCTTTCTTCATTTAAAACTTTGGTTTTTGTGCTACCACTTTTTTCATGCCTTTAATATGTTAATCAGCTTTTCTTTTATTCACTATAAAATTAGCCTTTTTGGACATAAATATGAACCTTAATTTTCTTCCTAAGGCACTACTTTTGCAAGTTATAGAGACAGTTTCTGACTTACAGTGGTTAAACATATGATGATTTGAAAGCTATATTCATTCAGTAGAAACTGCACTTTGAATTTTAGATTTTTATCTTTTCCCAGGCTGATAATGTGTAGAAAGATATTCTGTTGTGATACTGGGCTGGCTCCAAGTCAGTCACAAGATCACCAGGGTAAATGATCAAGACATAATCCTTTGAGTACAGTGCTCAATAAATTACATGAGATATTCAACACTTTATTATAGTATAGGCTTTGTGTTAGAGCCCCTGGACAAGGAAATAGCAATTCACTCCAGTATTCTTGCTTGGTAAATCCCATGGACAGAGGAGGCTGATGGGCTACAGTCCATGGTATCGCAAGAGTCGGACACAACTTAGAGGCTAAACCACCACCACCACCCCCAGGGCTGATGTCAGTGTTCTGAGCATGGTTAAGCTACGATGTTGGGAAGGTTAGGTATATTGTATGTATTTTCGACTTGGGATGTTTCAACTTAATGGTGTGTTTATCAAGACGTGACTTCATTGTAAGTTGAGTCCTCTTATAGAGAGAACTTTATCCTGTCTCCCACCATGCTTTTGCCTCAGGAACTGATGGCAGAGAGGCAGTACAGAGCCAAAGTTGACCTCCAGGCCCTGGACAATTAAATTCCCCTCTGACTCCTGCCTCAGTCTCACCAGTCGATGATCCATGCCCCACGTTGTAGCCATGTACTCTTTCTACTTAAAATAGACCAGCGCCTCTCTTCTACCCTCAAGGCAAAAATCTAAACTCATTTTCTAGAAAACCCTTCAATCATAAGGTCCCTGAGCACATCAGGTCAGTGTTTCTTCCTCTCCACCACTTTTTAGCACAAGTTATTTTGTGTTCAAATAATCTGATTAACTTTTATCAATAATTCTTTAAAGTAGAAATTAGAATATTTTCTGTTTTATTTTGAGAAAACTTGATAAATCAGTTCTTAACTTATGAAACAGATAAATTAGAGATCAGTTATGTAATTATAACAAGGGTTTTTTTTTAATATTGAGAATTTTGTAGTGCTTTTAAGCATTTGGTTGATCATAAAATATGATAGGACTTTAGAAAACTAAGTATTGGGAGCCAATGCCAGTTAAAATTGGTTATTCTTGCATTTGCACACACACAATTATTTACAAGTAAAATTAAGAATTTTTGACATTGTTGAGTTAAAAAAATATATTGTTTTACATTATGTAAGTGTTCTTTTCATGTTCGTCCACTGTTTTAAGCAAAGTACTACGGACAAATATAGAGACCAGTTCCCTGGACCATTGTTGCCTACTGGAGTAAGTTCTAGTAATTGTTTGAAATAGGGAAAGAATTTAGCTATGTTGGGATGCTGATTTTATCAATTATTTTTATCTCCAGTTCTTTGCATTCTTTCTCAGCAGTCTGACTGGAATGATTGAGACTTACTGAAGATTTTTCTCACTGTTTTCTTTTTCTTTCTTTCCCACTGGCCTCTAGTCATGGTGCTTCCCCTAAAATATGTTTGCCATATGTGGGGAATTTTTCAGAGCCTCCCCTCTAAAAGGTGTGTCTATGTGCATGCATGTGCGTGTGTGTGAGTGAGAGAGGGGGAGAAAAGACGCCTGCCTGTGTGTGTGCCTGGCAGAGCTTTCCATCCGAATGCCAAAGTCAGTGGTCTTTCATTTCTAGCAGGTTTGAGTGCAGATCCAATCTGATTCCCACAGCTGTCTCTGAGGTGCATCTTTAGTTGTCTCCACATCTTTAGTTGTTACTTTGCTTGGGGTTGAGTCACCCTGCAGATGGAAGATAAAAGCTGGAGTTCATAGCTTTAGGCTCTGGCTTTCTGCCAAGGCTAAGAGAAAAGGACAGCTTTGGCCATCAGACCTCCTGTTACAGAGGGTCCGAGACAGTCCAGGGAAGAGTTCAGGGCGAAGAACGAAATCTGCAGCTTCGGAATGTGGCTTCATTCTCTAATTAGAACGAGGTTTGGTTTCCCAGGAAACAAAAATCAATAATAGTGATACAGGAAGGGGGACTGTGAAGGAACCCATTTCCGAATGAGGGCCAACGGAACTGACTACATGAATCTTGGCTCAGTGAATACAAACAAAAGTTGTACCCGACCCATGGTACTTGTCTTAGAGATACAAAGCCAAAGCCTGAACTAGGACAGGGAATCTCTTGTGTTTTCATTTATCCTCATGATTTTGGAAGCATGTTTAAGTATGTATTTATATTTGTTAAACTCTCAAGTTGTTAGGCTACAGACAACAGGTATACATTCAACTCAGAAAGGAAGCAAACAAACCTCTATATAAGTTAATGGTCTTGAGGAATCTATTTGTAAAATCGGCATCACTTTCAGAGTTTCCAGGGAGAGGCAGAGGTTCTAAATGACCCATGGAATAAATAATAAAGAGAAGTTAGGAGAATTATTAAAATACCCAAACTCATCATGTTACTTCCTTCTCTAAAAGGTTTCCGCTAGTACCACTTCCTTGCCTAGATCTATACTCATGTGGGATTCAATGAGAAGCTATAGTATTTGTGTTGCTTCCATCCTGGAGCACAGAGTTATGCCATATCTTAATTACACCCCCAAGAAGAGCTTTCTTACTATCAGGGCAATGAGTATGGACTCTGAAGCCAGATACAGTTTGAATCTCCCTGTGATCTCTTCTTGCTGTGACATACTGGGCAAGTTACTGAAGCTCTCTGAACCCCCTTTGTAATGTCTATAATAAGGATATTTAGATAATACGACATATACTTATGATTCCTGACACATGGTAACTTTCTCTCTCATCTTACCTCACCACACACGTACTGTCCCCAATCCAGGCTTCTTGATTTGAGGATGGAGTGCATTTGTAAGATGAAGATCAAATTAGTGACAGTGCCTCTCTTTATTCCCAATGACAAAATATTTTCACAAGAGTTTGTTATCAAGAAATATTTCAAACATTGACAAGAGTATAAGTATGGATGGCTGCTTTTTTAAATACTAACCTTTTGGCATACTTGCTGCATGCAGTTTTTCTTTTTTAAGAAATAAAACATTACAAGTATAGTCAAAGCTATGTAGCTCCCTCTAGTCTCATTCTGCTCTCTGCCTCCCCAGAAAATGTGTGTGAAAGTGTTAGTCACTCAGTCATGTCTGACTCTTTGTGACACTGTAAACTGTGGCCCACCAGGCTCTTCTGTCCATGGAATTCTCCAAGCAAGAATACTGGAGTGGGTTGCCATTTTCTTCTCCAGGGGATCTTCCCGACCCAGGGATTGAACTTGGGTCTGCCTCACTGCAGGCAGGAGATTTAATCATTTTGACTGCTGCATGATATTCCATTGTCTGGCTCTATCACAGTTTATTTATCTATTGTTTTCCTGGCTAAAGATATTTAGATTTTTTCCAACTTTTTGTTACTGTGAATATTGTAACAATTGTCATACTTACATATGCTTTTTGTGCACCTCCGAAAGCCTCCCCAGAGGGAACCACTATACTGAATTTAATATTCATCATTCCCATATACCTGTTTACATTTTTATTGCATATGATTTGGCCATAAAAATCCATATTATTTATTTTGTATGTTTTAGAACTTTACATAAATAGCCTCATCCTTCACATATCTTCCTGAATCTGTATTTTTGTATGCAGCATTAATTATGTGTTTGAGATTTAATCATTTTGATGGCTGTATAATAGTCCATTGTCTGGCTCTATCACAATTTATTTATTTATTTTCAATTTATTTCATCTATTGTTATTTTCCTGGCTAAAGATATTTAGATTTTTTCCTAATTTTTTGTTCCTGTGAATAATACTACAGTGGGCATACTTACATATGCTTTTTGTTCACCTCTGAAAGGCTTTTCTAGGCGTACATACCCAAGAGTGGAATCGTGAGGATATATGACATCAGTGTTGGTGAATTATTGCCAGCTCAGTTCAGTTCAGTCACTCAGTAGTGACCTACTCTTTGCGGCCCCATGGACTGCAGCATGCCATGCTTCCCTGTCCATCTGCTTGCTCAAACTCATGTCTATCAAGTCGGTGATGCCATCCAACCATCTCATCCTCTGTCATCCCCTTCTCCTCCTGTCTTCAGTCTTTCCCAGAATCAGAGTCTTCTCTAATGAGTCACTTCTTAGCATCAGGTGGCCAAAGTATTGGAGTTTCAGCTTCAGCATCAGTCCTTCCAATGAATATTCAGGACCGTTTCCCTTTAGGATGTACTAGTTGGATTTCCTTGCAGTCCAAGGGACTCTCAAGAGTCTTCTCCAACACCACAGTTCAAAAGCATCAATTCTTTGGTGCTCAGCTTGCTTTGTTGCCCAACTCTCACATCCGTGCATGACTATTGGAAAAAATATTCCAAGGAATATTGCCAGATTGCTCTCCAAACTGGCGTTCCAACTTACGTTCCCACCAAAAGAAGAGTTCCCTTTGGTCTATGGCAATATTTGATATAATTAGACATTATTTTGCCATTATAAAAGATGGAATATCTTATCTCATTGTTGTTTTAATTTGCATTTCCCCAATTACTGGTAAGGTTAACCATTTTTTCATGCTTAAAACCTTTCATTTTCTTCTGTGAATTACTTTTCCCTCTTAAAAAAATTGTATTTTTTTATTGTTTGGAGAAGTTATTTCTTTACATATCCTAAATATTAATCCTTTGTTTAATATTGCCTTTTTTCAGTCTATGGCTTGTCTTTTTAAATTTGTAAATGTTATCCTTTATTATACAGAAGTGTTCATTTTAATGCAGTCAATTCATCCTTTGCCTATATGGGTTTGTGCTTCTGGTTGTCTTTTCAAGAAATTGTTCTCTGGCCTAATGTCATAAAGCTGTTCTTTATGATTATTTTCTACATGTTTTAAAGTTTTGCTTTTCCCATTTAAGTATTATCTACAAATAAATCTTATCATCTTTAGATTGTACACATTTTGACAGATTTTATTTGCATTATTTAAATATAAACCACATTTGAAATTATCAGCACAGATCATATCAGGAGTGTCTTTGAGTATTGGGAAGATGTCTAGCACATGTAATGGATGCATATTTTCCAAAATTCTAACTTTTGCTTGAAATCTGACATTTTATCATTAGCAATACTTTTTGTGAATTGTTTTCCTTGATATTCCCATCTTCCCTTTTTTCCCTTGATGACTTTTGCTAGAGGCTACTCTGTTAATCTTTCTGGAGCACAGCTTTGGTTTTGTGAGACTCTATCATATCTTGGGCTTACCAGTTGGCACTAGTGGTAAAGAACCCACCTCCCATTGCAGGAAATATAAGAGACACGGGTTTGATCCCTGGGTCAGGAAGATCCCCAGGAGGAGGGCATGGCAGTCCACTCCAGTATTCTTGTCTAGAGAATTCCACAGACAAAGGAGTCTGGAGGGCTACCATCTATAGGGTGGCAAAGAGTCGGACATGACCAAAGCAACTTAGCATGCGTACACGTGCTGTTTTATCTTTCTTTTCTGTTTCCTTAGTTTTGTTGTTTCCTCTCTTGCTTCTGTTATTTTTGATATTACTTTGTTGTTATTTTTATTAAGTGGACCTCATTAATTTTAGCCATTCTTATTTTCTAATATAAATGTAAATATTCATTTCCTTGTAAGTACTGCTTTATCAGCTTCCACAAAGTTGTGATATGTTGTATTTTCACCATAATTCATTTGTAAAGGATTTCTAGTTTGTTATTTCTTATTTGATTTGTGATTTATTTAGAATAAGTATTTTAATTTCCAAATACATGACTCTTTTATAAAAACCATGACTAAAATTAAAAAATACTGATATGGCTAATTTTGGTAAGGACATAGAGCAATGTGAGCTCATACATTGCTATTAAGAGTATAAAAGTCAATTTCTTATAATATTAAACAGATGCTTATCATGTGACCCAGCAATTCCCTAGGCATTTACCCAAGAGAAATGAAAACATTGTCTACAAAATGACTTGTGCTTCCCTTGTAGTTCAGTTGATAAAGAATCTGCCTGCAATACAGAAGACCCAGGTTCAGTTGCTGGTTTGGAAAGATCCCCTGGAGAAGGGAATGGCAACTCAGTCCAGTGTTCTTGCCTAGAAAATCCCATGGACAGAGGAGCCTGGCAGGCTACAATCCATGGGGTCACAAGAGTCGAACATGACTTAGTGACTAAAGCACCACATAAATGTTCATAATGTGTTTGCTCACAGTAGTCCCAAACTAAAAACAATACAAATGTCCATCAACAAATAAATAAATGATTGTAGAATATTCAGTCAATGGGCTGCTATTCAAAGTGAAAAGGAGTATGTAACAATATGAAGGAATAGCAGAAACATTATGATGAGAGAAGCCTACGAGAGGATAATTCATATTATATACTAACATTTATTTGATATTCTAGAACAGACAGAACTAATCCATAATAACGAAAAGCAGATCAGTGGTTTCCAGGATCAAGGGTGAGGAAGGGATGAAGAATTAACTGCAAAGTGGTATGAAGAAACTTTTGGGTGGCATTGAACTGCTCTGTATCTTGATTGGTGTGGTGGTTACACATGTGTATGGGTTTATTAAAATTCCTAAGACTGAGCAGCTAAAATGGGTCCATTTTACTGTTTGTACATTATGCCTCACTAAGGTTCATTTAATATTAAATTTTTTTATAATCAGAAGGCATTTAGAATGTTGTATAAGTCAAAAGAAAGAAAAGAGAAAAACTCATGGAGCTGTGTGAGAACATTATAGATAGTTCAGTGTAGTTGACTTTCAGACATTTAAAATGATAAAGGCAAAGTAAATATGGCATGAAAATGTCCTGTGAACTTTGAGTCACCCATTCACAATGTAACCAAAAAACAACCTGCTCAAAAATTTAGCCAGCAAACTATTTGATATGTTGATGCTCCCTAAACTTCTTGTAAAACCAGCAAGAAGCACTGTGAAACCAAGTGTTGCAACTGTTGACCCCACTCCAAGGAGAGTATCAAAGAAAGAAGCTTTGCCTGAGATAGTGCTTTGAATTAGACTGCCAAGATCTTTTCTGCCAAGAAGTTTAGGGAATTTCAGTCAAGAGATAAAAGAGTTTAAAATAAGAATATGGAAATCATCTTCTGATTTAAGACTTCCATCATTTTTGCTTGCTTTTAAATTATTTTTAATTCATGTTTTTCCTTGTTTAAATATTATTTATCCCAATCCAAACAGCAACAAATATATGTAGGGAGAGATATCTTTTACAAACATATTTTGTACTTACTTTTGTATATTACAAAATAAAGAATGCAACTCAGTGTTTGTTGGTTTTTAACGAAGCACAATGTGACCTCTAATTTACCTTGGTCTTTTCTTATACTTCTTTACTGCTCTGATTCATTGATATATTGATTCCCTCATTCCTTTTAGGATTTTCTCTTGACCCCAATGTTAAGGCAGTAACTTCATTTTTCTTCTACTCTGATAGTTCACTTATTTCCTTTACTGATTCATCTTTAATCTCCAGAATTCTGTCCTGAAGTAGGTAGATAGATAGATCTATTATATATATTCTGCCCTCATGAAGTTTCATCTGCTTCTATAACTTTCAGCTATTTTCTTTCAAATTTCGTTTCTATCCTCGACTTTTCTTTCTAACCAGACATTTTTTGTGTGTGTTTCTAGCTATGTTCTAGACATCTCTCTATGAGATCTTTCAAAAACTCTCAGTGTGAACATATCTAAAACCACACATTTGGCCTGTGAGCAGCAGTTTGCTAACCCCTACTGTGTGAGGATTATATGTCCTCATCCACTGCCATGTGACCAGCAGGCAGTGCATCAGATAGGAGAAACATCTGGTCATACTCCACTGATGTTGCACTTGTCCACATGACTTGTTTTAGCCAATGGAAAGTGAGTGAGCATGATACACACCATGCCTAACCAGAATCTTTTTTTTTTTTCCCTGTGGGTCTTTTTTTTTTTTTTTTATTGTTTTTGCCATACATTGTCATGATATCACCATGGGTTTACATATGCTTCCCCTCCGGAACCCCCCTCCCTCCTCCCTCCCCCCCGGGAAATCTCGCTGCACCAGCCCCGAGCATCAATCCTGGGCTGGCGATTGATTAGACACATGACAATTAACATGCTTCAATGCCCTTCTCCCATATCATCCCACTCTTACCCTCATCCACAAAGTCCACGAGTCTATTCTATACATCTGTGTTCCTTTTGCTGTCTCACATGTTGGGTTCTCATTACCGTCTTTCTAAATTCTAAGCAGAATCTTTACAGGCCATTCCATGTTTGTTCTAACTCTCTTGCTCTTTTTCCTTCTAATTCAATTTAGGTCCTGGAATGAGAAGGTAAATAAAGCAGAGTAAACTTCCCAGGTGGCTTCTCAGGTGGCACCAGTGGTAAAGAATTCACCTGCCAAAGCTGGAGACACAAGAGATGAGAATTTGTTCCCTGGGTTGGGAAGATCCCTTGGAGGAGAAAATGGCAACCCATTCCAGTATTCTTGCCTGGAAAATCATATAGGCAGAGTCTGGTGGGCTACAGTCCATAGGGTCACTAAGAGTCAAACATGACTGAGCACATGTGTGCACACACACACACACACAGACGCCAACCTACAGCTACTAATACGTGATGTGAATGAAAAAGAAACCATTGCTGTGAGCTGCTTATTTAGGGTTGTTACCCAGCATAAGCTAGAAAAAGCAGGCTAATATACTGCTATAGATTAAAAAAACATAGATATGTTTACACATACACATGTATAAATTAAGCAATAGAACTTAGAGGGAGGTGACTTTTCAGTCTGGAGTAGACTTAAATAGCTACTTATTTAGCTTTGGAAGTATTGGACTAAGAAAAACGTATAGAAAAATCCAAATGTGTTTAGATAGATATTCATTGGCAAACATAAGTACCAACAAGAGGCAGACCCGTTGAAGAGAGTGAATGAAAGTTTATCATTGATAAACTTTCTTTCAATTAAAATCAGAGTTCTTTTAATTAAAATCAGATCCCCAACAAGGCCCCTTTTGAGGGGATTTGTGATGGGGATGATAAGAGTCTAATAAAGATAACTCAGCATGAAATTGCTAGTTTTTGAGAGAAAACGATAAATGGGAATTTGTGTCTGAACAATCTTATAAGTGCCCAAACCAAAACTTAAAAGTACCTGATTCCTGGGAAGATAACATTTATATGGGAAATAGTAAAATCCCAAGGGATACTTAGGCGTTTGATCTAAGATTTATTGAATTAGCTAATTGTTTGAATGGATTTGATCAATACCTAGCAACTGTATTTTTTATTTTTGTATCATGCTATGCTGTACTTGTTAATTAAATGTTTTTGAAAAAATTTAAATTCAGAAAAACACAGGAAATAGTACAACAGACATTCATGTTCCCAACACCAAGGATGAATATTGTTGACATTTTGTCATATTTGCTTGATCTCCTGTATTAAATCTCCTGTATTAAAGTTGAAAGACCCTTTCATTCTTTCCTTGCCCACTCCTCTCACCTCTCCTCCCTGCATCCCTTTTCTCTATCCCCAGGCAACGAAATCTTGGACTTGGCTTATATCAGTCTAGCCAATTTGTCACACCTATTTTCATGCGCAATCCTATGAGCACTATACAATAGCTTTAATCGTGTGGTTTAAAAAAAATGATATAAGTGGTGCTGTATTGTAGAATCTTTTTACAAGTGTCCTTTCCCACATAGCAGGATGTTTTTGTGATCTGATGGTAATTTTTTATATTTGGCTAGTGTGCCATTATACAAATATGCCACCTTTTATCTAGATATCACCCTGTTGATAAACCTTTAATGTTTTCATTTCATGCATTCATTTCACAAATATTTATTGAATACTTACAGTGTTCCAGATCCTGTGTCAGATACTCATATCAATGAAGAAAAGAGACAAAAATCTTTGCCATCATGGCACTTATATTGCATTGGGGTGACACAACATAAATAATGACTATAATAAATAAACCAAACAAAGTATATTAGAAGGTGATAGGTTATATAGAAAAAGGCTAAAGGGAATTGGGAGTGGTGTTAAGGGAAACAGGTTGTTATTTTAGACAGCACGGCTGGGAAAGCCCCCTTGATAAG
Organism: Antilocapra americana; assembly: GCA_007570785.1. NCBI lineage: Eukaryota > Metazoa > Chordata > Mammalia > Artiodactyla > Antilocapridae > Antilocapra > Antilocapra americana. Next base: position 2,243,351 of record ML661955.1, read on the forward strand.
ATAATATTACAGCAAAGACTTAATGTGAGGGAGTTAGTAAGGTGAGTATGTGGGAAAAGAGAATTGCTATGAGAGAAGAGTCAGTGCAAAGCCCCTAAGTGGGGAGTGTGTCTGACAGATTCAGGAAACACAAGGAGGTCAGCAAGGCTGGAGAAGGGGGAGCAAAGAGGGTTCGGAGGATTGGAATCCAGACATTATAGGGTTGAGTAGGAAGAGATGATCATGATAGACCATGGTAAGGAGCATACAATTCACTCATTTAAAGTGTACAATGAAATGACTTTTAGTGTTCACAGAGTTGTGCATCCATCACCACAGTCAAATTTAGAACTTTTTCATCACTCCATGATGAAACCCATTACCCATGAGCAGTCACTTCCTTTGGTCCTCTCCCCTCTCCATGGCAATCTCTAATTCACTTTGTTTTCTATGAGTTTGCCTGTTTTGAACATTTCATACAGTGCATTTTGTGACTGGCTTCTTTCACTTAGCATTGTGTTTTCAAGGTTTGTCTATTTGGTAATATTCTATCAGTACTTCCTTTGTTTTTAGTGTTGAGTGATATTGCATGGTATGGATATACCACATTTTGTTCATTCATTCATTAGTTAATGAATTCATTAGTCAGTATTTGGGTTGTTTCCACTTTTCCAGGGGGCTTCCCTGGTGGCTCAAAGCTAAAGAATCCACCTGCCAATGCAGGAGATGTGGGTTCGATCCCTGGGTTGGGAAGACCCCCTGGAGAAGGAAATGGCAACCCAGTATTCCTGTCTGGAAAATCCCATGGACAGAGGAACCTGGGAGGCTACAGTCTTAGGGTCGCAAAAGAGTAGGACATAACTTAGGAGCAGAACATGCATGCACTTTTCTAGATATTTTCCACATGTAAAATGCTACTCAGAAAATTTCTGTAAAGTTTTTTTATAGTTGTATGTTTTAGTTATCTTGGTATAGATCTAGGAATGAGATTGCTGGGTGATACGGTAACTCTATATTTAACATTTTGGGAAACTGTTAAAAGTGTTTTAGAAGTGGCTACACTACTTGGTATGAGAGTTCTACCACCAATGTACAAAGGGTCCCTGACTTAGGATTGTTCAACTTAACAGTTTTTCAACTTTACAATGGTACAAAAGCAATAAAAACTGTAGCAGAAATGGTACTTTGAATTTTGAGTTTTGATTCTTTTTCCCCCTGGGCTGGCAACTCTCATGATGCTGGGCATTAGCAGCAAGCTACAGCTTCCGGCAGCCCCATCATCATGGGGGTAAACAACTGACATACTTAAAACAATTCTGTACCTATACAACCATTCTGTTTTTCACTTTCAGTACAGTATTCAATAAATTACATGAAACATTCAACATTGTATTATAAAATAGATTTTGTCATAGATAATTTTGCCCAAATGTAGCTAATGTAAATGTTCTGAGCATGTTTAAGATAGGCTAGACTAAGCTATGATGTTCTATATGTTAGCTGTATTAAATGCATTTTTAACTTAGGATATTTCCAACTTGATAGTTTTATCAGGAAGTAATCCCACTGTAAGTTGAAGAAGATCTGTATAGAAGTCCAAATTCTTTGTTTCTTTCTTCAAACATTTTTGTTGTCAGTCTTTTTTTTTGTTTTTAACTGTCCTAATGAGTATTAAGTGATAGCTCAATGTGTTGGTTTTTTTGTCAGCTTGGTTTTGATTTGCATTTTCCTAATGACTAATGATGTTGAGCAGTTTTTCATGTGCCTATTAGTCATTTGTGTATCTTCTTTGAAGAAGTGTCTTTTCAAATCCTTTGCCCATTTTAAATTGGATTATCTGTCTTTTCATTGTTGAAGGATGAGTTTTTTACATAGTCTGGATACAACTTTCTTATCAGACATGATTTGCAGGTAACTTCTTCTGTTTGTAAATTGTTTTTTACTTTCTTGATGGTTCCTTTGAAACATAACATTTTAAAATGTTGATGAAGACAAGTTTATCTTTTTTTTTTTCTTTTGTTATTTGCGCTATTGGAGTCATGGACTAGCAAATTACTGATTAACACAAGGTCAAATAGGAGAATTTACTCCTAGTTTTTTTCCAAACAGTTTATACTTTTGGCTATTACACTGAGGTCCCTGATCCATCTTGAGTTAATTTTTATGTATGGTGAGAAGTAGGGGCCCAGCATTGTTCTTTTGCATGTAGATATGTCTATGGATATTCAGTTGTCCTATTTGTTGAAGAGACTATTCTTTCTGAACTCTCACTTCTTTTCCATTGATCTATCAGTTCATTTCAGTTCAGTCACTCAGTCATGTCTGGCTCTTTGCAACTTCATGTACTGCAGCATGCCAGGCCTCCCTGTCCATTGCCAATTCCCAGAGTCCACTCCAACTCATGTCCATTGAGTCGGTGATGCCATCCAACCATCTCATCCTCTGTCATTCCCTTCTCCTCCTGCCCTCAATCTTTCCCAGCATCAGGGTCTTTTCCAATGAATCAGTTCTTTGCATCAGGTGGCCGAAGTATTGGAGTTTCAGCTGCAGCATCAGTCCTTCCAATGAATGCTCAGGACTGATTTCCGTTAGGATGGACTGGTTGGATCTCCTTGCAGTCCAAGGGACTCTCAAGAGTCTTCTCCAACACCACAGTTCAAAAGCATCAATTCTTCAGTGCTCAGCTTTCTTTATAGTACAACTCTCACATCTATACACAACTACTGGAAAAACCATAGCTTTGACTAGACGGACCTTTGTTGGCAAAGTAATGTCTCTGCTGTTCAATATGCTGCCTAGGTTGGTCATAGTTTTTCATTCAAGGAGCAAGCGTCTTTTAATTTCATGGCTGCAGTCACCATCCGCAGTGATGTTCTATCTTTATACCAGTACTACATTTCCTAAATTAGTATAGTACTACATTGATTGATTTGGAGTTGTTAAAGCAAGCTTGCATTTCTGGAATAAATCCCACTTGATTATGTTGTGTAATGCTTTGTGTATGTTGCAAGATTTAATTTGCTAGTGTTTTGTTGAGGGCTTTTGCATCTATATTCATGTCACTGGTCTATAGTTTATTTTGTTATGAAGCCTTTGCCTGGTTTTGGTTTCAGTGTCATACAGGCCTCCTAGAATGAGTAGGGAAGTGTGCCCTCTTCTCTTATTTTTTTGGAAGAGATTATAAAGAATTGGTATTAATTTTTTCAATGTTTATAGGAATTCACTAGTGAAATCTGCTCTCTACCCACCACCGAGGGTTCATTTTGTTGTTGTTGCCATGTCTGCTTATTGACTTTTCCGCAGCAAATCTGTAAAGTCCATCTTCATAATCCTGTATGGTCACTACAGTCTCTGCTGGGTTTGCTTAGTGTTCAGGTAAAGATTGAGCTTGTTGTTATTGTTTAGTTGTGTCCAACTCTTTGTGACCCCATGGACTGTAGCCTGCCGGGCTCCTCTGTCAATGGGACTTCCCAGGCAAGAATAATGGAGTGGGTTGTCATTTCCTTCTCCAGGGAATCTTCCCAACCCAGGGATCAAACCTGTGTCTCCTGCATTGACAGGCAGATTCGTTACCACTGAGCCCACCAATGATTGAGCAGAAATGTCTAAATGCTTTGATCCTATATTTCAACACTTTGCTGAGGGCCTCACACAGGGCCTCAAGATGAGCCAGAGGTAAGAGACTGGCGTCTTCTCACGTTTTTCCTGGGCATGTGCATGGCCTTGCCAGAGGCCCAGGAACATGTCAGATCTTTTCAAAGCCCTCCATAAGCCTATCATTTCCCTGCTTTTCTCTCTAAGATTTTTTAGCCAGCATCTTATCTTTCTCCTCCTAGTATCAGCCCCTCAGGCAACAGTAATATTAAGTTGTTGCTGATGATTATTTTTGAAACATGTCCTAAGGAGAGGGCTTTTCCAACTGAGTGAACTCTAAATCAGGTCAAATAATCACCAGCCCTGCAAATGAGGGGCTTTTCCCCGTTTTCCAAATGGGCAGCTGTCTGGTTGAGTAGTGATGCTTCTCTGGAGTTGGGTCTTTATGAGGAGCTCCAGACCGCAACTTTCCCTCCCATTGGCTGCTAGGCTGCTGTTTTCATGGCCACACAGACACAGGGAGAGACTGGTGGGGATCAAGCAAGTTAAAATGCCACCAGGCTCTCTGTTCTTACTGAGACTGTTATGTTTTTCTTAATTATTCTTCAGATGATTGCAAGCCTTTGGTTAATTTTCTAGAGTTTTATGAAAGTTGACTTTGACAGTTTTTGCTTGTGTTCTCATTGTTTTTATGGAGAAGCAGATTTTCAGAGGTTGTTACTCTGCTGTTTCAGCAATCCCTCCACCTTTTCTAAGCACCAGAAGAGTTTTCATCTTATTTTATTCAAGACCTAGTGTAGTTAGATTTCCAAGCCTTTTGCCTATTTTCACAAGCTGAACACACCCATGTGCAGGTTACATGGGTAATTTGTGTTGATCTTTGTTCCCCTTTCCATTTACTAACCATCCCTTTCCCAAGATAACCTGTTTTTAAATTCAATATAATTTAGTACATACTCTTTTACATCTGGCTTCTTTCATTCAATATTGTGTTTATGGGATTCATTCATGTTGTTAAATGTAATTTAGTCCCATTGATGTAGTATTCCCTTGAGTGAGTATACCACAATATATGGATTCTATGTAGCTGGACATTTGGATTACTTATAATATGGGGCTATTACAGTACATTCTTGCACGTATATTTTTGTGAACATATGTAAACATTTCTGTTAAGGCATATACATAGAAATGTAATACCTGGGTCATATGTTATAGAATGCTGAGTATTAGCGGATACAGTCAGCATTCAAAGGCGGTGGAACAGTGTTTACATTCCCACAGCGTGGTATAAAGGGCTTTCTTGGTGACTCAGATGGTAAAGCATCTTCCTGCAATGCAGGAGACCAGGCTTCAGTCCCTGGGTCAGGAAGATTCCTTGGAGAAGGGAATGGCAACCCAGTCCAGTATTCTGCCTGGAGAATCCCGTGGACCGAGGAGCCTGGCAGGCTACAGTCCATGGGGTTGCAAAGAGTCAGACAGGACTGAGCGACTTTCACTTCACTTCAGCACAGTATAAGAGTTCTGTTTACTCAGTATCCTGACCATACTTGGTAGTACTTTGGGCTTTTCGGTTTAATCATTCTGGTGAGTGTGTAGTGATATCACTAATTTGCACTTAGAAATTGGTCCGTTTTCATAAGGTTATACTGCTTTTTTCTTATCAATTTGTAGGTGTTCTTTACATATTCTATATACCAGTGTATTCTGTTTGAAAACATCTCTTCCACTCTGTGGCTTGCCTTTTTTTTCTTTTTTTTAAAAATACTTTTCATTTCTTTTACTTTTGGCTGTGCTGGGTCTTCCTTGCTGCATGTGGGCTTTCTGTAGTTGCAGCGAGTAGGGGCTACTCACTCTCCGTTGCAGTGCGCTGGCTGCTCACTGTAGTGGCTTCTCTTGTGCCGAGCTCTGGCTCTAAGCACCCAGGCTTCAGTAGTTGGGGTGCACGGACTTATTTGCTCCCCAGCATGTGGTATCTTCCCAGACCAGGGATTGAATCCACGCCCCCTGCATTGACAGGTTGATCCCTAACCACTGAACCACCAGAGAAGTCCCTTTTTCCCTCTTTTAATGGTTCAGGAGACTTTGGCATCAGGTGAAGGACAGGGAGGGATCCCTGAGAGATGGGAGACAATGGCTCCAATTTACTGCTAGAAAGAATTTCCAAGCAAAGCACCCAGTGTGAAAGTGTTCGTTGCTCAGCCGTGTCTGACTCTTTGCAACTCCAGGGACTGTAGCCCGCCAGGCTCCCCTATCCATGGAATTCTCCAGGCAAGAATACCAGAGTGGGTTGCCATTTTCTTCTCCAAGGGCTCTTCCTAACCCATTGATGGAACCCAGGTCTCCTGCATTGCAGGCAGATTCTTTACTATATGAGCCACCAGGGAAGCCCCTTTTAATAGTGATGTCTGATAAAAAAATATGTTATTAATTTTAATGTAGTTTCAGTTATCAAGATTTTTGCTTTCTGTTTAGTGCTTTTCAGATCCTGTTAAAAAATGGTCAAAGGAAATTAAAGATGCAATCAACTGGTTTATTTTTTCTACAACTTTTTTTAAATGTTTTGGCAAAAAAGTTTAGCCAACCTTGAAGAATACCAGTGTTTCCTCATGAGTGTATTTTAAAGATGATTGTCCTCTTTCACACAAAAGCAGCAGCAAAGAATCAAGTCTTATACAGCTCTATTCCAGAATGTTTTTATTCCTTCCTATCAAGCCCAGAAAGTCCATTGAGTATATTTCTTAGTCCATTTGTTTGTAATCCCCCTGTCTTCTGTTTTCAGAGATAACGGAGCCCATTAGAGTTGAAGTCCTCTCACTTTCTACTCTCCACTGTTATCCCACAAGATAGATCCTCATCTGTATTTATTTCTCTTCCTCCTGTTTCAGTAGACGATGTAGGTTTATCCCACCTTAAAAAAACAACAAAATTTTTGTTCTCAATCCCTACCACTTACATTTGTTTCTATCCTCCTTAAAAATGTCTTACACACGTGATAAAATTGCACCCACATAATGAGTACATGTAATACTGAGGAAATCTAAATAGGGTGGATGGATTGTATCAAATTCTGTTTCCTGGTTGTGAGATTGTACTGTATTTATGCAAGGTGCCTTTGGGGAAAACTGAGTGAAGGGTATACTGGATTTCTCAGTAGTATTATTTCCTACAACTATAACTAAATCTGTAATTATCTCAGCATAAAAAGTTAAAAGATTCTTTCTGAAAGTTTCTATAATTATAATAACTGAACACAAGCTGGAATCAAGATTGCTGGGAGAAATAACAATCTCAGATATGCAGATGACACCACCCTAATGACAGAAAATGAAGAGGAACTAAAGAGCCTTTGAATGAGGTGAAAGAGGAGAATTAAAAAACTGGTTTGAAACTCAGCATTCAAAAAACTAAGGTCATGGCGTATAGTGCCATCATTTCATGACAAATAGAAGGAGGAAAAGTAAGAGCAGTGACAGATTTTATTTTCTTGGTCTCCAAAATCACTGTTGATGGTGACTGCAGCCATTAAATTAAAAGATGCTTCTTGAAAGAAAAGCTGTGACAAACCTAGACAGCATATTAAAAAGCAGACATCACTTTGCTAACAAAAGTCTATGTAGTCAAAGCTGTAGTTTTTCCAGTAGTCATGTAAGGACATGAGAGTTGGACCATAAAGAAGGCTGAGTGCCAAAGAACTGATGCTTTAGAGTTGTGGTGCTAGAGAAGACTCTTGAGAGTCACTTGGATAGCAAGGAGATCAAACCAGTCAATCCTGAAGGAATTCAACTCTGAATATTCATTGGAAGGACTGATGCTGAAACTGAAGCTCTAGTACCTTGGGCTGATGCAAAAAGCTGACTCATTGGAAAAGACCTTGATGCTGGGAAAGACTGAAGGCAAAAGGAGAGGAGGGCAGCAGAAGATGAGACGGTTAGATAGCATCACTGAACCAATGGACATGCATCTGAGCAAACTTCTGGAGATGGTAAAGGACAGGAGAGCCTGGCGTGCTGCAGTCCATGGGGTCACAAAGAGTCAGAGACCACTTAGTGACTGAACAAGAACAGCAGTCATTTATTGAGTGCTTACTGTATGCTAGGTACTCTACCAAGCACTGTCAGGTGAATACTTTTGTTAATCTCATTTTATACATGATAAAACTGAGGCACAGAGAGGTTAAGTCATTTATTCAGGGTTACCCTGCTAATGAGTGGCAGAACTAGCTTTTAGAAACCATGGCCTAACCTCAGAGAGACAGCTCTTATGAACTCTGCTATACTTCCTTTTTTTTCTCATTCCATACTTAATGGATACTACTTTGACATTTCATATTTTCACAGGTGTTTGTCATACATTTTATTTAGTTACTTTTTTAAATTAATTTTTACTGGCATATAGTTGCTTTACATATACACTATTGATACTATATACAAAATAAATAACAAATGATAACATACTGTGTAGCACAAGGAACTCTGCTTAATGCTTTCCTTGTACATCTGTCTTTATATGCTGCCTCCTAGTCACATTTCGACCACTGCTTTATAGTTCAGCATTCATCCCAGTCACTCGCCTAAAACTGCTTTTGGGTGGATTACCACGTCCGTTGCTAAAACTGATGGATTCTTTTTGGTCCTAACCATTCTTTCTGCAGCCTTTGTTACTGTTCATACATTCAACAGATATTTATTGAGCACCTACAGTGTGCCAGACTCTTGTTTTACAGCAGTGGACAAGGTAGGCAAAATGACTGTAACTGCAGAATACATATGTCTTTACTTGTTATGATTAAGAGGTCAGAAATCTTAAATCACTGCTGACTTGTTTATGCGTGGTCAACAGACCACTTTATTGTTCCATGCTTTTGTTTTTCTGTGGCTGAAATAGATTATATTTTTATTTTGTCTGTGATTTCACCACATAAGTCAGAATGTACTATATTTAATACCCTTTTCACATTCTCCAAATAGAAATCTGATTGCTTCCAAGCAGTAGCCATGAATATGAATAAATTAAGAAAGCCAAATCATAAAGTATAGTACCCTTCTGATATACTTATTAATGATAAATTATGAAAATTAATTGCCCTTGACCAAAAAGTCTTACTTTTTTTCTATATAAGAATAATTGAATTAATTTTATGCCACATTATTTGGAAACACCAGGAAGATCTCTGCAGAACATTCAATAGGTCTCATTTCATATATCCAAATAAAAAGCTACTCCAAGGAAAATACTCGACTTTATAGAGATGTCACGGTAGCTGTTTGCATATCACCAAAGCTGAGCTCTTGAGCCCTAGTTGAAGGAAAGGGATCATCTTGTCTCTTTCCACATGTTCATGGTTATTTTCTGTGTTTTTATTCCTTTCCTAATTTAGTAAAGAAGAAAAAGAAAATCTCTCCTAGTTTTTCATGTCAAAAAACAGCTCTCATTTTATTAGTTCAAGTGGGAATGTGTTTTGCTGGTGACTGGAAGCGACTATAATCCTCTCGCTTCCAGCCAGGGTTCCTGTTTCTGTCTGATAGCTGTTTGTTTACAGCAGCAGTTAGCAATTTGCATGGACAGTGCTGTCAAAGCCATGCCCTCAATGAACCCCAAATGCCTCTTGGAAGAAAGATGACAGATTCAGCCCAGAATCTTGCAAAACTTTAAAAGCGATTCCTTGTCAAACATGTGAAAAACAACTCTTCCCTCTCCATGACTGGAGGGAAAAAAAAAACAACGAGCAACTATCTTATGCCAGATGGTGATTCCTTGCTAGTAAAGGAGGCCTGGGCTGATTCAGCTTCATTCCTTTATGTTCCATTTGCAAAACCCACAAAGAACATACTTGGGGCCACTTTCCAGAGCTGGCAACAGTCTCTGCTTTTTAAGGAAATCAGATGGGCACACACACACAAAGCCACAACGGATGAAGGGCTCAGAATCCCCAGGGTCTTGAAACGGGATGCATAGGCCTTAAATTCTTGGTGACCAGTTAGAACCTGGCTCAGACCCAAGAATCATCCCAATTGTTGCCAGATTTGGTGACTTGATTTAATTTGGTTAAAACAAAAACAAATTGGGAAAAGGTTATATTTTCTTGTTGATTAAACCTCTTTAAAAAAAAAAGGAAAAAATAGAATCTATAAAAACATGCTTTCAGATGATAAATTGACTCCTAAATTTCAAACTACTCTGGGTCTAAAGGACTCAATCTTTAATTTTCAGTCCAGCACCTTTTTTTTTTTTTTTGCCATTTACATGTAAGATACTACAGCTGTTTTCGTATATTTAGAGGATTGGACCAGTGTGTATGCGTGTTTGTGTGTGTGCATGGGTATGTCTTCTCTTTGGCTTTTATTTTTCTTACCTATAGTTGACTTATTATAGTAGTTTCAGGTATGCAGCATAGTGATTCCATATTTTTATAAGTTACACCCCATACAAAGTTATTATAAAATCCTGACTAGATCCCCTGTGCTGAAATGGATGCCTCAGGACATAATGAAGTCCCCTCACTGAAGATGCTAAAGCAGTGTCTTGTCACCTGCTGGCTCAGGATGTTGTGAAGGTTGAAATACTGAACTAATAATGGTATTGGGTAGTTTTTAAGATGTCTTCTGCATCTAAAATTCTATGTATTATGAATTAAGTTCCTTGATTTTTTAAATTACCCTGATCTGGGATATTTTAGTCAAGGTAATACCTGTTGTCCATTTAGTTTTGCCTTATACATGAGATGATGTTGACCACCTTTGCTAATGTTCTATTTTATTTCTTCAGGTGTCTGAGCACACACAGTTAAGTTGGATCCTTACCTGCATGGTCAGATTACCTCGATTACAACATTTACATCAGTGGAAGGTAAATGCCAGGGATCTGATTAATAAACAAAAAGAAGTTCAGTCCCCACTGCAGCTATTTTTTTCCCCTTTCCGTTTATTTTTGTGTTAGGCTCTGGGAATCCTGAGTTTTCTGGCTTGCTATGCACTTCAGTTCAGTTCAGTTGCTCAGTCATGTCCAATTCTTTGCTACCCCATGAACCGCAGCACGCCAGGCCTCCTTGTCCATCACCAACTCCTGGAGTCCACCCAAACCTATGTTCATCGAGTCGATGATGCCATCCAGCCATCTCATCTTCTGTCTTCCCCTTCTCATCCTGCCCCCAATCCTTCCCAGCATCAGGGTCTTTTCCAATGAGTCAACTCTTCACATGAGGTGGCCAAAGTATTGGAGTTTCAGCTTCAACATCAGTCCTTCCAATGAACACCCAGGACTGATCTCCTTTAGGATGGACTTGTTGTATCTCCTTGCAGTCCAAGGGACTCTCAAGAGTCTTCTCCAACACCATAGTTCAAAAGCATCAATTCTTCAGCACTCAGCCTTTTCACTGTCTAAATCTCACATCCATACATGACTACTGTAAAAACCATAGCCTTGACTAGATGAACCTTTGTTGGCAAAGTAATGTCTCTGCTTTTCAATATGCTATCCAGGTTGGCCATATCTTTCCTTCCAAGGAGTAGGCGTCTTTTGATTTCATGGCTGCAATCACCACTAGTGGATAGCAAGACCAGTATCTTTAACCTCATCACCTCAGGGTATGAAACAGAAAATAAAAGGATTCGCCAAGATTCTTTCGAACTGAAAAACTGGTTAAAAATATCCAGCTTATTCATTATTTGATTTTATCTGTGCATGGTCAGTCCTGAGTGATCATTAGATAGACTTGGTAATGACTTTGAATGTGCTACATTCTAATTAACAGACAATCACCATTTCTGGATCACTAGACCCTGAGGTTGCCTCTACCAGAATTAACTAGCAGTTAAGACCTGAAGGTTATCATTGTGGGGAGAAGAGACTATATATTTTCTTCCACATTTAAACAAATTGAGTCTAAGCAACAGTTCAAACTCACAAAAAAAGTAAGCCTGTTCTTTTTCTAAGATGTTCAACTGAAAAATATAAATTGGGTAATTCATAGTATTCCCATGTAATTTTGCAATTGGATCACATTTGAAGGTACGTAGCCCTCCAGAACATCAACATTAATTTTAGCATCAAGCTTCTTTCTAGCGTATTTTTGGGGCTACTGATTTCCTTAAAAACTTGTTCAGAAGGCTTCACATAAGCTACAGGGAGAAACAGCGCTTTAAACTGGCAGTGCCTGAATAAGGCATACTGGTGGTGCTGTAGAATCGTTACCTGCCAGGAGTTAGAAACAAAATTTGATAATGTTCTCTATCATATGTTGGTTTGCGGCAAGACTTTCCCATATTATCAAAATATGGTAATGCTAAACTGAACACTGAAATACTTTTAAAAGAACTGATTTAATGGGAAATGCTCCCACTTTAAAATAGTATCTAAGGATCTCCTGGTAACACGTTGCCAGTGAATGCAATCTGAATAAGCCTTCCACTAATCTGTGATTTCTTGCTTGTGGGGAAAATAAGGATTTCAAAGCTAGTCTTATCCTAGAGTTGGAAACTGCCTTTGAGGGTCATTCTTTCATTAACAAATACTGATGATGCCTTCTGCTAGTCTCATAGCACAGTCTCCAAGATGGATGGATGCAGCACCTTTCATGAAGTTTGTGGTCTATTTTGGAACAGATTCCCAGGTGGCACTAGCAGTAAAGAACCTGCCTGCCAATGCAGGAATCTTAAGAGATATGGGTTTGATCCCTGTGTCAGGAAGATCCCCAGGAGGAGAGCATGACGATCCACTCTGGTCTTCTTGCCTGGAGAATCCCATGGAGAGAAGAAGCTGGCAGGCTGTGGTCCATAGTGTTGCACAGAGTTGGACACGACTGATGTGACTTAGCATGCATGCACAGTTAAACAAAAAATCAGAGTATGACAAGTTTTAAGAGGACAAGATTCTGGGTATATGGGAAGATCTAAGAACCCCTAGCTTGTTTTTGACTGGGGCAGTGAGGGGTAAAACAGTGGGGCAGAAGTATAGGATCAGGGCTGCTGAGGTCAGGGTCATTTGGAGGATTGATGAGATACACAGGTGTGAGGCATCTGGGGCCCATAATAGGCATCCAATAAATATTAGAACTCCCCACATCTCCCCACTTCCTTTGTAGTTTCAAGATCTAGTATTCTAATATAAAAAGACTATAAATCTAATACAGTAGCAATTTTTAAAACTTGGGTTCTTTTCTCATTTGTTTGTTTCCAGATTAAATTTTTGTTAGAATTACCTGATAATCAGTGCAAACTGGCCTTTATCATGGACAGTATAATAAGGAGATGTACTGAAGGAATTGTATGGTCAACTTTCAAATTTCCTATGAACGGTCTACAGCAGTAGTAGTGCTGTAAGCCAGAAACTGGGCTTCCCTGGTGTTTCAGTGGTAAAGACTCCTCCTGCCAGTGCAGGAGATGAGGGATTGATCCCTGGGTTGGGAAGGTCCTCCGGAGAAGGAAATGGCAACCTCCTCCAATATTCTTGCCTTGGAAATCCCATGGACAAAGGAGCCTGGCCGGCTACAGTCTATAGGGTCGCAGAAGAGTTGGACATGACTTAGAGACCAGGCAACAAAAACAAGCCAAAAATTGCCTGAAGTAACCAGAAAAGCCTGTAACTAAATTATGGAACATTAAGAAGATTAAAGGGAAAAACTGTTGTATTCAGATTCAGCCTCAAAAGGTATGTCTGCATTTTGGTTTAGGAGGCCCGAGTTGTAAGGTCATGTGTCAGCTTGATTCTCAGAATCATGCAAGTTTATAAACTGAGTTGTTCATTTCATTCAGGAATCACTGGATTTCAGGGAAGTAATTCATATTAGATAAACAAATAAAACTTTTTTACACACCAAAATATCAATTTAGCTTGTGTGCTTAGTTGTGTCCAACTTTTTGCGACCCCATGGACTGTAGCCCACCAGGCTCCTCTGTCCATGGGATTCCCCAAGCAAGAATACTGGAGTGGATTGCCATTTCCTCCTCCAGGAAATCCTCCTGACCCAGGAATCGAACCCATGTCTCTTGTCTCCTGCCTTGGCCAGCAGATTCTTTACTACTGTACCTCATGGGAAGTCCCATTTATCAGTTTACAGATATGATATACCTAGACCTTGGAAGCAGTTAGCAGTGAACTGCACACAATAGACCCTGCTAACAAGCAACTCTACCCAGAAAGCCAAGTTTCCTGTAGCAAGGGGGTTAGTACCACTAGGGCTGATATTCAGGGTGTGCATACCAGTAGTTTATAGTCAGCACCCAGTACTCACCAGTTGTTAAATATTTCTAATATCACCTCCGGTGTTTCCATTAGCTTCCCTGTTAAGGAAATATTTTGGTTTATACAACTGTACTGTTCATTGGAATCACTTTACTCTCACTACTTTCCCACCTAAAGATCATGACTGATCATTAGAATTGGTAAGATGAAAATTTCTCTTAGTTTCATTGTTTTTTAATGCCCTGATTTTTAGGGTTTTGTTTTAATGTGATGTTAAGGGGACATTACAGTTTTGTCAATAGCAAAGTATGAGACTTCTGGAAAGTTTCCACAAACACTTTGATGTTAACTTATATAATTTCATGATATTTTCCGACCTTCCCTGTGAAATCTGGAATTTATCTGATTTGGAGTCAAGAAAATCTTAGACCTTTATTTTAATAAAATGGCAAAGAAATAGTGGCAGGGCAGGATCATTTCAAGGGACAGTGGGGAAGCGGATTCATCTTATTCCTGCCTAAGCCTGAAATGTGGAGACAAGCCAGCCAGAAGATGGCCAGATTTGCTAAAAGGAACTGAGTCAGGATGTTGTTACAGGTGGCTTCACATCACCCTTTGCTTGCTTTTAAGATTTCTTAATTTAGCATTATAATTAGGTTCATGTCGAATTTGTTTCTCTCCTCTCTCTTCACCCTACAGGCAAAGACTGCCAAGGAGAAGCAGAATGGAACCATCGGGCTGCTCACATACCCAGTGCTCCAGGCAGCTGACATTCTGCTGTACAAGTAAGGAGAAGAGTTCACCCCAGCCCTAAATGTAGTCACGCTGACAAGAGATTATCACCTAGCTCTAAAAGATTTGGTTCATGGGGAAGGATGGTTATTGCAAGGGTCAGACACAGGAATCTATTTATATCTATAATACTAAATCAAACCAGTCAATCCTAAATGAAATCAACCCTGAATAGTCTTTTAAAGGACTGATGCTGAAGCTGAAGCTCCAGTACTTTGTCCACCTCATTGGAAAAGATCCTGATGCTGGGAAAGATTGAGGGCAGGAGGAGAAGGGGACAACAGAGGATGAGATGGTCGGATGGCATCACCAATTCACCAACTCACCAACTCAGTGGACATAAGTTTGAGCAAATTCCGGGTAATAGTGAAGGAGAGAGAAACCTGGCGTTTTGTAGTCCGTGGGGTCGCAAAGAGTCAGAGACGACTGAGCCACTGAACAACAACAAATAGAAGTATGTTTAAATGTGAAACTAATAATTTTAAGAAGTAGCATTTAGATAGCACTTACTATGTATGGGTTACAACAGTCATAAGTAATTTATAAACATTAACCCGTTTAATCCTCACAACAGCTTTTAGAATGTGTACCATCAGCATCCTCATTTTACAGATGTGGAAATTAAAGCACAGAGTGGTTAGTAACTTGCCTGGGGTAAGGTGATAGCAAGGCCTGGACCTAGGATTCGAGTCTATGAAGTTTAGGTACAGAGTCTGTGTTCTTAACCACTATGGGATATAGCCTTCCCTAGTAATAATTTCACTTCAAGAGTTTAAAATATTGATTTCTCAGATAAGCTAGCCTCCCAAGAAATGCTGTCCCATAGCACTTGCTGCAGCTATGGAAATGCTCTCTATCTGCTCTGAGACCAGAGCTGCTAGTCATATGTGGCTGTTGACACTTGAAATGTTGACAGCAACTGAATTTTAACTTTTATTTAATTTTAGTTGATTAAAGAGCTGCCTGTGGCTAGCAGCTACTATAGTGGACCTGAGAGCAAGCTTTTCAACGTGCTATACGGTGCCCTCACTTTTCTTGAACCCATAATCTATAAATCAGCTACTGTTGTCACTTACAGGTCTCAAGACTATACAAGCAGAGGATGCCAATGCCTTGCGCTCTCTGCAGGGCTGGCCAGGGCTTCTGACCCCATTTCTCTTGCAGTTCTTCCCTGCTATCCCCATGTCACCTCCCTTGACGCCTATTTGGCCAGTTAGAGATAAAGCCTCCCAGTCAGCAGGCACTTATAGCCAAGCATTGTTACAGGGAAAGCTTCTGAGAAACAAGAGAAATTCTATGAGTGTTTTCTACTCCTTTCCCCTAAAGCCCTGACCCCCAGAAAAGTGCCTCTTCTGTGGGAAAACTGGAATTCTTTTCATGTAAATGTTATAATAGCGTGGAGATGATAGTGTATGTTCCTTGTGACATGACCCAGAGCCTTTGTGCAACGATGGTGGAAACAGCCAGAAAAATAGTTGCTCAGCTTTGCATATAAGGAATGTCCATTAGTACATACAAGGTGTCTTCATTTCATTAAATTTAAGTTTGATTCACGTTATGATTATGTGTCTGTTTGCTATTTTAACTTGAATGCTGGGCCCCTGATAGCATTTATTATTTATAATAAGCAACTTTTGACTTATCCTGGGAAATCTAGAACATTTTTCTCCAGGAGCAGCAAATGAAAGTCTAAGAAGGATCTAATAATATAGTTCCCCACTGAAGCAGCATATTTGCTTAGAAAGATTCTACAAAGAACCTTGATTTTGTCACCTGTAAAGATGAGAAAAATCCTTCCTTAAGGGTTATAATGAAATACGTCCCTAGTCTATGCTTAATGGTGATATCTCTGACTATCACAATCTAATGTCTAGTTCCATTTTCAAGGGCTACTTCTACTTAGAACCAGAGGCTGATTTTTCAGCACCAGGATTTAGAAGCACAAAAGCACAGCAGATTTCTTTAACAGTTCAAGAGCTCTTGTGGAAGAGTCCTCTGAACTCAGGGCTATGAAAAAAAAGTGAACTTGAGTAAGAACGACTGACCTTTTTGTAGTATCATGGAACAGAGAGTGGGAGGGAACTCTAAAGGGCCTCTTCTCTAAACCCCTTGCTCTACCAATGTGGCCCAGGCAGGCTAAGCAATCTGTCCAAAGCTGTGGAGCCCAACAGTGAACAGAGGAGGCTCAGGGTATGCTCATGGTCTCCTGAGGCCAGTGCTCACCCTCCTTAAGGAGCCAGTCATAAGTTATGTTAGGAGGCAAGATCATCACATGAATAACCAGAGCAGTACAAGATCATATATATCAAAGTGATGATGAATTTGTTTTCATCAGTTGCCCAAAAATATAATTGGCAGAATGATAAAAATCCTACAGTTTCTTTCATCTCTAAAGTGGGTTAATGGTACACAGCTCAGGGGCTTGTTAAATTATGTGTAAATTGATATCACCTAGTATATACTCAATACAGAGGTTTTAAGAGTACAAACAACAATTTAAAAGACTGACATTGGCAAAAGTAGATCCTTAACATCCTCAAATTTAT
Source organism: Antilocapra americana (assembly GCA_007570785.1). NCBI lineage: Eukaryota > Metazoa > Chordata > Mammalia > Artiodactyla > Antilocapridae > Antilocapra > Antilocapra americana. The sequence continues at coordinate 2,260,444 of ML661955.1, forward strand.
CATGCCATCTACCTTTCTTTCAACACAAGTGTGAGATTGAGAATATCCTCTTTCTTACATAAAACAATAGTTATTTCAGATTCGGCAGGTAAACACCAAGAGCTTTGCAATGGCTTCCAGTCTGTCTCACTCTGCCCAACGTCAGCAGGTTCTCACAGCTGGTTAAGACTTAAGGATTAGTAGTTCTTTTCCACCCTCAATTATCCCCCAGACCACTCCCTGTAGCCGAAAAAAAAAAAAAAAGAAATCCCATATTATAAATATTCCTTCTTTGGCTCTTCCTGATCTATTTAGTGGTTAGAATATACACTGAGAATGCCATCAGATTCCTTTATTTTTCCTGTTTTCTGAGAGGAAGATTACGGTGGCAGATTTTTGCTTATCCCTGTCAGGACTCTGATATATTAATTTGTTAAACGAAAATATTTTTCCATAAAACTAGGAACTGGAACTTCCTGGGTGGTCCAGTGGTTAAGACTCTGTGCTCCCCATTCAAGGGGCCTGGGTTCAATCCCTGTTCAGGGAACTGGTTCCCACATGCCACAGCCAAGAGTTTGCATGTCACAACTAAAAGACTTCGCATGTCACAATGAAGATTGAAGATCTTGCCTTACACGACTAAGACCCAGGGTAGCTAAAATAAATAATTTTTTTTAATCCAAGGTAATTATCTATATTCAAGATGATTGTCTCCTACCTCAGCCTAGAAACTATCTACCTGTAATGCCACAATCAGATCAAAGATGCAGAGCTAGTAACTGCATGCTCCTTTTCTTAGGAGAAACAACCCTATGTTTCTGTCCTATCTGGTCTCAGGCCAGACATCCTGCTACCAGTCACACATGCTCCAGCTCACAGACTCTGTTCCTTTGGACTTTTTTCTCCTGTTATCTTCCTTCAGACTGTTCCCAGGAGTACTGTTGCCACACTATGCACATCCCCCATTTCCTTGGCATGTGTGCTCTCTGGGCCACTACAAAGTGTGCAGACAAGTACAGTAAGCTCAGCTCTGTTTACTACATTTACTCTGCTGACATACATTTCTCATCTGTCTTACTGTGCTTCCTTCCAAAGTTTAGAAACTCCTAATTGCTTGATAATAAGTAGCAGAGGCAGAACTCAACCAGGTCAGATTTTTAGCCTATACCATTCTTTTCCCTACAACAGAGCTCAAACACTTGGGGTATTTTTTGTTTGAGATATTTCTGAATTTTGAAAAATGTGATAGCTAGAATGTTTATGAATATATACATTATAAATATAAATACAAAAAAATAGATACCAAAAAATTCATATTTTTTCTCACGAGCAAATCTATATGTGGCCTCTCATAATGTATTTATGTTCAGAGCTATTATAGATTTCATATTTCCTTTGTCAAAATCAGCATTAGGATGAGTGGCCCATGATGGGCTAGAGAACAAACATGAGGGAAGGCAGTGGAAGAGGAGCTTTCCAGATAAGTGTATGAAAGATGTATGTGTTTCAGCAGAACTTGGTAAGGAGTCCAAGAATGGAGGTTTTGAGACCATCTTAAGCTTGAGAAAGTGAAGTGAAAGTGTTAGTTGCTCAGTCATGTCCAAATTTTTGTGACCTCATAGGCTGAAGCCTTCCAGGCTCCTCTGTCTGTGGGATTTCCCAGGCAAAAATACTGGAGTAGGTTGCCATTTCCTTCTCCATGGAACCTTCCCAAGCCAGGGATTGAACCCTCATCTCGTGCATTGGCAGGCAGATTCTTTACCACTGAGCCACCTGGGAAGCCCCAGACAACTCAGTATACTCTCCTAAAAGCAGGAGGGTATCTGTGTACTTTTAAGAACAGAGTGAAATGATCCAATGTATACTTTTAAAGGAGAATTGATTAAATACAAAGGATGAGTCACAGGGGCTCAGCCAAGGGAGGTAGGCTACTAAGAGTCTCTTTCATTAGCCTATTTAGACCACGAAGGTGGCAGTGAAGATGAAGAGAAGAGACAAATTTAAAAGATTCTAGGATGTAAGATGGATAAGACTTCATAATGGATTGGATGTGTATGAGAAAAAGCCATCAGGGATGTCCCCAGATTTCTGACTTACACAGCAGGATTGATGATGGTGTTGCCATTCACCGAGATAGGGAATACTGTAGGAGGACTAGGCAGAAGAATGTATAACTTCATGTGGTGTTTTCTCTTCTCTTGGAAGCTTTAACTCCCTAGAAGTTAAAACCTTCATGTCTCGTATAGTCCTGAAACCAGGCCTTGCACATCATAGATCTTCAATAAATAATTGCTAAATTAAGGAGTCATTACAGTATATCAGACAAGCAACCAGTGGTGGTATTTCGTCCTTTATGAAAGGAAAAGCAGCACGTAACCCCTATTCCAGCCATGTTGGTTAAAGGCAGCGGCGCTGAAAATGCACAAGCACAGCCAAAGAAGTAGGGGAAAAAAAAAGGAATAAATTTCTGTGAGCCAGTACATGTGAGCAATGATTATTCATCTGGACACTAATTCTGCCTAAGGGGTGGAGTGGATCCCAAGTGAATGTAGATGCAACAAGGAACTAAGCAAAAGAAACATGGTTTAGTCACCAGAGAAGATCAGACGCATTGTTGTGTGACAGAAGTTATAACAATCAAAATTATGAAAGACTTTTGTTTTATGTTGTGTCTAAGAAAGTACCGTCAGGGTAAGGAAAAAAAAAGAAAATGGGGAAAAAGAGAAGACATTGATATGGAGAGCATTATGTAGGGTATAAATTTTAAAAGAACAGCACTAAATTATTTGAAGTGAAAGGAAGACTGTGAGGAGAGAGGTTGAAAATGTGAAGAGAATAAGCCCCATAAGTGAGCGGAATCAAAGACAGGCTGAATTAATGTAAAGTGTAAACTCAATGGATGCGAAGGAAGGGCCGAGATAAATTATAGGAGGTGAAAGGAGCAGCAGGAGCAGAGGGAGGAAAGACTAGAAACAAACAAACTAAAATCAGATGCAAAAGCCAAGTAGAGCAATCAGTCCAGGTGAAAAAAATTAAAAAAAAATTTAATCCCTTTTTGTAAAAGCAAAGCCTCTCAGAATTGTTAGCAAAGAGGCAAGGATCCAACAGAAGGCAAAGACTTATGCAGAGTCATTATGAAAACTAAATGTGTTTTCTGTTTAGTTTGGTTGCTTTGTGAATCTGGAACCATTTTGACATGTGGAAATATTCATTTTGATGTGCTTAAAGTGTATTGATTATGGTAATTGTTTTTTCTGTGTTAGTTGCAGTCCATTGTGATTTCCTATGGGCTACTGTAATTGCTTTTTAACCTACCCTGTTGGCTAATTTGGTTTGGGGCAGTCAAGATGACCTCTGCATGTCAGCCTTACTATAATTACAAGACAGGAGTGCAAAGTCCAGTCACAGAAGAGAAATTTAGGAAGGTGTGGTGTACACCTCAGAGAGGAGCATGTATAGGGTTGTGGATACTGCAGGAAACATAAAAAGGAAGAGTTTTGTTTTCATTTCTCATCAGGTCAGTAACTTTCTGCTCCAGGCTGTGTGAAAGGAGATCACTGGACATGATTTTGTAGAATTTCCTAAATAAATCTACTGACATTTGAAGAAGAAAAATGACTTCCTGATCCTTTGTCATGGTCCCTGGATTTTCCCTTTCCCTTCATTATCCTGTCCTTATTTTCCTTAAATTAAAAGACTCCTCAGAAGTCCTATATCATACCATTTATATTTGGGGATTACCTAATCAGATATATGAACTGCCAGTTTGTAATGTTTTCTACCCAAGTCAGGATTGCTGCCCAGGTCTGTGGCTGTCTCTGGGATTCTGTGTTGATATTTATGTTTGTGGTATGAGTCTGCTATCAAAAAGGAAAACGGTCCTGGTTTGGAAGAGTCACGATGTACCACACATCAAGGTCCCAGTGTTATCATTCTTCTATCATTTTGTCCTTCATGCTGTCAGGTATTAATGATTTTACATTATACCAATAGCCTGTGTATATTAAGCTCTTACTATCAAGGACTATGCTTGGTTAGCTTATCTGATCTTTGAAACAACAGTAAGAGGGCAGCACCATTACGATCCTCACTTTATAGAGGAAATGGAGAAACTTGGCTATGGTAACTCAATAGTAGCTAACAGAGCTATGATTTTAACTCATTCTGATCATGAGCAGATTTTATTATAATTTTCTCTTGGTTTAAACCTACATAGACTATAGTTACTTCCTCCTGAGATCATTCATTTATTGAATAAATATTTACTAAGCCCCTCCTATTAAGCAACTCTACTAAGTGTTGAAAATAGATTGAAAAGCAAGACAAGGTCTCAAAAAGCTTATTTGCTAGCAGGAGAGAAAGCAAGATACAATTAAATAATCAAACAAATGAAGTAAAATTATTAGACTAGGATTAACACTATAAAGAAAATAAATAAGATATTGTGAAAAAGAATAACAGGGATGCTAACTTTGGAGAGTATAGTTAGAGAAGACTTCTCCAAAGAGGTGATATTTAAGCTTAGACCTGAAATCAAGGCACTAAGAGTTAAAGGAGGAGCATTCTAGTAGAATACAAGAGCAATACATTCAATAGATCCAGCTCCCAGCCTTAAATATTTGAATTATAAACTTGCCAAGATTCATCGTCTTGTTTTCTGTCTTTATAGAGTTTAGTAGCAGTCAACTCTCTCACAAATTCATTTCAATGTTCTGATATAATTTAAGCATTCTATATTCAACCAGGAAAAAGTGAGAAATCACTTTTACTATTTCCATTCTTTTTAACATATTGGTACATTTTCCCTAGGTGGTGCTAGTAGTAAAGAATCCACCTGCCAATGCAGGAGACACAAGAGATGCAGGTTCAATCCCTGGTTCAGGAAGATCCCCTGGAGTAGGAAATGGTAACCTGCTCCAGTATTCTTGTCTGGAAAAATTCCGTGGACAAGAGGAGCCTGGTGGGCTGCAGTCCTTGGGGTCGCAAAGAGTTAGACGTGACTGAGCACATGCACACAGATACACAGACACACATAAACACACACACACACATGCCATTTCCTCCAAAACAGATTTTGCAGCTAACATTCCCTGTTTGCACACTATATACCAGAGGCACCAACTATGAGCTTTGCATGCATTATTTTACTCATTCCTCAAGCAACTCTGTTAATAGGAACTATTATTAGTCAGCTTTAAAAATTAAAAAAAGGGATTTAGTTTAAACAACTCACCCAGGAACACCCAGCTGGTGAGTGGCAGAGCAAGAACCTGACCCCAGCCTAACATCAGAGCACCTGCTCTAGCCACTATGGCCTCTTCTTTATCTGAATGCACATTATATATATTTTGTAAAAAGTTTGCATCCTGAGTGGGGTTTTTTGTTTTGTTTTATGTTTTTCCACATCATTAAATATTTTATGTTTTTAATGATTTTAATGTTTTGTTTTGGGCCTTTTGCTCTATAGAGAGATTGTGTTGTCTTTGCTTTTATCTATTCCAGTGATTTGGAAGGTGTGCTTTCTGGTTTTAATTCTAGTAGTGATCATCTTTAAACAAAGACCACCTAAATGAGAACAAATAGGCTTTCAGAGCTTGCCACAGCAAGAGACTCAGCCACCATCACTTGTGTTCTGCAGGCAAGCTGGGCAGTAGAGAGGCTTTTATAGGAAAGGAAGTCTTCAGGGATGCTCTGTTTAGAGATTGTTGCCATGGGGAAGCTGGAGGCTAACTAGAAATGGGGCATCTTATGTGATTGGTCTCTGGTTGGTCCTAAGTTGGACAAAGAATCGGGATGTTCGCAGTTATTAACCAAGTCTTGACCATGCTGGGTTCATTCCTGCAGAGACTAGTTTGTCTTCCTCGGTTGGTTGCTCCAGAGGTTTTGGGTCAGAGATTTTTGGTCATAGATTGCCTGACCATTGTCCATTTGTATACCAGTTTGTCTCTTTTTGAAAATATATCTTTGACTCTTTTGTTAATCTTTTCAAGTAAAAAAATGTTGTTGTGATATTGTGTGGTTAAAATGGGTTATTCATTACACTTGCAGATCCTGAGTCTATACTCACACTTGCTTTTGATTTTGTAAATTAACCTGGGATTTTCAATTGACTGTTGTTACATAAATGACTTGATTTCAGACTACATCATTTTCTATTTCAAACTGTAACCGAACTTTAGACTTTATGTTTTTAGTCTTTTTTTAGCCAGTCCTTATACCTCAGCATCTCCATTTCTGAGTTCTTAAGTCTACAGATTTACTTCAACTTTTTTCCCAGTCCTTTACAATTTTTCTTCCAGTCTGAAAATTTCTTTCTGTTCAGCTTACCTCATCTGTAAAATTGATTTACATACAATAAGAATGCATTAAAAGTGCTTAGCAAAGTGTGCAGCATATAGGAAGTGTTCAGTAGCTATTAGTTACTTTATCATCATCATCATCATCATCATCATCATCGTTATTATTATGAAAGTGTTAGTTGCTGAGCTGTGTCCAACTCTTTGCAACTCCATGGACTGTAGCCCACCAGGCTCCTCTGCCTGTGGGATTTTCCAGGCAATACTGGAGTAGGTAGCTATTCCCTTCTCCAGGGGATCTTCCAGAACCAGGGATTGAACCTGAGTCTCTTGCATTGCTGGCGGATTCTTTACCATCTGAGCCACCAGCAAATCCCAATTATTAGTATGGAAGTGAAAGTGAAAGTGAAGTTGCTCAGCTATGTCCAACTCTTTGCGACCCCATGGACTGTAGCCTACCAGGCTCCTCTATCCATGGGATTTTCCAGACAAGAGTACTGGAGTGGGTTGCCATTTCCTTTTCCAGGGGATCTTCCTGACCCAGGGCTCGAACCCAGGTCTCCCGCATTGTAGGCAGATGCTTTACATCTTCTGCCTACAATAAGGTTATTTCTTATTTCTAACTATTGGCTTATAGGATTTTTCTTTAAGTTTGTAATTTAAAATGTTTTCTGGATTGTGTTTTGGTGTGATTCTCTAGGATTTTTTTTCCTTTTTTTTTTTTGTTTTTTGTTGCGCCAGGCATGTGGGATCTTCTCTGACCAGGGCTCAAACCCACGCCTGCTGCATTGGGAATGTGGAGTCTTAACCACTGGACCACCAGGGAAGTCCCCAATTTTTTTTTTTTATAATTGAAACTTGCTGTGTTTCTTCAGTAAGTATACTCAGTTTTGTTTGCTTACCTCTTTGTTCTTAATTCATTAATCTCTCCTTCTGTTTTAGGTTATTTCTTCTGTTCACATGGTCCTGATGTCTTCCTGAGGATCATACTCTGGGTCAGAGGATGGCCCTCCAGCCTGTCATTTGCTTGTCATGCTTCTCTCTTTCTCCTCTTGATCTGAGTTCTTGAAGAGCTTCAAGTTTCTTTTCCAGGTCACCGATACATCCTGTCCTTAGGATTCTGCTCCTACTGCTCCCAATTCTTTTATTATCTGTTTAGTTTTCTTCATCATTTTACTTTATCTTTATTTAATTGTTTTCTGTCACCACCGATGTTTGTTTTTCTTCTATTGTGATTTCTTGCTCATGAATAATAACAGCCATGCCCTTTTGAATCCTATTGAGGTTACCCAGCAGTTTTCTTAAAAAAAAAAAAAAAAAACACAGTTGTTTCTTGTAAAAGTTCGTTTTCAAATATTTGACCTTGCTCAGGGTCTGAAGGGTAAAGTTCCCTTTCCTTCGTCCCATGATATTTTTCATAGGCCTTGTATTGGGGTCTTTCACTTGTTTGTTTGATTGGCTGATTTCTTTCTTTTGGGGGGAGGCTGAACTGGGTCTTTGTTGCTGCACAGGCTTTTCTCTAGTTGTGGGGAGTGGAGGCTACTCTCTAGTTCTCTAGTTGTGATGTGCAGGCTTAGTTGCCCCTCAGCATGTAGGATCTGCCCCGATCAGGGATTGAACCCATGTCCCCTGCATTGGCAGGCAGATTCTTAACCACTAGGCCACCAAGGAAGTCCACACAGATTCATTTTTATGTGTTGGGTTTTTTAAGTCCACATTAGAACAAGAAAACTATATTCAAATAGTGTTTGCAGGCAGACAAAAATCTATGAAGGCCCTTGTGTCCATCTGTCTACTGGGATGCTAGTTGAATTCCCTGCTCAGAATTCAGCAGGAGGGCAGAATCGTGTGTTGTGCCCCAGCCCAATTGCTTGTGTTGCTCAACTAGGTTAGTATCTGTGCCTTAGTTAGGTTTTCTCCTATTGCCTGCCTGGCTCTTTCATTCTCCGAACAGATGTATTACATGAAAAAAAAAGAGTCACCAGGATACCTGCTCCCAGGTTTCATCCTGCTTCTGTCTCTTACCTTCAGCGCTTTACTTTTATCTCATTCACACAGAAGTCTGTTAGTTTGATGCCATCTCACTTATTTATTTTTGTTCTTGCTGTCCTTCCCTGTGGAGTCAGATCCAAAATAAATTTCCCTAAGACCAATGTCAAGGAGATCACCACCTATGTTTTCTCCTGGTAATTTTATGGTTCCAGGTCATACATTCAAGGTTTTAATCCATTTTGAGTTAACTACTGAATATGATATAAGATACCAGTCCAGTTTGGTTCTTTTACATGTGGTTGTCCATTTTCCCCGACACCATTTATTGAAGAGAGTGTTTTTTCTCGACTGTATATTCTTGCCTCCTTTGTCATAGATTAATCGACTTGTTTATTTCTTGACTCTCTGTTCTGTTTCATTGATCTGTGTGTCTGTTTTTGTGACAGGACAATATTGTTTTGATTGCTGTAGCTTTGTAATATAGCTTTAAATCAGGGATAAAGTAGCTAGTCTTTGTGCTAGTCAAAACTACCTTCACTTCCTCATACTCTTTTTTTCAAATAAACCAGTAGCCTCTGGACCGTAATGCACAAGGAAAACAATCTCTTCCAGTTTTTCAGGGACCACTAATTAACCACGAGGCTAGCAGATTCTCTCTGTAACAAAGTACCATCGTTTTCTATCAGTTTTTCTTTTCTGTGGCTGTTTTGAAAAGTTGTTATTTTTCCACTCATATGTACAATTGTCATTTAAATATTCAAGTGTACTCTAAGGCAGATGCTTCCACAGGCAGAATATTAAATGTCCTTGATCAAGAAATTACAACACTGTATTAACTGTATTATCAAATGTCAACTCCTAGCCCAACACTACATACTTAAAATCACCTATCTCCTTCCTTAGTAATGTTTCAGTATAATGTTTTCCCCATCAAGACTTCTCTATGATGATTCATCTTCCTTTGTTTGATATACCTCCTCGTGTTCTAACACAGCAAACTTTATATATGGGATTAAAATCATTATAAACAATGTTTTTATATGTTGATAATTTTCATCTTACATCTTCTTTTTTTTTGGCTATACCACGAAACGTGTGGGGTCCTAGTTCCCCCACCAGGAATCAGACCTGCACCTCCTGCATTGGAAGGGCAGAGTTTAACCACTGGACTGCCAGGGAAAGTCCCATCTTCATTTTTTAATGCAACAAAATATTGCAGGGACTTCCCTGGTGGTCTAATGGTTGGGAATCTGCCCTCTCAATGCAGGGGGCCCAGGTTCAATCCCTGGTCTGGGAACTAGATCTCCCATGCCACACATAACCAAGAGTTCACATGTCACACTAAAGAAAAAAAAAAGATCCTTCATGCTGCAGCAAAGACCAAAGAGCCCACATGCAGTAACTAAAACCTGGTGAAATCAAATAAATTATTTTAAAAAAATAAATAAAAATAAAATATTGCAGATAAAATCAAGATCTTCTTTGTTCCTTTCCCCAGACCCATTCTCTCTTTCCTTCTTTAGAAGTAGCTATGATCATGAATCTTTGGAGAAACTTCTAGTATGTTTTTATATTGATATATGCATCTATAAACAATAGGTAATATTGTCATATGTACTTTTAAGATAAGTGTCAGTATACTCGACACGTCTTCTGCGACTTGCTTTTTTCATTCAACATTGTTTTTGAGATCCGCCTACATTGTACTGGTAGATTTTGTTTAAGTTCCCTTAGCATATTGATTGTTCTATGACTGCAGTTTACGTGAAAACAGACAATAGTCCAAAAAAAGACCCTGAGTCACCCCCTGTGTGACAGGGAGGGAAACTCTTGCCTGAATAACTTTCCGCCATCTGTTATTTGAAGAGTGGGGTGGCGTGTCTTTCAAATGTGAGTGCAAGCCCTGAAGTGAAAAGCATCTGGTCAAAGCTAGGATAATATGTGCTGCCTGGGTGAGGGAAAGTGGAGTGGTTTAAAATACAACGATGCTTGGAGCATGTGCTCTTTAGGGTACCATTCCTCCCTGCTAGCAAGATCCTGTCACGCTGGTGTTGAAGGCTGCGTTCTTCTGCTATGGAAGACACAGAACTGGAATAGACAACCATCTCTTTGGCATCTGTCTGCTACACAGATAAAGACTTGGGTCTCAACATTCCCTCTGGAGCTGGTGAATATTTGTTGAACACCAACAGTGACATAGGCACAGGAAATGCAGCTGCTTGCAATATCATTTCATTATAAGCAGGAGCCTTGCTGAGTTCTTCTGTCTGTCTTTTACTAAAGGTCCACACATGTTCCCGTTGGGGAGGATCAAGTCCAGCACATGGAGCTAGTTCAGGATCTAGCACAGAGTTTTAACAAGAAGTATGGGGAGTTCTTCCCAGTACCCAAGTCCATTCTGAGTAAGTAGCAAATATGAGATTGTCAAATCAGGTTGCATTTTGAAGAGAGAGGATTGGGTGATGGAGTAAGAGATTTGGAACTTTCTCAGGACTATACTTGGCTTTGTCATAAACAGGCTTCAAGATTTGTAATGAGAATCCCATTTTTTTCTGTAATATAGGACTAGTAGGCCTCACTGGATTATTGGATAAAATAACCAAGGAAGTTTGAAAAGTGTAAGAGAAACTAGAAACTACAAATAATCATTTTCATTATAAAATAGAATATGTGTGTGTGTGTGTGTGTGTGTGTGTGTGTGTGTGTGTGTGTGTGTGTAGGGATGTGTGTGTGTGTACTCAGTCATGTCTGATTCTTTTGCAACCCCATGGATTATAGCCCACGAGGGTCTTCTGTCCATGGGATTTTCCAGGCAAGAATACTGCAGTGGACTGCCATTTCCTTCTCCAGGGGATCTTCCCAACCCCGGGACTGAAGCTGTGTCTCTTGCATCTCCTGCATTGGCAGGTGGATTCTTTACCACTGGCACCACTTGGGAAGCCATATATATATATATATATATATATATATGTATGTATGTATGTATGTATGTATGTATGTATGTATATGTATATATATACACACATCACACACACATACATATATATGTATTTGTAAACACATCTTATTTGGTAGAGCAGGTATCTTTCTCTATCTTGTGGATGAGGAAACCGAGGTTTGGCAAGGCTGACTTTGTGCCCAAGTCATGTATCTAGCTGGTTGCAAAGCTGGACCCCACACCAAGCTCTTCTTTTCCAAAGCCAGCTGATCTTGCCTTCTCTGTTCACAGTAGAATGAAAGTACTAAGAGTGAGAACCACTGGATCATAATCTAGATAAACCAAGAGGGCACTGATAATCCTCATACTTTGCCTTTTTAAATGCACAACTGAGATGGTGTATACAGTTCTACCTACTGAGTCCAAAACCTCACCTGCGGGTTACAAAGCTACTTTAGCCTGGAATCTTATTGAGGAAGGAAGCTGTAAATCTCTAGCAATATTTTGGTAGCAGTGTTAACTTGTGGCAGGGTTAGAGATCACTGAGCCTAAGCTCTGCCCATCTTTATTAAGCTGACAGCATTTTAAAGAATATAACATGTGCCTAGTATCAATTTAGAAGCAGAAGGTGGATATAAATTCCTACGTTATTCCAACAGTTCACACAAATAAATTTAGGGCCCCCCATGCATTGAAATCAAACTTCTTTTAGCAATAAGGATTACTTTTATGCTTTGGTCAATTTTATTTTACCTGTATAAACTTTATATGTTTCTGTAATAGCCATAAATTAGGCAATTATTAATAATACTGGTTTTATAAAGCACAGCATAACATTTTTATTCTATCAGAGCAGTAAAGTCACTTCTCTTACTCTTGTGTGTGTGTGTGCATGTGTGTTTGTGTGTGTGTTGGTAATTACTTACCTAATTAATGGTAAAGAAATGGAAAGATGCCATAGGTTGTGAAAACTGGCACGGGGGTAGGAAGGGCAGTAGTTGTAGGCAGGGAGTGATTAGCCAATAGGGAAGAGCAAAGAGGAAAGAAACAGAGAATACTTTTTAAACTATGCATGGCACAACAGTATAGTTGATACAAATTCACTTGTATAAAATTATGTTTTTATGTGTATATATGCATTAAAAGATGCGTGAAATATGATCAAAATATTAACATTTTATTACGTATATTACACCTTTACTTTCATGCTTGCTCAAAGTGCTTGACTTTTTTACAATGAGTGTTATTTTTTTAATCAGATGAAAAATAATGAGGTTATTTGATGTTCTCACTGCTCTTTAAGATCTAGACACTGAGATCCCTATTGGTGTTTTGTTATTTTGTTTACATCTTTGTTTTTCCCCCTGGAACGTGTGTTGGTGTTTCTACCTAGCATCAATGAAGAAGGTCAAGTCCCTGCGTGATCCCTCTGCCAAAATGTCGAAATCAGACCCGGATAAACTGGCCACTGTCAGAATAACCGACAGCCCGGAGGAGATAGTGCAGAAGTTCCGCAAGGCTATGACAGACTTCACCTCGGAGGTCACCTACGAGCCCGCCAGCCGAGAGGGCGTGTCCAACCTGGTGGCCATTCACGCAGCCGTGACCAGGCTCCCCGTGGAGGAGGTGGTCCGCCGCAGTGCTGGGATGGACACTGCTCGCTACAAGCTGGTGGTGGCAGATGCTGTGATTGAGAAATTTGCTCCAATTAAGAGTGAGATTGAAAAACTAAGGATGAACAAGGACCACTTAGAGAAAGTTTTGCAAGTTGGGTCAGCAAAAGCCAAAGAATTAGCATATCCTGTGTGCCAGGAGGTGAAGAAATTGGTGGGCTTTCTATAAGAAGTTTCAGTGAGTCACAAAAAGACTTTCTTTCTGTCTTGTGGTCTGTGCACTCCGATAAGAGTTTAGGGACACATAATTTGGTACATCTGATCATTGGTTTCATTTGATGAATAATGATTTGTAGGTTTCAAATAAAGCAGTGTTCCGAATCCCAAATTCTCTAGCAAAAAAAAAAAAAAAATCCCAGAAGGCACAACTGTCTGAATCCTCAATTATTTGACGCATCCTCATTGGCCTTAATTTATTCACACAAATGTGATTGAGGTAAGTAGTAGTTAATTTGGCCAGTGGGTGTTTCAGTTTTTGTCTCTCGCTGGAGTCCTTACCATCACAGGTGCTCCCTTTATCTATCCCAACCTTTTTAAAAAATAATGTGTAGAAGTCTTAGACTTATAATCCCTGGAATGCCATTTGGACCAATTTGTGTTCAGATCTCATATCAGAGCTCATAAAAATAAGTCATTTGTCACTGAGATGATCCCTGCTTTATTGTATTTAATCTGCTTATTTCCCAAGAGACCACACTGATTTTTTCTAGAAAGTATTATTATTATCTTCTTTATTCAGAGATACATGATATAACCTTCTGAGAAGGTTGAATTATTTCAACTTGATTTATTTATTGTACCAAAGCCAGGTCCATGGATTGTGTTCTTAATATGTATTTCCTTGCATTTGTCCCTCAGTTTAATGTCATCAACCTATCATGAAATCTATGGGAGAGGAATTGCCATTGTATATCAGAGGAACATGAGGCTCAGAGAGTACTGTTAGCTTGTATGCTATCTCTCCAAGAGTAAGAAGCAAATCCAAGATCAAAACCTTTACTCCTTATTCCTGAGTAGTGCTTTTTTCATCAGCACATAGAGAGGCAGCATGTTTGAGACCCCAAGCATTCTTATTTTGAAGATGAGTACTGGAAATATAGGACTTCCCAGGTGGCGCAGTGGTTAAAAAAAAAAAAAAGCCCTCTTGCTTAGGAAATCCCATGGACAAAGGAACATGGTGGGCTACAGTCCTTGGGGTCAAAAAAGAGCTGGACACAACTTAGCGAATAAACAACAACAACTGGAAATATAAGACCTGAACTACTGACACTGTTTACATCAGCAAATCAACTAATAGCTGCTAGATTTAAATCTGGATCCAGCCAAACTTGATCACATTTGCTATTCAGAATCCCCAAGGCAAGTTCCAAGTTTTGTCTCCTTATGCTTACCTCAGAAACACTTCAAAGTGTATTCTGCCTGACTACAAGAGTAGTTTGGCTTGAGAATTCCCTGGCAGTCCAGTGGTTGACTCCAAGCTTTCACTGTAGTGGTCACGGTTTCGATCCCTGGTTTGGGAACTAAGATCCCATGTGCTATGTGGCACAACCAAAAGAAAAGAAATTGGCCCAATGAGTCGGATTTTCCCATTGAGTGGAGCCTCTCATCTCACATCTGCTTCAGTCTAAGTAGTAGCAAGTCGCTCTAAAACCTAGCTTCTCTGCACTTCCCTTTCCCACATCTGAAAATTGAAATGATCATTGTGATTTACCACTCCAGGGCCTGATTGATTTTGTAACAAAAATTGCTTACAAGTGTTTTGTTAGTGAGTACCATGATCACCATTTACACATGAGAGATGAGCATTCTGGGAAAAGAATTTTTACTCGTGTTTCTTAAAGAGAAGGAAGTAGAGTGGTCCTTTAATCAGAGCAGATGTTAATACACCTAACGCTGCCTCCCAGAATCTGAATTAAAAGATCCTTTTTGCATCTTTTCTTGAAAAGTCTTAGAGCCTCCTGGCATATTTATCCAAGGCTCTTTTTTTTTTTTAACCTTTAAAAGAAATCCTAGTATGAATCCTGAAAAATGACTAAATTAAAGGTGGATCTGTCAAACTGTCTCTGGTTGTTGTTTTTTTTTAACCACCGTAACATACCTTTTATCCAAGAACTAAAGGTACCATGGAAAGAATCTCAGAGGAGAAAAACTAGAAGACTTGTGATAACTTCTAAGGAGGAAATCCCTATGCAGATGAGGTTGGGCTCAGGAGAATCCTGTTGTTAGTTTTTGAAAGTGACCTGAGGACTCATCACATCTAATATCCAAGTCCATAATGATTGAGAGAGGTGTCCCCTTGATTTCAGTAAGTTGATAAAGGAGCCAAGGCTAGAACCTGGATTTATTTTCACATCCCTTCCACTTAGCATTTACAGGCCTCCACATAATCTTTTTATCAAGATGAAAAACTAGAGTGAAGTCCAACTTGTGGCTTCTCTCAGAAGGTGATTTTAATTGTTTTTCCTGTATGTTTTGTGGAGAGTTGAGATGATGAAGAATATTTAGATGATGGTGATAATGTTCAGGTAACTTAGTGCTCTGTAGCTCTGCCCTCTGACAAGCCCTACTTCCAATCCATGTCGAGGGACTGTCATTCAGAATACAGTGGAAGTATCTTGCCTTTTGTAGCCTGGTAAACATCTATCCAAATAATGTCAGAACATGGGCTAGAGTCTTAATGAAGTATGGGTTTTTTTTCAGAAACCTTCTTGATGCAGACCATAAAAACGCTAATCATAAAACAATAGCTAATACTTGAGTCCTCACTCTGTATCAGGCACTGTTACTCAACATCTCATAACAGTGTTTCCAGATGTGGGCCCTGATCCAACAACATGAGCATCACCTGGGAACTCATTGATTCTCTGGCTCTACCACAGATCTACTGAAGCAAAACTTTGAGGATGACCCCAGCAATCCATTTTAACAGCCTTCCAGGGAATTCTGATGTATGCTAGAATTAAAGAGCAACTACTTCTATATGAATTCTCTCATTTAGCTCTCATAACCCAATAAAATGAAACTATTGTCAATCTCATATTATTAAGGATACAACCAAAGCATAGGAGGTTGAGTAATTTGCCTAAGAGAGTCCAGCTTCCAAGGGTTAGAGTCAGGTCATCTGATCCAGGGTCCTACTAGGCCACAGTGGATCCTGCACAGTGTCTTTTGGTGTGTTTGGGGTCATGTGCTGAGGCTGAACTGTCCAATGTGGTATATATGTCCATCTAAATTTAAATTAATTAAAACTAACTAAATAAATTAATTTCCTCTGCAGCACTTTTGAGGGTCCAACAGCCTCCGTGACTAGTGACTAGCATCTTGGACAGTATAGATGGAGAGTCTCTCAATCACCACAGGAGTGTCTCTTGGACGCTGCTGCTTTAAGGCTTCAGCTACTGATTTTGCTTGTAATAGGTCAAGCACTTACAGTCGAGGACTCTCCCTGGAGAATTCTTCAACTGGAAAATTCATGAAGATAGCAAAGCGATGAGGTGAGAATGACAGACCTTATAGTTTCCCAAACTTCAGTCACTCAGTCGTGTCTGACTCTGCGACCCCATAGACTGCAGCATGCTAGGTTTCCCTGTCCATCACCAACTCCTGGAGCTTGTTCAGACTCATGGCCATCGAGTCGGTGATGCCATCCAACCATTGTCCTGTCATTCCTTTCTCCTCCTGACTTCAATCTTCCCCAGAAGATACAGATACAACCTAGTATCTATACTTTCTTAGCTAGTAAGAATACATAGGTGCTTGCTATCTGCTGGGTACTTTGTGTGTCTATATGAAATATCTCATTTACTATTTATATCACAAGACAGAAACTATTACTGCAACTTTTTCAAATAAGTAAAGAAAGATTCAGTAACTTGGCTAGACTCACACATTTGCCATTAGTCTGTAGTTTCTTCTCATTGGGAACCCAGTGGTACCTCTTAATTCTAAGAGTGCCCAAGGATGTGGCATGCCCCTTCTTGACTACTCTGGATTCTGTTCCTCTCCTGCATGTTCCATTATCTTAGCCTTCACATCTCCTTCCCTGCCTCCTTTCTTCCTTCAATGCTCTTATAATAATTCCCTCAAAGGTCTTAGTTTATGCACACAGGGCAGTGCTTAGGCTGATTTCTCCCCGCCTTCATTTCCTGCAGTTCCCTCTGTCCAGCACTGTGTGCCTGTGTTACTAGGTGAAGGGGTTGTTCTGTGGGGCAGCACTTTTGCCTCTTTAACATGATGACTCTGTGTCTCTTCTCATCAACTATGTGTTCTCCCTGTGTGACTAATGTACTCTTTTCATTCTGTCAACTGGAGGGGACTTTGGACATTTTCTTTTGGCTGGGAAGAGTCAATTTCTCCCTGTAATTGAGCTGAAAACAGATTGCCTGTTGCTAGCATGTAACATTTTCAAACACCCCCATAGACAGTCAACCTGGAGGCTTTACTGTTAATCATTTAAGCCCTCATATGTTAACTTTCAACAGTTCTGTTATATTGGCCAGGCTGGGATTATCTTATTTCTCCAGGAAGGAAACTGGCTCAGAGCATTAGTGACTTATCCTCGGATATGCAGTTCAACATTATGGCAAAAGTTTATGTAGGGCCTGCTTTGTGAAAGGCACAGGGGAAATGCAGTATGCTATAATATAGAGGAAGACACACAGATACTGTGCTCAGTCTCAGTCGTGTCCAACTCTTTGCCACCCTATGACGGTAGCCCACCAAACCCCTCTGTCCATGGGATTTTCCAGGCAAGAATACTGGAGTGGGTTGCCATTTCCTCCTCCAGGGGATCTTCCCAACCCAGAGATCGAACCTGCGTCTCCTGCAAGGAAGGAGGATTTTTTTTTTTTTTTTTACCACTGAGCCCACACACAGAGATACTAGCTTGCAAATATTGGAATGAGCATAGAAATGAACAGTTAACCAAGATGTTTAGGGAAGAAATAAGACAGATACAGGATAGGAGAAAGGACTTGCCTATCTCAACTAGGAAAGGACCCAGAAACATGAAATTTGCATTTAGGGAAAAGCAAAGCTATACCATATGTGAACAAAATGAGAATGCAAATATTAGATTGAACCATATGAAACTGTCAATGTTTGATTAATTTTACCAACAAAACTGGCAGTTAGTTGCATGCGGATCCATCCACTGTGTCCAGTGAACAAGCATTCTGTGGAGTGCCTGTTTTGCAGGCCCCATCTAAGCACCAAGTATTAGTATTGAGACATAATCCCCACCCTCAGAGTCCCCGTTTCCTCTGTGGAGATGAGCATGGAAAGCCAGTGAGAGGCAGACAAGCAACTAGAACCAAAGTCTTCTGAGTCTTATATGTCTTCAGGGTATATCAACTAAGGCATTGGCTTCTAAGTGTTGTACTCAGTGGCTCTCAGACAGAATATTTAGTTTTGATATTTAACCATGTTGGCTCTATGGAAGGCAAACTAGTTCTTTGCAATATTCCCTTTCCACTCCTGCCCACATACACTGTAAAACAGGCTGATGGTCATCATTTTCTGGAAGTGTTTCCAAAAGGCAGATGATGTGACTTTATAGGACTCTATTTAGAATAAAGTGATCTGATTTTACATAGTCACTGTCTTACTCATCATATCCAACTTAATCCCTTTTTCCAATAAGATTTTAAACTACAGACTCTTCCTGGGGAGAAAGCCACGTCCCCAGTCCTGTCTGTGAACACAGAATGAAGATGCACGCAGGCCTGGCATTTACAACCGCATCCCACACTAGCCTGGCCCCCGAGGAAGCTCACTGAGAGCAATCGTCAGTTCCAACAGAGTTTGTCCAGAGAGTTCCCGGAGTTTACAGCAGCCACCACCCCAAAAAGAGGTCTGGTGATCTTTTTTTTTTTTATAACTCTGTGGCTTGTCCAGACGTGACCTGGGAGCCAGACCTGGGGATAAAAGTGTCCCCACCATGAACCAGGCAGAAGGGTTATTCTTACACTGGAAGGGGAGGCGGGTACTGATGGGAATTCAAAGCCACAAGCTGCTTTCTGATGGATTTCTCTCCTGGGATTAACAAATAGTGGAATTGCTGAGGTTGGTGGTTCCTCAGTCAACGATTATTATAGTACTTTGTTCTTAGGCCTGCCTTTTTACTCACTACTTTCTAATCATCTTTAAAAACACCTGTAAGCTCAGTACAAAGAATTCCATGGTAACTAGTATGCACCACATGCAGAAGGGGCATGCGCTTTCACTCTTGGGCATCTCCTCCCCACTCCCCATATCTAAATGGATGCCCAGTCTAGCTACTGCTGTCACTTATCTATTGCTTCTACTATCCTCTAGAGAAACAAATAAGCAAAACACACCTCCTCCTGAGACCTTTCAACTTTGGCACTTTTCTAGCTCTCCCACCCCTGCTGTTTCAAGATCTTCCCTGATGCCTGTGTATGTTTCATTTCTCTTCAAGTCACCCTTGATTTCTCACATCATGATAGCCAGCATAAGCTCCTTCTGCCAGTTCCTATTGAGTCTGGGCATCTATGTACATCACTCCTACCCACTCTCTGCCCCACTGTCCTTTCTGCACCAGCCACTATCATGACTTCAATGCCATTCATCAAGCCACCTGTTCCTCCATATTCTTCCTTGTGCTTTTTTCTTTTTTTTCATTTTTTAAATTAATTTAATTGGAGGATAATTACAATATTGTGATGGTTTTGCCATACATCAACATGAATCAGCCATAGAGGAATTGGGAAAAGAACCTTTCAATGTCCTTTTGATGTACTGGCATATTGACTTGTCAAGGTAAATGAAAGAGTTGTTACCATCCATCTTAATTCCAAAGGAAAAACCTCTGTATTAAGCATAAATGTTCCTCCATCCCACCCCATCCCTCCTCTCCTCCAAGAAAATAATATGTGCAGATACATAAAGAACTCTCACTGTATTTTAGATTTTTATCCCTTTATACATGGGTTTGCCATAAAGTTGTGGCAGAGACTGCTAACTATACCCCAGTACCCAGTCTCTCGTTCTTCCCTTTTGGAATGGAACTCTCACCCTTAATTTTAGCAGAGCACATAGTCACAGGTAGGAACTACCTTTTTCAGCCCACCCTGCAGCAAGGTATACATTTATTTCAGCCAATGGAATGGAGCAAAGGCGTTATGTGCAATTTCTATTTTTTCTGAAGTCTTGATTGGCTTTGTTACAATATCGCTTCTGTTTTATGTTCTGGTTTTTTGACTAGGAGGTGTATGTGATCTTAACTCCCCAAACAGGTTTTGAACGTGCACCCCTGCATTGGAAGGTGAGGTCTCAACCACTGGGCCACCAGGGAAATCCCATGTGCAATTTTCAATTCACATCTTTTAAAACAGAAATTGCTTCTTCCTCCCACTTCCTGCAACTACATGTTGGGACCATTGATGAAAGCCACAAGAGAAAGATGGAGAGAGTCAATCCACATCTTGGGTCCCTGGACTTGGCAAGAAGCACTGCCTTTCTATCCTGGACTGCCCATGTACCTTGGGACTGTTTGGTGAGAAATAAACTTTTATCATATTTAAGCCACTTTAACTTGAGGTCTGTCTGTAATAGTGCCTCAGCTATTACCCCAACTAATACCTTACTGGCCTCTTTGTCCAATGTTTTCCTGCAATTGGATTACTACAATTCAACATTTTATGTTAGCCTTCTATGTGGTAAGGTGGTGGTTTTCAAAGTATGGCTCCCAGACCAGCAGCATCATCCTCACCTGGGAACTTGTTAGATGTGCAGACCCACAGACTGCTTTCCAGCCTTGCTGAATGAGAAACTCTGGGAGTGGGACTCAGCAATTGATTTTAACAAGCCCTCCAGCTGATCTGGATGCACATTAATGCTTGAGAATCACATACTGGGCAGATAAAAAAGGAATAAAACCCAGCCTCAGTTTAGGAATTTACATTGAAGTAAAAGGTGTGCAAATAGATAACCAATCACAAAAACATAATTATTGTCTTGACTTTCTATTTCCTGTCTACTCACCTTTTTCCTCAGATTAACTCAAAATAATTTAACTTAGACTATTTTTCTTTATATATATGATTATTTATAGACAGCCTAAAAACTTAGGTCATTTGGGTCTATGCAAAT
The DNA here is from genome assembly GCA_007570785.1 of Antilocapra americana. Taxonomy (NCBI): domain Eukaryota; kingdom Metazoa; phylum Chordata; class Mammalia; order Artiodactyla; family Antilocapridae; genus Antilocapra; species Antilocapra americana. The sequence continues at coordinate 2,281,434 of ML661955.1, forward strand.
CCTAAAAGGGAAAATAAATGAAGTTACTTTTGTAGATAAACACAAATTTGATTATCAACATTAGAACCAATGGGAGTCTTCTGAAGCCAAGAGAGACAAATAAGAAAAGGGAGTTATTTTATACTGTGGGTAGTAAAATTACAGTACTTATTACCCTATAAAGGGTTATATGGCCTAGAAATAAAAACAGTTGAGTGTGGATTAAATTTATGAGTTAGAAAGTCATAAAATTACATTAAGCACAAGTTAGGAATGTTTAAATTATTTCTGAAAGTATCTGACGTCAATATCATAAACGGAAACTACAGTCTTGGCTGTCACCACCCTTATCATCATATCATCAGTGTCCAGAACTCTAGGCTAGATCAGACTAGGCCAGTGTGGGGTTGGTGGGGGGATGGAAAGGCAGATGACTGAGAGTAAGGGCTCTTGTGCTTAGTGTCTTTTGTATAAAACCCATACACACTTCAGATTTGATGGGTGATATAAGTAGAAGAAATAAGGGAGACAATGGATGCAGTTCATAAAAGCATGTGTTATGATTTCAAATTAAAGCCAGTTTATTATTCATATTAACAGGGGACAACACAGATGACTGAAACCTGTAGATAATCCAAAAGCTAAATAAAATATTATTACCACTATACACAGCAAGCTGATCTTAGATTTTTAGCACAGGAGCTAAACACTCTGGATAATGCAGTAATACGGGAGAAGCATTAGCATGCCCTCAAACTAGCCAATCTTGAGACTCAGGAACTTTAGTCTCTTTATGATAATGAAGAGGTGGCAGTTAGCATTGCCCAGCCTCCCCAAAGTCATGTGAATCTTTAGAAGAAAGGGTTTGATTCCGCCACCTTGTATTAGGAACACAACATCATTTGCTGCTAGAGATTATTTTAGCCCTGGCTTATACACTTCCAAAATCTTGCAGGGTCTTTGAACTACCATCCAGTTTGGTAAAATACAACCACTTTATTTCCTTCATTTCCTGCTTTTGCGCTTTAAGGATATTTCATCCATCTTCTTCCCCCAAATCCTGTCAGTCAGGATTTCTATTCCAAATAATCTGGAGTCACAAGCATTCAACAGTCTGAAAGCAAGTGAGCTTTTTATTGCATTTTTATTGAGAGTAAATTGAACTATGTGGGCAGGCTAGAGAGGGGCTCCTCTGTGAGGCTCCAATATGCCCCACCAGTGCACCCCAGCGAGGAATCATGTTACAAGAATGACATCACAGCAATCTGCTTATATTGGCTGACTAGACCCATCAGACCCCTGTGCACTGCCAGGCAGGTTAACTCCTTCGTCATCCACAAGAGAGTTTATGTGACCCCAGAAGTCTCTAAATTCTTGTGGATTTCTAATCTTTTCCTAATTTAACATATGAAGAAGTGTTTGGTAAACTATAACCATATTTCATCTTCACAAACCTGTATCAAGCATAAGGATTGTTATCCTCATTTTATAGATAAGTTGTCCCTGTGTCCTTCAGCCCCAACTAAGATATTGCACTTGAAGTTTGTGCCATAAATTACTATTATTTTTTCTCTTATATATACTTGTTTATAAGTGTTTTGAGCACATACCATTGCAAAAATATCTTTTTTATTATTGATCTTGTAAACTACTCATAATCTGGGGCACAATACTGGGCACAGAGTAAGTGCTAAATAAATGCTTATTGACTGAAAACAGCCCTGAGAAGAGAGAGAGGGTTTAGGAGTTGCCAAGTTCAATGACTCCAAACTATGTAAATTCATTAACTAATTAAAAAAATTTTTTCACTACTCACTATGTGCCAGGCAGTGCTAGACAGTGAGGGTACAGTGGTGAACAAAATTGACAAAACTCCCTGCCCTCTTTGAACTGAAATTGTAGCAGAGACAGACAGACAGTGAACCAACAAGGAAAGAAAATGGTGAGTCATAATGTGATGTGTGCTATGTAGAGCTATAAAGAAAATGGGGTGGAATGTGTTATGGATCAAATTGTGTCTATTCCTCAATCCCCTAAAATTCATAGGTTGAGGTCCTAGGTCTCAGGACCTTAGAAGTGATCTTATTGGGACATAGGACCTTTAAAGAGGAAACTGAGTTAAAAGGAGGTCATTAGAGTGAGTCCTAATCCAATCTGACTGATATCTTTATAGGAAAAGGAGATTAGGACATTAGAAAGATATCAGGAATGCTCATGCACAGAGGAAAGACCACATGGGGACTGTACAGGGGAAGGTGGCCATCTGCAGGACACAGAGAGAGGCTTCAGAAGAAGTCAAATCTGAACCTGCCGACACCTTGATCTTGGACTTCCAGCCTCCACACTATGAGAAAACAAATTTCTGTTATTTAGCAGTCTGTGGCAATTTGTTAGGGCAGCCTTAGAAAACTAATACAGAGCACGTCTTTTAAATAGGGTTATAAAGGATGATTTTGCTGGAGTTAAATTTAGAACACTAAATGAGGTGAAGAAGACAGTGATGTAACATCTGGGGAAGACCAGTGCAGAAAGAGGGACCATCAAACTCAAAAGCCTTGATGCAGGAGGCTGCTTGACTTGTTAAAGGATATCAAGGGGACCAGCGTGGCCAGAGTCAAGTTAATGAGAGGGAGAGGGGTTGATGAGACGGTAACTGGAGCACAGCCAAGGCCTCACAGGACAGTGTAAGGATCATGGCTTTTACCTTAGGGTAATAGAATTGGGAAGCCACTGCAGGTGTAACTTACAAAAGTTTCATTCAGGCTATTATGTTAGAAAATAGACTATAGGGGTCAGAGATGGAAGTGGACAGATCAGTTAGGAAAGTATCTTAGTCATCCCTATAAGAAGGAAGGCTTGGAGTATGGTAATAGTGATGGCAGTTGTAAGACGTGGTCAAATTGGTGATATTTGTGAAAGCATAAGTAACAGAATTTGCTGACAGTTTGGTTGTGATATTTGAGAGAGGAAAAAGTCAAGGATAACTTCAAGAGTTTTGACCTAAGAAGTTAGAAGGATGGAGTCCCTGGTTACTGAGATGGGATAGACTGTAGAAGGAACAAATTCAGAAAGATCAGGAATTTCATTTTGGACATGTGGAGATGTTTAGTGGGCAGTTAGATATTTAAAGCTAGAGATCAGGGAGAGGTCCAGACAAGGGATATTATTTGGGAGTCATCAATATACAGATAGCATTTAAAGCCAAGAGTCTTGATGAAATCTTTAAACGAGTAAGCATGGACAGAGAAAAGAGGAGGACCGAGGACTGACCTTGTTTCAAGGCAGAAGGAAATAAGAAAATAAGCAACAACAGGACTGAAAATGACAAGTATGATAGAAGGAAAACAAGGAGGGAGTGTTGCCTTGGAAGACAAGTGAAAAAGATGTTTTCTGGAAAAGGACTTACTTTCTGTGTCAAGTAAGGTGTTCTTGTTGAGTTGCTAAGTAGTATCCGACTCCTTTTTACCCCATGGGGTGCAGCACACCAGGTTTCCCTGTCCTCCTGGAGTTTCCTCAAGTAAGGTAAGGACTGAAAAAAGACCATTAGGGGCGTTAACGATTTGGGGCTCCTTGGTGACCTTGCCAAAGCAGTCTGTGTGGATGGTGAGGTCAAAAGTCTCATAGATTTAAGAGGAAATGGCAAAAGAGACATGAGAAATGATCATCTTGACAGACTTGCAAACAGTGATGCTGTAATGGGACAATATGACATTGATATGGATGGATTCAGGAGAGTTGTGTTACTTTTTAAGTTGGGAAGGGGGAGTAACTGCATGTGTGTATGTTGATGAGAATGATCCAGTAAAGAAGAAAATTTTATGAAGCAGGAGTGAGAGAACAATTACTGAAGCAATGTCTTTGAGTGAGAAAGGATGGGATCTAGGACACCTGTGAACAGGTTGGAATTAGACAGGAGAAGAGACAGGAAAAGGAAGAATATCTGGATGCAGAACACAGGTGGATTTTTGTGTGTTGTAGGAAAGCAAGTAGATATGTTCACTGCTTCAGTTTTCTGAGTGAAAAAGGAATCAAGGTCTGCAGCAGAAAATTAGGATGAGGGAGGGCACAATGGAGGTTTGAGGAGAGAGACGGGGGAGATATAAAGTAGTCCCATAGGGAAAAGGAAAAGGAAAGGACCAGAGACATGTAATAGAATTTCCAGGCTGCATTTAAGGGCTCTCAAGAAACTAGAGAACATGAATTTATGAGAGCAGCCAATAAAGTTGATTGTTTTGCTCCAGCCACATTCCACTTTGTGAGTGTAGGCAGTATGTAGGGAAATTGGAAATTAACCTAGAACTGGGCTTTGCTAGGTAACTGCAACAAAAAAGCAAAATGGCTAAGGACCTATGTAAGAATAATAATTAGCTATAGCACCCAAATGGAGCCAAGGGGAAAGTGAGGGATGTGGAGACAGTGAAAAGAGGGCAAGATCAATTGACTGAAGGCCCCAGTGATGTCAAAGAATTGAGAGAGTAAGCTGGAAAGAGAGGAGATGTTGATCTTAGTTTGAATTCAAGATTGTGGGCAAGCAGTTCTTGATACTGACAAAGTTTGAGGGAATGGCCTGAGGAATGATTGTTGATATACGGAGGAAAACATTATCTCCGGAGAAGAGAAGGTCAAAGAAGCTGCAATATTGCAAACATCATTTATTTCACTGTGCAAGCACAAAGACTATGCCCAGAGTTGAATGGATATAAGTGAGTGTAAGCCAGGAATTAAGTCTTTAAGAAATGGAGGAGAATGGTCTTAGGAGGCTAGAGGCTAATGACTAGTTTCAAAATCAGAGAGTTTTAGGGAATAGAGAGAGAGAATGATCTGGCAGTATCAATGAGAAGCAAAGGGAACACTTCCTTTACCTCCAGCTGCTAATATTGCACATAGGCTGTAGCACAAGATTTCCTGTATCTCCGCATCTCCTAGGGTAAGAGGACTGACCTGGGTGGTAAACTTTAAGTTTTTCCTTGACCTGCACTTTGGAAGATTATGTTGGGCACAGTCAGAAACACATGGTTGGTCACTGGGCAGTTATTTCTTAACCTATAGATGATCCATCATCATTTGAGCCATCAGCAAAGTTTTGTAATTCTGCTGTTTGGTCCTACTAGTGTGATTCCTAGTCTAAATGATGTGTTTTTGCTTTTTTTTTTTTTTTTTAATGTTGTTTGTTTTTGTTAGAGGGGTTGGGAAGGTGAAGGGTCTGACAGTCAATCTGTCCCATTTCCTCTGAGATCATATAATGATATCTCAAAATTTCCAAATAGGGATGCTTCCTGGAACAAGCTCTGTCTCAAATAAAAGGACCCTTGGAACATCTGGGACACCCTCATAGGAATCTGCTGGCTTCCTGGAGCTGCTTTGTTCTGGAGCTCTAGAGTCACTGGATATAGTTGGGACTGGCCCACGGTTGCTTTCTGCCACTGTTTTACTTGCTGTGTGTCTGTCATAAGGACACCATTGAAGTGACACACTACTCTCTCTGGGGAAAGATGCTGCTTTGCACTTAACACGCCTAGCTTTTAGAGTTAGTTTCTCAGTTTGGCCAGCTTTGAATTCCAGGAGTGTACACGTATTCGCCAGCAAGGAAGAAGATAAGTATTGGAGTAAGTGATGATGCCATCTTTCATGTGGCCAGTAAGCTATCCCTAAAGACATTCCAAGAGAGGCATTCCAAAAATGTCTTGAGCAATCATTTGAATAAGGTGTAGAGTCCCAGGGTTACTTCCTTGAAGGACAACTCCAATTTGAATAAATAAATTTTGGTACTTAAAAAAATATATCAGCCTCATTGCTTTCTAGTCAGCTTTCAATCCTTTAATCCTTTAGAAAAATTTTAACTGATCAAAGGAACACACTCAGCCTTAGTGACAGTTGTTATTCACCATTATGAGATGTGTGGATGAGATAGAAAATACTTCTGACTTGGTATATTTAGGAGCAGACTCAACACTGGCCTCCAATTAAGCCAACACTCAAATCAAGTATTTGAGACTTTTGAACATGCTAACACAATGAGGAATCAAAGGATGAACTATTCATGGTTTGGAACACCAGAGTTTTAAAAGTTGGTGTATCATGCTTTATGCCTAGGTGCAGGGTGATAATGAGATGGCTCCTTAAGAAGCAGAAAGTCTTTCTATGTGGAAAGCTACAAGGAATGATGAACAACTTGATCCTGATTACTTATGCTTGCCATGGGGAAATTTTAAATGAAAAATATAAAAAGGGGTGAAAAACAGAAAGCTCCTTGAAAGTACATTTTATGTCTCTTTTTTTTTTTATTAGACAGTGTTACACAGGTATATAAACCTCTGTGATGACTTGGCTCCTATGGGAAAATCCAGTTGATTGGCAAATATTTTCCAAAAACAAAATCTCCTGTAAGAATATATTAAGGGTGGTGCTTTCCAAATTTCCTTTGGCCAAATAACATGAACTCATAGGAAAGATTATCATGGATGTGCTTGAAATAGGCCAAACTAGTGCCCCAGTGGATGGAACGTTTGTGATGATATCGTTAGTGCTCACACAAACCTGTTGAGCTTAAACTAGAGAAGCTAAAAAAGCTATGGGTGGTGGGAGTGAGGCGGGATGTAACATGGAAGAGCCATCCTCTGGTCAGCACATCCTGTTCTTTATGCTTTCATAGCCTATGGGGGAAGGTATCCGAGGTGAAGATATTGGTTCTCGGAGGAATCTGGGCAGGAGACAATATGGCCTGATTAAAGGAGGAGTCTGAACAGAAATTTCCCTACCCCTTGACCTGTCATCCCTCTACCAGGATACCTGGCACTGCCCAAAGGGATGCCTTAACACTACATTTCTCTTAACATTCTATATCTTAAGTTGAGGCTTCCCCTTCCCCATACTTTAAGATGATTGATAATGTGCCCAGAAATATGAAAGACATTGTATATAATGAAAGGGTTAACACTGAGTTCCTGATCTCAATACATGACACTTGAGTTAGTAAGATAAAACTCAAACCCATTTAACATGGTCAGTCCCTCACAATCCAGCAAAAATAGTTTTGCTTTGCATGACACATTCACTCAAGAGATATGTCATGGAGGGGTTTTTAAGTGAATGAAGTTACCTATCCAATCCCTTTCGTGCTCCTTTGCTTTATACTTCATTTGTCCTTTCACTCAACATAGATTCATTGATACTTGCAATGAGAAAGGCACTATGCTAGGCACAGGGAAAACCTTGATAAACCTGATAACAGAGTAAGGATTTTAATACCTATCAGTTACACCCCCTGAAAAAAACATGATTCATTGTGATGCATTCTAAACATATGATTTTTAAAATTTGGTTATTATCTTCACTTTTCCTTCCTGAGGTGACTTTTCAACCCAGCTATAAAAGTACTGAAAGTATTTTGATGGAGTGCAGTATATTAAAATCCCAAGTTTGTGGTGTAAAAGAATAAATGAAATTGGCATTCTCTTCTGCTCCTAGAAGCATGAGGACTCTCTGCCTGTTCCAGGGGTTCCTGTTCTATTGGAAGCCCTCAGCTGGTCTTTAGCAGCAATGATGACATAAAGGAAAATTACATTCTGATGCAGAATTCAGCCCCTTCATCTTTCTCCTGTCTCTACAGCATGAAGCTAGGGCCCCATAGAGGATCTAATATCAAAAGGAAGAGGGTAATACCACTACATGGAGGAAAAAAAAATAATTACCAAATTTCCTGAATAGTAAACAGCTTTTTAAAAAAAGAAGAAGAAGCAGCAGCAGCAGCTGAACCCTTTGATAGTTTGGCCCTTGGTCTGCCCGTGAATGCCTTAAGGATTATATCATCAGACTGACTCCAGCAGCCCGTGCTATTGTTTCAGAAGGAGGAAACAGTGAAGATGGGATGGGGGGAAGAAAAGCGGACGGGTGGGAGCAGGTCTGCACCTTGGGGAGGGGAGAGTTAGATTTTGAAAATGCAGTTATCAAATATTAATGGTAGTGAGGCTAGGAAGACAAATTGAACAATTTCACAGCATCTTTGGGAAAGAGGTTTCTCGGGGACATTTCTTCTTTTCTTGCGGGATTAATGTAAACGTTTGGATTCAATAACTTTTCTACCACAGATAACATTAGCTCAGCACAGACGCAGAGCGACCTAAAGTCGTGCAGAAATGCTGTTGCTGAAAACTATCACCTGGTGGCAGTCTTGTGACTTAAATTTCCTCCACCTCACTCTAGTACGCATTTTACTACTTTTTCCCCTCAATGTGCTCAGATTCTTTACCCGAGGTTGAGGGGTGAGAAAAAAGGGCAAGAGAAGAGACAACTTAGAAACTGGTTACTACACCCTCTTCGACAGGAAGTGATTCCACGAGAATGTGCCGGAGATGTGTCACAACAATTCTCCTTTAGTTCTTTGAATTGGAAGAAGCTGAGAAGGCGGTCCTGGGGTACTAACGACCTCAGGGCGAGGGCGAGAGGCCAGGGATTCCTGGGATTCGGGGCCTTTCCCGAGGCCTCCCGCCCAGGAGCCCGAACACGCGTCCCTGACCCCGCCGCGCTAGCCTCTCTGGTTCCAAGACCCCGGCTCCCGCCCACGACCTCGCGGGGACTCGATAGCAAAGGGAGGAGCGGGGCGTGGACCCTGCCAGGCCCTCGCCGATTCCAACCGTGGAAATGCCGGCTCCGGCCCCAAGTCTGCCCTGAAGTCTAGCTGCTGCCACAGAAGCCAGAAATTCTCGTTCACAAGCGGGCGCGCTCGTCGGTTCGCTCCGGGGGCGTTTCTCGGCTGGAACCCGGGCATCGCCAGCGGGCCCCCGGGACTCAGAGCTGGCCCAGGCCGCCCGCCTCCCTCCAGGGCCCGGTCGGGGGCCGCGTGCGGCGGGGCGGGATCCGAGCTCATCGGCCGCACCCTTCGCAGTCGGAGCAAGAGAAGGCAACTTCTGTGCTCTGTGCCAGGGGGTTAACGTCTTAGCATCAAGAGCCCCCAAGACCTTCCTGTGCTAGAGTTTATCCCGTTCCTGCGGGCGAACGGGAAGCGGAGCGCTTGGCCTCCCGCGGGCCGTGGGCGGGCTCCTGGGTCTGCGGGGGGCTTGTCCTTCCAGGCGCAGGGTCTGGGGCGGCCGGCGAGCCGCGAGAGTGTAAAGTAAAAGCCCTGAGCACCGAGCCCGAAACAAAGCCAGACCCCGCTCCACAAAACCACGGCGGGGATTCGGGGTTTATGAGCGAGGACTTCCTCGAGGTTTTACCTCCTTCCCTCTCTGGCCCACCGCGCTGAGAAAGGGGGCACCCTCCGCCGGCAAGGAGGAGGGGACGTTTCCTGAGCAGGGGGTGGGAAATGTCAGGCCGGGAACTCGGAGCCGGTGGGCTCCACGAGCGCTGGGCCTCGGCCTTCACCACGAGCCCGCTCCGAGGCCACGTCTGGCTGCCGCGCAGCGCCAACTGGTCGATCGGGGCCTGGCCCGCCGACTCTACAGAATTCACCCCGCGGGCCCATTTCTCCGGAAGTTGTGCCCTACGGAACAGGCCTTTGTTGGGAAAGAGGTGGAGGCAGCGGCTTTGCAAAATCTAGTGGGGGAGGAGGGAGGCCGGGGGGGGGGGGGCAAGATGTTAAAGCTCCAAAGGGTTTTTCTTTCTTTTTTTCCCTGCTTAAGACGGAGAAGAGGGCAATGCCAGGCTAGGGTAGATAAGGAGCTTCAACCCTCCTGTACCTCTAGACCCGAGAAATAAGGTGTGTGTGTTGGGGGGTGGGGTGGGGGGGTGCCGTACACGCCTTCGCAGTCCGCTCACGTTGGCAGGGTGGGTGGGGGGAGGCGCTCGGAAACTTCGCGAGGGGTCGCAGGGCTCCAGGGCGCCGGATCCAAGACTTCTCCAGGTCCTACACGTGTGAAGGCCCGAGGAGCGTCAGGTACAAGTAGGCCTCGGGACCGAAAGGCGCAGTGGGACGCAGAGCGGGCTTCCTAGAGGGTACTCGTCGGGAGCTCGGCTCCGCCACCTCCCCTGGCGTTTTCCTTTTTTCCCCCAACCCCACCCGAACTCCGCGCGGCGGCTTCCCGCTTGGAACAAAGGCAGGCGCCCCAGCCTGGTCTGCGTCTGAATATCGCAGGCACGCAGGAGTTGAGAAAGCCTCCACTCTCCCCCGTGACAGAGAGAAAGCGCAGAGCCACGAAGGCTGCGTTTAGCACCGCCCCACTTCCTGCTCCAAGCGGCCGGGGCCCGGCTCTTGCAGCCCGGCTCCTGCGCCGGGGGGTGCGGTCGTGCCTCTTCCACCGGCCCGCACCGCTGCTGCTGAACCAGGGCCCGGAGGGAAGCTCGCGGCCAGAACTCCCTTCCGGGCGGTAGCCGCCCAGCTCGGTCATTTAGGGATCCGACGTCGCAGGGGGTGAGAGCGTGACTCGCCTGTACAGGTGTAGTGGAAATGATTGTGCGCGTTTAATTTCGAGGCTACATTTCCAAAATCTAGATGGCAAAATAAGAGCGATGTTCAGAAAAGGAAAAGCCGTTTATTTCATTTGTTTAGGGTAAAAGTGAAAATGTTTTCAGCTTGATGGGGCTGATGTTTTTCTCCGTTGTCTATTTCACTAGACATAGCTAAGGCGAATGGACATTTAGGGAGGTCTTGTGCAGTTTACGCTGACCTGTGAATCCGTAAACGAAAAGCTCCGGGTCCCAGTATCCTCTCCTCCTCCCTACCTTCGCGTTGGGGGAAATTGTACCCGCCTCGGCCGTTAGTGCGGCATTTGCTTGAACGCAACAGCATCTGGGCGAGTTCTGGTGGCGTTCAGTTCCCACCCTCTCCTCTGCCTCCAGTCCCTCCAGCAGCGTTTTCTTCTATTGCAGCTTGTAGCCAGCTTTCCTATTTTGAGTTCATCTTACCTTCCTCTCTAGCCCTGTGTCACACTCTCCCCCAGGTGGAAATCCCCCCAGAGGTACTTCCAGACAGAATCCTTATACTAGTATCTCTCTGCATGGCTTGGAACTTAGAATTCAAAGTCACAGTCCAGGAATATGCTTGTACATGCAAATACCTACGCCAAAGCTGCTGAACCTCATCACTAGTTCCGTTAGATCTTAGAGGTTCTGAGCACTGCTACCAGGGAGTATAAATCTGATTTTCACCGACTATGCTGAGAAGCCACAGGCCACTGGCTCATTTCTTGCTACCCTTTTAGGGCAGTGTTTTCTGGGCTGGTAATCCACCGATAAAGCAAATAAGGTGATAGGGACTTATGAAAAAGACTGCTAAAAAACTAAGTGATATTTTGAGCCTACTGGAAGAGTTTCTGAATTTGCCTAGTGGGGAAAACTGAAGGCACCCTTCTCCCATTCTGCTTTTTCTGTAAATATGATTTCATGCTATGTAAATGAATTTGTATAGTAATGTGTGTATTTGTGTGTGTGTGTGTGTGTGTGTGTGTGTGTGTATATATATATATATATATATATATATATATATGTTTGGGTGTGTGAGCATGCTATTGAAGTGTGCACCTGTGGAAATTACCCTAAGTCAGTCTCTGCTTTTTGGCATATGCTTTGAAAAGATTTTCTTTGGTTGCAGAGTTTGTGATCCCAAAGCGCCTTAGACTGCTCCTGGAAGGAAAACGGGCTTTAGAAATGAAAAGCATTGTGTAAAGAGGATTTAGCATACTCTGTTTCTAAGCATTTCCCACCCCCACGGTAGCCAGATTGGAGCTTCCATAAATGTAGTGGAGGAAAAGCGTGAACTCATAGGGTGCCAGCAGACTTTCACCTCTGGCATTGGCCCAAAGTGTGTGCATCCTGAAGTCTGAGCCCCCATCGTTCTGATTGTTGAGAGCTGAAACTCTCACGAACCTTCCATGAAGCCAGAGCAGAGTTTGCAGGATGAACTTGTACACAGACACATATGCATTTCTACAAAGGAGAGCACAATAAAATGCCCTGCACACCATAGGCATTCAATGATATTTTTGTTGAGTGAATGAATGAACTCATGAATGTTAATTTTTTTTCCGGCTAAGGTTTTTTAGCTAAATGAATCTGTATATGTGTATGTGCTATATTATATATGTGACAAGGAATTGTGTCACATATTCCAGAATGTAGGAGAATTTTTTGGTGTCTGCCTCTTTTCCCTTCCAGTTCTTCTGAGTAGCTCCCTCCCCCATGTCCCTGCCTGAGGCACAGGTCTCTGCAACCAGCTGGTAAACTTATCCAACCCACACCAAAGCCTGTCAGTCAACCAGTAAAAGCAAATGCATTACTTTGGTCACCTCCTTCCTTCCCTCACAGACACTCATGTTTTCATAAAGGTTCTTCGACTGATTTCACCCCACACACCCCCATGTTTCTTTGTACATCTCTAGGTATACTGCTGGGTTTCACAGGCCTACAGATGGACTGATCCTCCCTGTTCACCTGCCTGGCCTCAGTCAGCATTTTCACAGACTGGCTGAAGTTTTCAGGAATGCTTGGGGTCTTCATCTGGAAGAGGGTTGTCAGTTCCAGGAAAGGTAGAAAAAAGCCACTGTTTCCAATCTGATTGAGACAAGTCTGATGTTCTAGGTTTATTTGATACAAATGTATGTTTAATCACAATGCGGTGTGACTTCAGACATTACAAACCTGGTACCTCAGAGAAGAGCCAGTGGATCAAATTCTTGCCCTCCAGTAGATCGCAGATGCTCACCCTTCTGTGGGAGTCGGAGGATCCTCTTCTGTGCTCCAGCCAATTCGCTACCACCTAGAGCATGCTGATACCCTCTTTTTTCCACCACCTCCTGCCCCCTTCAGAGGCATAGCAGGCTGGAAGGAGCAGCCTACGTGCCCTAGTCGCCATAGGGGACGTAGGAGCAAATTTCTGCCCCCTCTGAGCAGAATGTCTGCCCCAGCCTGAAAGACCCAGGAAAACAAGGACAAAGGTTCTTCCCCATTCCGTTTCTCCTTCCTCATCTCCCACCTCTCCCCTCATACTCTCCCTAGCATTTGGAAGTCCAAGAGGTCCTTGAAGGGATCTGCCTCTAAAGGCTTTGCCCCCAGGGCAGCCGCCTGCTTTCTCGGGAAGGAGAGGGGGACAGGGGCAGGAAAGGAATATTTTTAAAGCTCCTCTAAATCCAAACTGCCAAAGAAATTGGGACATCTCTTTGGGACAACCTGTAATACTCCAGACCCCATCCCCAGCCCCCCAGGAGGGACAGTAACTCCTTTGTAAACAAGATGACGGCAGTCAGGACTGAGGAGGTGGAGGGCAGTCTAACTCGTTTCTAACCTGAACAGCTAGAAAAATGTCAAACTGAGGCTGCATCTGAGTAGTCTCTGTTGCTGCTCTGTGGTGAATAGGTTACAGGAGCAGGCCTGACCCACAGCAAAGTGAGGCCTTGGATTTAGGGGCAGGACACTTCTGATCTTCCGTTTCCTCACCTGTCTGCCCCACCTACATCAGAGACTAAGGCCCCAGGGAGTTTGCGACTTGCTAGCTAGCGCTTTACAGTTTATAAAGAATGAGAGTGGTGACAACCCAAAGGCTAGTCGGGGACCTCCGCAGCCTGCTGCCTGCCGCCTTCTTGAAGTTCTCCAGGGGCCGCTTTCTGAACTGCCTTTAAAAATCGAAACCAAACCCCAACTCAACAGTGTTGAATCAGCTGCTCACTCTACCTGACCCGCCCCCGCCCCCCCCATGTGATCTACAGCCGCGATCGCTAACGATCACCTAGGGACAAATTAAGGAATTGAAAATGCTGAGCTTGAGAAGCCAAATTCCTTACACTATCTGGGGTCGTTAATCACCCAGCAGAAACCAGCCCGGCAAGCAGGAAAAGTAGCTAGAGGGACAGAAAGACAGTATGGGTCTGTGCGCTGGTGTTCAAAGGGCTCAGGTGGTGGGATTCAAACGTAGACTTGCACACGTGTCGGATGTGCTCCGAATGGGCGCCACAGTTGACGCGCCTCGGGAACCATAAAGCTCTTTTAGGCTGCCCCAATTATTCTACTTTTACAAACGGGAAATGTGGACTTGGTAATCAAGAGACTCGTGCAAGGTTAGCTGACGACTTGTTGGCCCAGTGAGTCGGGTCTGCGCCCACCCGCGGCTCTTGCCTAAGAGAAGGCTGACTGCTTTTTACCCAGTGTGGTGAGAAGAGAAGATTTGCGTTAGGAGAGTGCCTAAACCTCTTAGGAACCCACCTTCAAGGGCGGGGTGGGGTTAAGGGCACTGCACGCCGCAGGAAGTCGTGTGCCAGGGGGAAATGGGACGCGCGAGTTTTGCCAAGATAGGAAAGCGTGTATCTAGAGGGGACAAGTGTAACTTCTCAGCGAGAAAGGAAGGGACGTTTCATCGCCCGCCGCCATCCAGGGTGGGGGTCATTACAAATTCAATATCTGGGAAGCCTGGCACTTGGGATCGGCTCTCTCCGGCACCGTGTCTTGCAAGCAACGAGCTCTCCGGCTCTCCCAGAAGCGCGTAGCTGCCGAACTCTGGCCCCTTGCCCATCCAGAACCCAGGAGGCCAGGTCTGGGCGCCCCCCTCCTCCCCGGTGCCCAGCTCCCTGACTGAAGCTTGGGGAAGCACTGGGCTGCTTTGGGGCTTCGCTCCTTGCGGGGCCCCGGGCGGTGGAGAGTTCCTATCACACATCCCAGCAGGCAGGCTCCGGGCACTGGGCTCCTCTAGGGCTCTTTTTAAGTTATCCTCTCTTCTCTGAGGCCCCGTAATTATAGGGACAATGTGTCTAGTGAAGCTCCTCAGACAATGGAAAGTTCCGAGCTTTCCTGGACGTTGTGTTTGGGAGGCGGGGCCGTGACCCTCTGACGGCGGTTTCTCCAGCCCTGTCAACCCCGCACCCCCCGCTTCTCTGCCCCCTCAGCCACCCGGCAGCAGAAAGAGGCGGCCAGCCGACTCCTGCCTGCCCTTCGGCCGAATGATCCACCGCTGCCTCGCCGCCATCTCTGCACCTGCCTGGCTGAGGTGAGATGCCCGGCGCGCGTGGTCAGGGTGGTGCGCACAAGCGGAGATGCTCAAGCTGCTGGGGCGATGACCTCGAGTGACGGGCGGGAGGCGGGAGTGCTCGAGGGGCGGAATCATCCTCAAGGGAGCGGGAAGAACGAGAATTTTTAGGTGACCTGGGTAACGGGTCTTAACTTTTTCCACTCAGGAACCTAGGAAAAGTCAACGAAGTTTTAGGAACCTTGGTTTTCTCGACTAGAAATGATATTAACATCATGTTGCCCACCCTGGGGGATGATAGTTCTCTTTTCTGAGATGCAGTTCCGCGGGAGGCTGGGGAGACACGGAATCCAGAAAAGGAGAGAGCAGGCGCGCTGTCGGCCCTTTTAACTCTTCCTCCCCTGGCAGGGAAATCTGAAATTTAAAACATCGGAAATGGCCACGCAGGAACAACTCAAGTGCAATCGAGGTGATATTGCACTCTTGGTCTTTCCAGGAAAGGAAAAGACTTTTGGGGGTTTGGAAGAAGCCAAGTCTTCCGGCTTGCCCTTTGGGCCCGCCCCAAAGGGCGCAGGAAGCCCAGTGGGTACGTGGCGGTCGCCCAATGCGTCTTGCAGGGAAGGTAGGTTCTGCAGACGCGAGAGAGAAAAAACAACCCTCTGCCGCTCGGCTCCACCATAACCGTGCAGCGAAAACGGAGAGAAGGTCGGCCCCTCACCAGGACTCAGCCCAACCTGGATTCAGCTTCTTCGGCCGCACAAACTCCCAAGCTCTGACAACACGCGGCTCGCCTCGCGGCGAAGGCACCCCGGGCCACACTGCTGAGTTCTCCGCGTGGCGAATGCGCTTCGCTTAAGGAAAGCCATTGATGGGCCGGAAGGAGTCCAACCTAAAGGACCAGGCCTGCAGAGTCGCCCAGTTGGCCTGTCACATATCCACAGTCAAGATCCTCGATACTCTCTGCCCGGAGAGCCTGGGGTTGACCCGGAAGCCCCGAATAATTCGAATCCTATCCTAGTTCACGCCAGTCCTTCTGGCAGCCCAGAAGCGCCCTGCAGCCTGAGCGCAGGGGAGGCTGACGAGCCTCTGGCAGCTACTTGAGTAGAGACAAGGCGATTTGGTGGTGTCTCCGAGGTTTATTTGGATATCTAATGACCTGACGTCCTGTCGGCGATTAGCCACCCTCACCCACGCGCGGTCTGAAGTCCGTGTATTGGCAGGAGCCGCAGGGCTCTTGATTCTAACGCCTGCGTGGAATTGGTCGTCGAGGTTTCTCCACGCGCTCAAGACCAGCTAGGCGCTTCCCCGCTGCTGCGCACCCCTCGAAGTTGAAGGGGAAGAGAATTTCAAATACACTGGTCAAAATTCCCTGTTGAGAACACTTTGAAGTTGACTGTGACTGCACCACTCTCTCCTGCTCCCTCCCCCAACGCCCCACTCGACCAGATGCACCAGAGAGCCGGGCTTTGATCTTGCAAAGCAGCAATTTATATTTCTTTAAAAATTTTTTTTCTGTAAAAAGATGCTTGGATCTGGGAGAATATAATGTAATTCTGCGAACGCAGGGCTAAGGAGAGATTTTTTGGGCCGGGCCAGGGCTGGGCCCAAGGCTCCAGGCACATCTGCTCGCCGGGGTTTGCAGCGCGTTCCTCTCCACGGGTTTCTTCTTCCTGCCCCAGCGACCTGATTCCTGTGATTCACCCCAGGCAAGAACCTGGGCTTTATTTGCCTGTGACCTAGAGATGCTGAGAGGAAAGGAGGCTGCTTTTGGAAAAGCTAAGGCAGACACTCCACGTTAGCTGAATTGAACTGTAAGGAAGGAGAGAAGGAGTTCAGAGAGGAAAAATACCTCCTGCCTTATAGAGGGGGCTTCCCATGTGGCTCAGATGGTAAAGAATCTGCCTGCAATGCCCGAGACTTGGGTTCCATCCCTGGGTTGGAAAGATCCCCTGGAGAGGGGAAAGGCTACCTACTCCAGTATCCTGGCCTGGAGAATTTCATGGACAGTATAGTCCATGGGTCGCAAAGGGTCGAAACGACAGGAGAACTCTATGCCCTTCACCCTCTTCCCCACCAGAAAAGGAGTAGGGGCACCTGCAGCCTCAGTGGGTGGAGGGCCAGCACTGGTCCGTCCCCATCCAATCTTTCCTGCCTTGGGGATTTACTGAAATAAATCTGCATGCAACCTTTCCCAGCATTTTGCCTAATAACTTCAAATTGGATTAAGATGCAGGAGAATATTAAACTACAGAAAGCGACAGACGTATCCTGGGCTTCCCACCAACTCCTCCCACCAAGCTGGACAACCCTGCTCCTCTGACTAGGCAGACCTGGCCAAACTCCCACCACTCTAGGGTCTGCTTGGGGTCTCTCATTCCCTGGGGCCCTCAGATTCTCAGCCCTTTTCTCCCCATAACTGTGCTCTGTCTACTCTATCTGAAATCTCTTCTCTGCCCTTCCTCTGCTCCCAGGAGACTCTAAATCCAGTGCTTGTGGAAGGCGAGTTGAATTAAGCTGAGGGGGGGAAGGGGGAGGGGTGGGAAGTGGGGTGGTTGGGGTGGGGTGGCATCACCCGTTCCCCACCGCCCCTCAATCTGTAGGCTCCTCCAGCTAGGCAGCCAGGTTCTCTGAAAGAGTCCAGTTTAAGAACCTTTCCCTGAGGGCTTCAACACCTAGGTCACTAGGGCTCTGCTGTGCTTGGTGTACTTGCTGGAAAGATTCCTTTTCCAGGCCCCCTCCGTAATTCTCTGCCCTGAGTCACCTCGAATCCTACCCTGGGAAGACAGATCAGGGTTCCAGACCCTGACTTTATGGCCAGACCACTACTAAGTTATCAGGAGTTGAAGCAGTTCTGGCCTCTTTCTCTCCACCTTCCTTTCTCTTTGCATTCTTTTTCCTTTCCTCTCCTTTTTTTTTCATTTCCTCCCACCCTCCTCATTTTGTTAGGTTTTATCTTTTCCTTCTGTCCGTCCTTTCTCTGTCGTGTTTGTCTGGCTTTTGCTTTATCCAGCCTTTCTCAGTCTTAAAAGCCCCACTCCCATGTTTTTCAGGCTTTTAAGAGGCCACCAGCCAGCCTGACCTCCCCCACAGCTCCACCCAAGTAGAACCTGCAGTGGGGGCAGCATGGGAAAGGGGGAGCTCCAGACAGAAGTTCAGGGGCCTCTGGGGCCCACGGCTCAGGAGAGAGACTTGCTGGGTCCTCCTGCATGTACCTTTCCTCTCATTTACCTGACTCACACTCCCGCTTGCTCACGTTTCTCCCCACATTCTTCCTCACAAGATACACAGTGAGCTCAACTTCCAGTTATAATGTAAAAATTCAGGGGAAATAGATGGAAAGGTGGCTAGTAGTTTCCCCAGGCAGGTAGGGGAGCAGTCAAGCCAGCTGGTTGGGTGGGAAACTGCTTCTGCGGCATGGAGGGAAACTGCCTGGCTGGATGGATATGGGTAAAGATTACTGATGAGGGCAGGAGGGAGGTTAAAGAACAGGGAAGCTCAAGCCTTGGGCAGCCCCCACACCAAGGAAACCCCTCACAACACTCCATTGGCTGCACAGAAGTTTTAAAGCG
Source organism: Antilocapra americana (assembly GCA_007570785.1). Taxonomy (NCBI): domain Eukaryota; kingdom Metazoa; phylum Chordata; class Mammalia; order Artiodactyla; family Antilocapridae; genus Antilocapra; species Antilocapra americana. The sequence continues at coordinate 2,299,866 of ML661955.1, forward strand.
GTGTCTGCTTAGAGCAAGTTCACCAGTGAGACTGCATTTGCCATCAGGGGGAGAGACCAAAAAAAATAGCCCAAGAAGAGAGGCTGCCAACATTCCATAGAGAAACCAAAATCTGGAAAAGGGGAAAAGGAGGAGGGAAGGTCGTCTTGCGTTTCACCCACTTCTCTCTTTCTGGATCCCATGGGCCTTCTAGGGACTGTTCTGCCCCACAGGTCCCTTAGTTCGCCAGCTCGGTCTTCTACCTGGAAGCCTGGACAGGGAGGGGTGGGGAAAAGATGCTGAAGCCTCAGGCGCTGAAAAAACGTGAGCAAGCTCAATTTGAGCCTCCTTGGAGCCCAAAGGTTACATGGGACTCAATGGCATCTCTCTTGAGGTGAAGACTCGGATGGGGAGTTGGTGTCTCCTGTCCAGCACGGGTAGCTCTTGTTGGGCACAGAGCTACCCTTTCTCTGTGCTTTACTCCCCTTTCTCACCAAATTAAGCCAGAAGCTTTCTCTCCCAAGCTGAGGTTTTTCTTGAAAACTCTGGTATTCTGTCCCCAAGAACCTAGGAGTTTTTCTTCCCTGTTCCCACTTCCCCAGACAGATCAGATTTCCAAGTCCTCAGTTATTCTGAGGACTAAAAGACTGATACCAATCAGGTCTCAAGCCACAGGACCTGTTCCTTATCTGCATTTCATCTGGAACTGAACTGTAGAAACATGGACTACAATACATGAAGAACCTTGATGATGTTGAAGTTGAGCCTGGGGAATGTGTGTATGACAGCGGGCAGGGATGGAGGGAAACTCAGTTTGGAGGCATTTGAGAGACCACTATCTAGAGCAGCATTTCTCTAGTGACCATGGAGTTCTAGAGATGGCTCCCATGCTGAATTAACACACCCTGTGCTCAGAAGCTCCCAGTGCGAGGGTGGAGACCACCTACACGGCACTGACTACCTCCACAGTGGTGTGGACAGTTTCCACTGGAGAAGGACAGGTGCTTGGGACTGAGCTGGGGGCTCCAAGGTTGCCTCCTAATAGCTCAGTTACCAGCCCAGAAGTGTGTGAGGATGGCAGCCTCGAGATTGTCTTGTTGGGGGAGGGAACACAGGCAGAAAGCCTTTAAGGAATAGGTGGTTGGGGGCAGTGGAGGGGGAGAGTAGGTTGTAGCCAGGAAAACCAACACTTTAGTAAAGCAACCCAACTGGTTTGGGAGCTGTGGCAAGAGCTGGCCCAGGGCTGCGAGTCTGCTGACAGAAGCCTGCTTGAAGACAGTACCGTGGAACCACCAGAGCCTAACCAGAGCTTGGCAACTTGATCTTAGTTGACTAAGCCCTGCTAGGGTCAACAGCCTTCAGGTTCTGCTCAGCACCCAAGGGAGCACTGAGGAAAATCCCAGTGGGAGCTCCTGCCCTTTTGTCTCCTTGCTGGAAAGGATGCTGCACTCCAGCTGGGAAGTCCTCCTAATTGTAATTTAAATGAGAGTATGCTTTTTATTTTTGACCAGTAGACTACAGTTCCATCAAAGTCCCTTTCTTGAACCCATACCCTCCCCTAAGTCACAGGCAGAGGGAACCTAGGTGTGCAAGTTGTATTTATGTGTCTTTGTACCTAGAGAGGCTTCAGTTCAGTTCAGTTGCAGTTGTAGAATTCTAGCTTTAGAGCTAGATTGTGTGTATCTGTGTGTGTGTGTGTGTGTGTGTGTGTGTGTGTGTGTGTGTGTGCTCAGTCGCTCAGCTTTGTCTGACTCTTTTACGACCCCATGGACTGTAGCCCGCCAGGCTCCTCTGTCCATGGGATTTCCCAGCCAAGAGTACTGGAGTTGCCATTTCCTTCTCCAGGGGATCTTCTCAACCCAGGGATAGAACCCGAATCTCTCAGTCTCCTGCACTGGCGGGCGAATTCTTTATCACTGGGCCACCTGGGAAGCCCCTAGAGCTAGATTACTTGCACTAAAAGCTGTGAGACCCTTGCCAAGTTACATACCCTCTCCCTCCCTCAGTTCTCTCATTTGTTAAAGGGGCTGGTAATACTATTCTTGGTTCATAGAACTTGAAATGGGTAAAACAGGCTAGTGGGGATAAAATGCTTAGCACAGGGCCTGACACAGAGTAAAAGGTTCAACAAATACTAGCTCTTCATAAGAGGTGCAGACCAGAAAGAGAGGATATAGAGAATGAGACGTGGTAGCAAGAGAAGAAGGCTGCATTTCTTCTGTCTTTTCTCTCTGCCTTTCCTGGAAGCAGGGGCCTCTGGATGGCACTGCCTTCTGTTGTTTTATTGAACTGGGTCAAAAGTTCTCTTTCCCAGTGAAGACAGCCAAGGAGAGCAATACTAGGGGCAGGTGTCCGTGAAGCAGTTCCAGGCCACCCCAGGGCCACTGGCCTTTGCCCCTTAGGTATCTCAAGCCTCCTGCACCCTGGTGCTGCACAGACCATTGAGAATTAGGAGAATGTGGGTTCATGGATTGTCCTGTCCTGGAAACGCTTTCATTTATCTGAATTTGTTGACTGTCCTATGAGATCCTTGGAAAGCATGTGCCGTTACATGACTATTTTTCCTAATTAGGGATAGACAATTTTCCTCACCCCTGGTTTTCCGGAGTAGGTGGCTGTGGGCCAGAGAGCAATGTGTCCTGCAGTTTGAATGCAGCCAGCAGTGGGACTCCCCTCCCCACCTCTTCCCCAGTGGCTGGCCTTGGAACTCTGGCAATGTCTGGCTCTCCAGACACCCAACATGTTTCTTTGTTCCAAAAGACTTTTCGAGTGATTTTAAAAAGCATATAATTTATTTAGTTATAAAACAATATACATAATTGCTTTTATATTGCATATATGGAGATTACCAACGAGGAAAGCCCTATTGTCTGGACAAATGAGCTCTCAAAATTGTTTTTTATATGTGTGAAAAATCCACTTGATATGCATATATTATATGCCATTTTACATGTGGTATATATTATATACATCATACCATAGAATATAAAACCATATGGCTTTATATTCTATGGTATGGAACATGGTTTTATATTCTATGGTATATAATATAGTTTTATATGATATATGTATAGTATATATATAATATATACCATCTGTATAATATGGCATATAATATATGCATATCAAGTGGATTTTTCACACATATGAAAAACAATTTCAGGGCTCATTTGTCCAAACAATAGGGCTTTCCTCCTTGGTAATCTCCCTACCTCTGCTGGTTGTGGTGTCACCAGGGACTCAATGCATATAACCGAAGAGTTCCAGATTCTTTTCTACCCCCTTTGGTTTGGTTTTGTCCAAGAAGGGTCAGAGAGGTGGCCTGTGAATTATGGACCAAAACTAAGGAAAAGTCTCCTATGATCCTGCTAACGGCTTTTACCAGCCCTTCATCTGCAGCTGAGAACAGAGGCAAGCACACCTCTGGCCATCCCAGCTACCCGAATTACTGAATTCCTCAGCCCCTCCTCATAGCTCTGTGGTCAGAGAGCTGTTTTCCAGTCTTTCTTCCATGATGGACAATTTGTTCTCCAGTCATGGGAAGGGAGAGAATGATCTGTAAGGAGGCTGAAAATTCTACTTGGTCTCATTTTGGTGACAGTTCGGGGCCTGGTTAGCTGGGACATTTTGCTCTTGGGTGGCCGATTTTTATTAGTGAAATGTAAAATCCAAACAATTCTGGCAAAAAAGTCATCACATCAAGACTCTAATGCCACAAATCCTTTGATTTTAGCTGCTGGTCCTTGTGGACAGCCCTATTTCAGTGTTCTGGGAGTCCCTTTCCCTTGCCTCACTACTGCCAGCCTCAGCTCCCCCTCAGGAATCCCAGGGAACTCTCTTGATCCCAGGGTCCCTGTCGGTAGGCAGTCTTAGGTTGTGGGGCGCTTCTTTCCGCAAGCTTTAGATAATCCTTCCTCTCAGTGGAAACACTAGAGAAGACTCTCAGCCTTGATTTAGCTAAGCACCTGCAAACCTAGCAAGAAGAGGGAGATGGGGAGTCACAGTTACAGTCTTCCGGGGCAGACCTGGAAGAGCTGGGAGGCGGCAGGGCTGAAAGAACTTGAAAGAATGCTCTGCCTGGGAAGTATCTGGCTTCCCAGGTTTGGGGAGGCTGGCTGGCTGAAGGGTGGAAGGGGCTGCAGGCAATTAAAACCAAGCAAGACAAAATCCTACTGCTTCTGCTGGGTCCTGCTGTTTTGTGTGTGTGTGTGTGCGCGGCCCAGGCTTCCAGACCCTGCTGGGCTCCTGTGCTTTGGAGAGTGTCCTGGTCTGCCCATGCATTGAGTGACCCTCTCAGGCCTGAAGGCTGGGTACCCCTCATTTTCCCCTTCTTTCCTTGCTGGAGAAACCTTGACCATCTCTGTGCAGATGAAAAAGAGGGAACTAGGAAACAGCCACCTGAAATTAACCTTCAGGAGGCAAGGGAGAACCCCAGGGAGCTGTGGAGTGGGGAACTGCAGCAGGGAGAACCCAAGGGCCAAAGGCTTGTAGATTTTTGCAGCCTTTGGGGTCAGCTGAGGGTGTGACCAAGATGTTTCCCCCATGCGTGTGTATTACATTGTGTACATACCCAAGCACGTCTTGTTCCTACATGCACACTTGATTCTAGAAAGGCATGTGGCTACACACATGGAGCTGTACACTGTGTGCACAAGCATGTGTGTGCTGCCAGATAGCTGTAACCATGACTTTGTGTTGGTCACGCAAAGTAATGTATGAGCCTCGTATTTATGAGCTTCCTATAAAAGAACGTAGTGGTTGCCGGCGTACCCGCATTTATTTCAAGGTGCATGAAATTTCGCTGGCGGCCTCAAAACCCACTTTGATTTGAGTTGCCTAGGGCAGCCAAGCAATCCTGAGCTCCTGAGGATGCGGAATGTTACCTTCCTGCCCAAACCAAGAAGAATAGGGGCTGGAGGGCATTCCAGGAAGCCCTCTCGCCTGGAGCCCTAGGCCCGTCTTCAGCAGGGCCTCGGTACCCAGAGGCTGGCTCCTCCCTGGCGCTCGAGGGGGCTCAGCGCAGGCTCGAGGTTTCGCTTCTTCCGAAGTCTGGCCGGGCCGAGCCGGCGCCCTGAGCGGCTGGCGCACACCGAAGAAGGCCCAGGGCAGGCTGCCGCTTGCACGGGACGCCCTAGGGAGAGAGAAGCCGGACCTAGGGGAACAGGATTTCCTCGCCTCCTGGGCGCGGCTGCTCGGCCGGGCCGCACAAGGCCCCTTTTGTGGAGGGGCCCGGCTCCGGCGCAGAACGAAGTCGGCGAACAATAGCGCAATGTTGCCGCCCGCCGGGCCAGGCTCTCCCGGTTACACCGCGGCCGCCGAAGGCGAGGAAACCGGGTGGCGCTTTTTTATAGTCACAAATATAAAATCGGGGCTTTCTCCCCTTACGCTCGCCCCCTACCCCAACGCCGATAGAAAGCAGATAAATTTATGAAGGGCGAGCTAAGAGAATAATTACAGGGTGAAGGCCGTTAAATTTTATTTCCAGTCCCAAAGGCAAAACCTGCGATTTTATTGCAAACATCTGGAAGGACCGAGAGGTGGGCACGCTGCTGGTTTAAAATAAAAACAAAAGATTTTATTTCGCGAAAACAAAAAAACATCATTAAAGACCCTTTTGCCCCCACGGACTTTTATTTTTAAAAAGTGCGAGGGGGTGGTTGAGTAGTTGAAGACGCACGACGGTCCCACAGTTCCCAGTATCTACACGGAGCCGAGCTACTGGAGATGCGGTCCACAGGAGTGGGCCCGGGCTGGTTCTCGGGACCAACACTAGGCAGGACTTTCCGGAAATCCATTCCCAGCCCACGCCCACATGAGGGCTCCAGGCCAATTGTGCCACCCCATAACTGGGCGCCAATTTGGGAAAAGAAGTGACAAGTGGGTCCATTGGCCTCACATTCCCTGAAAATTCTAGCACAGCAGTAACAACACCCCAGGTCTGTCCTGTTTCCTACCGATTATCTTGCCTGCTTTGCTTAATTGTAAGGTAAAACTTAGGAGAGGAAGGGGCGACAGAGAATGAGATGATTGGGTGGCATCACCGAATCAATGGACATGAGTTTGAGCAAACTCCAGGAGATGGTGAAGGACAGGGAAGCCTGGGCTGCTGCGTTCCATAGGGTGACAAAGAATCGGACATGACTAAGTGACTGAGCACAACAAAGGTATTTGGGACCTCTTTACTCTGCCAGCAGGGAAACTGAGTCCATGGGGCATTCATCCATATGCCTAAGGTCCTATAGCTTAGAACTGAATGGGACCTGGTTGCTAGGCTCCACCTGCCTTGAAGTCCTAATGGTTTCCTCGAATCCCACAGTCGCCTTATAGACCGACTTTACATTTTTGTTTAAAGATTTTTGTTTTTAGTTCATGCCTCAAACTGCAAAGTCACAGTATCCCCCTTAGTATTAAGGCTTTCGAAGTGGTGGTATTTAGAGGGATTTAGTGTGGAGAAACAGAAGGAAAGGACAAGGCATGTGGAGGATGCAGGGTTCCATTTCTTGTATTTTTGTTACTATCTTGCAGAACTCTGATGTTCCTTTGAAAAATCAAGTTATCTGGACACAGTCGGTTTTAGGTGAGCAGGCACTAAGCTGCCCTTCTCATGGCTTGGCTTTCCTCCTTGACAGGCTAGGCCAGAATATCCACTTTCCTTATGCTATGGGGGTCGGTGAGTGCCTCCTTCCCCTTCCTCGCCCCTCTGACATCTCAGGTGCTCAACAACGGTTCTCATCCTTTTGGGGACCCTGCAATGGGTAGAGCAGGGCTTCCAGCTTGGTCCTTGTCAATCATCTTTAGGCCTGAAATAGACCTGAACTGGACTTGCCACCTATAGATTTCACCCCAGGGTGAAATAGGGCCCAAGGGTAGAGCCTATGTTGGGGAAACCTGGGGAGTGCCTCAGGAATTAGAGTCAAATATTGGAGACCCCACTCTTATTCCTAAAGGTTAAAAGAGAGAAACTGAGGTAACAAGAGGGAATTTTGAAAGCCCCTTGTTATAGCGAGTGGAAGGAAAATGCAGACCATATTCCCAGATAATTACATTTAATACCCCCAACTCTGTTTTTCTTCTTTTCTCTAGTTGCATAAAATTATGCACGTAAGTCACAGACATTTAGCTATCCTGCTGAATCTTTCTCCAGACCTTTTCCCCTGTGAGCACAAGGTCACACACCAAGTGCATGCCCCTGGGAAAAACTTAAAATTGATCCCTGTATTCACAGAAAGAAAGTTTCCCTGCCCCTCTCTTTCACCTAGAGGAAAAGTCCTGTTTTCATGACTGTTCTAAATGAGTGTGGCTTTGTTACCATCCAATTTGTTTTAATGGCCTAACCCACAACTCTGGGATACATGTGTATGGGGGATGGGGGTGAGGCAAAGTATGTGCAACCTGAAGGAAGGGTACAGGAGCTCCTTTGAAAACTTTGTGCAGATTATATGCTCTGGGGTGGGGTGCAAATGCAGGACGTTGAAGACATCATTTTTCTATGTACAACTCTTGGATATGTGTGTATGGACATTTACATCGTTCAAGCCTTCTAGATCTGCATCTAGGTGGTGGATAATGAAAATGTCCTCCTTTTGAAAAACTTTCACGACCTTGGAGTGGGTGTGTGGCCTATGGTTTGACACCCAGGCTCTGAGCAGGGTCTGAACCCTAAAGACCTGCTGGGGCCTCTCTGTCTGCTGTTCACATTGGGTTTCTCAAACCAAACCAGGTCTGTGAGAGAAAGGCAGGCAAGAGGCTACCAGAGGGAGATGGAACATATAGGGGGCAGTTCAGTTCAGTTCAGTCGCTCAGTCTGACTCTGTGCAACCCCATAGACGGCAGCCCACCAGGCTCCCCCGTCCCTGGGATTCTCCAGGCAAGAACACGAGTGGGTTGCCATTTCCTTCTCCAATGCATGGAAGTGAAAAGGGAAAGTGAAGTCGCTCAGTCGTGTCCGACTCTTAGCGACCCCGTGGACTGCAGCCTACCAGGCTCCGCCATCCATGGGATTTTCCAGGCAAGAGGACTGGAGTGGGTCGCCAGTGCCTTCTTCGACAGGGTAGGAGGAAAATGCTGGGAAGGAATAGAGGCCTGCCCCATTGCTACTCCATCGGGCCTGATTCTGGCAGGTGCTGGCCAAGGGTGGTGACATCAGAATTGGGAGCCAACACTGAGGTCTGAGCTATGGGGGGAAGGTAACTGCGGGTTCCTGGCCTACCTTCTCTCCAACTCCTGGAAGTGGTGGAAGCCTGGGCAGTGGTCTCTTTTGGCAAGGTCACCTAAAAGCAATCCTGAGTGGTGAACTGAGGTAGGAGAGCCTGCACCTGGTCACCCTGGTTTTTGCCCGGCAGTGAGGTGGGAGAGGCTGAAGGGCTGAGTGCCAGATCCCAGGGTTTGGAGTGCTGCTCAGGGATCCCCAAGCCTGAGGCGCAGGCTCTAGGAGTGCTGAGGAGCCAAGCCTAGCTGAATCATCCTTATCCGGTGGCTTTTCCATTCTTTTTTTTCTGCATTGGCTGAACGGAATAGCTTCATCTTCTCCATGCTGGAGGCCCATTGGAGGGGGCTCCAAAGCTGGCCTTTTTCACTCTCCTTTCAGAGAGGCCCAAGGTACATTCAGGACATACATGGTTGCCTCCAGAACCAGAGCACATCCAACTGTAATAGCAAGAACTAGATTTCCTGGCTCTTCAGTGGTCAGGAGGGGAATGTGGCGTTTCAAAGGTCCATCAGGCCCTCCCTTCTTTCCCCAAAGGTGGAAGGACCGATGAGCGCTCCTTCTTGGGGAGGGTGGGGGGCGCTGCTGTGGAACACCGTGGGCTCCTCTGCCCTAGGCTTTAGGGTTCAGAACCTGCTCAGAGCCTGGGTGTCGGCGTGCCTTTTCCGCTGGGGCCTCTCTGTCTGCCCTTCGCCTCCGGGAGCTGGCTCTTTCTTGCGCTGGGATAGAAGCTCTGGACCAGGGCGCTGGGACGATCGGACTGTGGCTTGGGCCGTCCTCCGCGAAATCCGAGACCTTTTCCCAGCTTGGCAGGATAAATTTCTTGGCCCCTCTAAACTTGCTCTGCGCTGGGTTGCGTGCGCTCGGGGTCTCCAGCGGCCCGAGAGCAATAGCGTAACCTGGGAGGGAGTGTGGGAAATCAGGATGGCCCCAAGAGTTGGATTTAAGTCCCTTAGAAATCCCTGACAACCAGGCTGTCCTGAACGATTTTTTTTTTTTTTTTTTTACGATGGAGGGAGGATCAGCGGGGCGGGGAGAGCCGGGCTCCCGAGGTGATCGGATTTGAAGGTAATTTTGAAAAAGCTCCGTCTCCGCTGTCAAAGTTCCCGTCTGCCCTCGCCCAGCCCCTCTCCAGAGCCAGCGCCCCGAGCAGGCGAAGCTCGGTTTAGCATCCACGCCGAACGGAAGGACAGCGTTTGCTGCGTGCTGGGGCACAGTCAGGATCCGCCTGCCGAGCGCTCGGTAAGCCGGGTGTCCCTCCGCCGGCCTCTCGCTTTGAGGGCGCCTACGTCACCTTCTCTACCAGGTAGAGCTGGAAGGAGGCAGCGATCTTTATGTTTCCAATTACAAGACCTTGGGTCGTAACGAGGCTTTCTTGTTTGTTTCTTTCGTTTTGCCTTAATCCGAGTTGCTTAGAAATCTTTCAACTTGAAAATAGGAACCTATGTAGCGACGGAACTAGCAGATCTGAAAGCATCTGGGGGGGCAAGCGCGAGATTATTGGAATCTTTTTCTGGTGTATTTGGACAGGTTGACGTTTTGTCAGAGCCCCCCAATTCCAGCTCCGCATTTAAAATGACCCCTACGCTTGCAGCGACTGTGAGACCTACCAAATGTGAGAGGAAAAGGTATGAATTTGGGACTTGCAGGAGTTTGTAACGGCAGAGATCTGACCTCGACTTTCACCCCCCCCCCCCACCACGAAGAACCGTGGGGGACCGGGAAGCCAGGAGTTAAAGTCGGCCCAGGAGCATCCCGGGGACAGCCAGCGCGGAGCCTTGGCGCTAGCCTCAGTCTCTCCCCCCTTTTCATTGGCCCGTGTTCTCAGGGTTTCTCCAGTTCCCTCTTCGCCATTGGTCGGGGGCTGGCTTTTTTTCCCCCCCTCAGTCTTTCTCTTCCTCCCCCCTCCCTCTCCCTCGCCCCTCGGACAGGAGCGCACCGCCTGCCCCCAGCTCCTCAGGAAGGGAGGAATTTAGAAAAAAAGTTTCCCAGAAGTTTGGATCAGAGCAAGGACGGGAAGACCAAGAGAGGAAGAGGGAGAGGGAGGAGAGAAAGGGAGAGGGAGGAGGGAGAGAGAATAAAAAAATGATGAAGTCCAGTCTACACCGCCTGTGAGCGCCTGCCCGGGTGGGTGGGAAGCAGGACTCAGGCGCTCATGCAGCGAGCGGGTGGCGCTCCGGGCGCACGTTCCTAGCGGCTGGGGCAGCCAAGGAAGTCGGTCCGACCCGGCCGTGCAGGGCGTGGGGGGAGGGTGCCGAGGACCCGCAGAGCCGCTGCCTCAGTCTTGGCCGCCTCGCCGCCGCCTCTCCCGGGCCCGGCCCGGTGGGCGCTCGGAGCTTGAGGGCTCGGGCTGCTCCCTCTGTAGTGGGGGCGAGCGAGAGCCGGGGTGCGGGCGGCTAAGATGAGTGAAAGGAGAAGATCTGCAGTCGCCCTGAGCTCGCGAGCACATGCCTTCTCCGTTGAAGCCTTGATCGGCTCAAATAAAAAGCGGAAGCTGCGAGACTGGGAGGAGAAGGGGCTGGACCTGTCCATGGAGGCGCTGAGCCCCGCGGGCCCACTCGGAGACGCGGAGGACGCGGGCGCGCACGGCCTGGAGCCTCACCCGGGTGAGTGCGTGGAGCCGGAACGCGGGAGGCGGGCGGAGAGGGGACGCGGGCCGGCCAGCCGGCGGGGAGAGTGGCGAGTAGGAAGGCCCTGGCCGAGACGCCGTCTTACTCCAACGCCGGTTTCTTTTTCTTTGCTCAAATGCCTTGAGGTTTCCCCAAACTCGCTGGAACAAATTTGGGGGAACTGGCCTGAGCCTTGCAATTTCGTCGCCAGCCTCAAGTCAGAAGGCCTACTTGCTCGCATCCCCTTCTCTTTTGGAGAGCAGAATGCAGTGCTCACCATGCCTGCCGCTGAGAGGGCTGCAGGCCCCTGGGGTAAAGGGGCGCGGATCGAAGGCAACGGCCCGAGCGGAGAGGAGCTGGGGCTCGTGTCTCAGAACTCCGAGGACTTGCGCGGAGTTCTCGGTCCAGCTCCCCTGTGGAAATTGCCGTTTGTCCCCTTGAGCCTCCAGCCTCGGTCCTTTCCCTTCCCCCACCAACTTTTCTGGGACTCAAGTTGTTGTGTTTCTCCTGCTCCCCTCGACGAGGGAGCACAATTATATTTCTACTTCGTCCGCATTTGTGGAAAGAGGAATGGGTGTTAGCCCCCTTCCGCTGCCCCCGGGACCACTCTTCAGGGCCCAAGTCTTTGCGTCTCTGTGGGGAGCGGTGCAGTAATGCGTTGGATTTGTACGCATTCTATGCACAGTTATATGCACATAAAATGTAAAAAAAAACCCGGAGGATGTCGTTGTCAGTATTTTAACAGAATCTTAGAAGGGGCGGGGAACAACTTAACGTTTTGTATTAAGTGCCAAGATTTCGACTGTGCAAAACAGTTCTAGGGAACAGCTGTTGTCGGAAGAATTTTGCGCGCGCGCGCACACACACACACACACACACACACTCACTCACGCTACGCTCACAGCTTGGTTTAGCGCTTCAGAAACTTTCCAGCCAGGATTTGTAAACTTTTCTGGAGGTGCTCCTGCGGACCAGCTAGGGCTGGGGAGTAGATTCGGGTCAGAGCGCCGGCAAGTCGGAAGGGGGCGGCGGACCGTAAAGAGATGGGGGACGGCCGCAGGCCCACAAGCTTGGGGACCCAGCTTGAGGCCCAGGAAGGAGCTTGGGGGCTGGAAAACTGGCCGATCCAAGGAGAGACAGCTGTCGCTTACATTTTCTCTTTCGGCAGTGACAGTTCAATTTCCATGCTCCCGAGGCTAATAATAACGCGATTAGCGGGTGACCTGCAGAGACAGAGTTTTATGAATTCTCCGTGTTCTTGCGGCCGGTTACGGTATTTGGGTTTAGTGCTGGGGAATTATTTTTATTAGTCGATGAAAAGAAAATTAAAAGGAGATTTATTTCGTCCGCTCAAGCCTTTCCTTGTATTTGGATGCGGGTGCCTGTCCACGCGGACCCCTGTGTGGGCAATCCAGAAAGGAACGCGTGCTAATGTGTGTTTCCCATCTCTGGACAGACCCTATTTCCTCACCGCACTTATTTGTTGTCAGAATTTCCTTTGGGCCTTCACACAGTTTAGTGGAAGTTCTTTCAGGTCTTAGGACAGCTCATAATTGGGGAGGTTAGTTTATTTTATTTTTGCGATGGTGGAAAAGGGAGAAGTTACTTAACTGAGTATGCAGACACTCTATCCTTCCTCGGGTACTTTTTCTCTGGGAGAGGGGGTACAGATCACGGGGAGCTGTTGTATGGTCGCATGTCCAAAAAGATCAACACTCGGATCATAATCGGGGACTCAGCTGGCAGTTTTCTTTCTGAAGTTCTTCCCAGAAACTAATGAGGAGAGAAAAACGAGGATTTGGAACAAGGAGAGACCAGTTAAGGGATGTGAACAAGAGGACCTGGTGTCCAGAATGCTGTTTCCTGTATCCCCCAGAATAGGGGTAGGGGTTGAGGACCTAATAGAGAATTTTACCTGACAGAGTTGAGATGATGAGTTCCTATTACCTTTTTTTTTTTTTTTTTTTTAAGAAAAAGGGCCTTTGGGTTAGAGAAAACGAAATATGTTTATGGGGCAAAGTCCAGGAGGAGGAAATAGCTGGAAGCCAAGAGCACTGGAGGGGCCTTCTTCAGAGCCCGGCTGCATCCTGCTAAGCCTCATTTGGTGGTGGACCAGGGGAATCTCCAAGGTCTCTGCAGTGGCCAAGACTCTTAGGACCAGGACAAACAGGATGTAGGATGAAAAAAAGATCTTTCATTCAAAGTGTGCTCTGATGTGGAGGCTTTGCCGTCAGGGGAGTGGAGGAGGAAGAGCTTTGGGCTTTGAGCCTGGAGGGTAACTCTGGAGGGCTTGGGGTTCCTTTTAGACCCTTCTTTTTGTCTCTAATACAGACCCCCTAACGATACCAAGGCAGGGCCACATGTAAAGATGTGTGTATGGTGCAGGCGGGAAAGGGGGCGCGGGGACTTCCATCATGCCCAAGGGCCGTGTTTCTGGCCGGCTGGGCCTTGCCATTGTCTTTAAATTTTCTTCTCCCTGTTAGCCCAAGAGGGGCTGGACTCGCTGTGGGGCTCAGCTGCCCTAGGCCGAAGAGAAATCAGGAACAGGAAAAAAAAACCCACCACGACGAGAATATTGCCAAGGGCCTGGGGGATTAAACAAACATGCATACGTACACTGGCCACCCGCCTTAGATCAGCTGTATTTATCATTCTCACCATACCCGTCTCTGACCCGTACCATCATTTTCAGCCCTCCCTCAAAATCCCGGGATCCACAGGTAACTTAAGGGTCCGATTTTAAGGCTCAGCTTTTATTTATTTATTTATTTTTCTCAAAGACGTGGCTTTTGATTTTTCACAGCCCGTTTTTCTTTCGGCGTCCGGACAGAGCTGGCTTTAGTTGGCGCCGAGCGCGCCCACAGCCTGGGGCGCCAACCTGCAGCAGCGGGGGACCGGCCCGGACTGCTCGCTGTAGGTCTTCACACATCAGAGGACGCACAGTATGTATTTCAAAATTTTCCACCAAGCTTGGTGGTTCCCCCCCACCCCGCCCCCAAGCCCTGAGGCCCTCAGGGCCCTGGAGGAAGGCCTGCGAGGTACCCTCATTTTCACACCCAGGCCAGCGCTTTAGTCTTTAGGAGAAGCCGCCAGGAAACTCAGCCTCTGCGGGCTGGGGAGGGTCTCACAACCCGTCTCCGAAAAGCCTGGCTCTCTGGTTGGCTTGCCCCCCGCCTCTCACACAGCAGCAGCGGACGAAACTTTCGAGCCAGGATCGCCGGGAACAGCTGCTCCGGCGGCTGCGGCCTTGGAAGTATATTTCAGGCACGCGGCGGCGCCATCTGCGTTCGGACCGCAGCCTCGCCTCCACCCGGCTCCCCCAGCTCCGGTTTGGGCCTTTCCCGCCCAAATCCGCAGCCCAGGGCGACCGAAGCCCGATCCCCCGCGGAGAAAAATAATTTAAACCTTCTGCAAAGGGATTTCCCCTTCCGAAGCCCGGAGGCCTGAGCCTCTGCAGCCAAGGCGTTCGGCGGCGGCCTAAGGAGGTGGCGACGCACGCGGGTGGGCACACAAAGCAGGCACACCCAATAACGCCAGGGAGATCCGCACGCACGCGTGCACTCACGCCAGGCGCTCGCGTTATCCCAGGCGGCCGGCTGCGCAACCTTTAGTAGAATAAGACAAAAAGCCCTCGCACTTCCCAGGGCCCTTGCTTCCTTCGAATTATCAAAATCAACTTGTCACGGGAATTAATCTGCCAGTTTATGGTTTGTTCGCTCAGAGAAGAACTCCAGAGAATCCTGTCCTCACATCTCTAGCCGGCTGCCCCCTCTGCAATATGGAAACACAGGGGTCAAAACGGAGGAAATGATTCTTCACTGATGATTAAGTAACGTGGAAAAGCGATGCGTTTGAGACTGGGGGAGAATATACTTGTGCAAGGCAAGCACCAGCCAGGGCGCAGGCCGCGGCTTGGACCGCAGTGTAAGGGGAGGAGGCGCGCGGCGCAGGACGCTTAAAGGTCTTTCTTCTGGAGAACTCCGGTTCCTTGGTGGTGCGTGCGTCCCGACGCCCGTGCAGGCCTCGAGGTGCCTGCTCTGCGCGCTGTGAACAAGCCAGGTGTGGGGCTTGAACGTGTCCTGGGTGTCAGGTCACCCAGTCTTCCACTGTGGCTGCCTCTTTGGTAAATGACCTTGTGTCACGAATCTGAAAGGGAGTGAAGGGGTAGGCAAGGTCTGAATTCGTTGTAGGCCGGGTTAGGACGGTGGTTTGCTGGGGCCTGACTGCCAAATACTTTTTTTTGCCCGGGTCTGGGGGAGCGCACCGCAGTGTCCCCAGAGCGGTGGGGAGGGGAATGGAGACGTTCTGCGTAAAACCCCAGTTCTGGCGTGATGGCAAGACGAAAGGCACTAGGAAGATTATTCTAATGTGCGTTATCCCATGAATTGAGCAAAACGCTCGAGGGCAGTGGGGAGCACCGGGAATGGAGGAAATCCTGATGCCCAGAGTTTGGACTGCAGTGGAAGGCAAGTGGATTGGGCTGTGGTTTGCACCACCGCAGGTCGCCCCTTGTACCCCGCCACCTCCACTTGCAGGGGAGGGGGGTTTCATAAACGGGTGTAAAGCGTGTGGAAGGCGCGCGCGCGCGCGCGCGGGAAGTGGGGTGGGGCGGGGCGGTGTTCTGGCTTCAGGGCCGCTCGGTGCAGGGCAGCCCCTCGCCCGGCTGGCTTCGTCTGCCCCTCGGAGACCGGCCCGAAGAGCACAAGCCTAATGGGCAGTGAAGGCTTTCCTGGACAGATCAGCTTACAGCCTAGGTGCGCAGCGATTCTGAATTCGCATCTTCCAAGCCCCACCCAGCGCTCTTTCTTATAGAACACTTTATTTGGATTCAGAACTAGCGCCTTTGGGTTTCCTGATTTTATAGGCAAAAACTCCCACAAAGAAAAGTTCACGAGGTGACGTTCATGCAGGGGGAAAGGGGAATTTAATTTCTTACAGTGGAATTTGGATCTAAATTATATTGATACATATCTGCATATCGGCTGCCATTTTCCTGTGTGCTCCCCCATTACTTCAAATGGTGTCTTGAACATCTTTTAATTATTAAAGAAAATTATCTTAGCATATTTAATTAACATACCCGGCACGTGAGGAGCAAGCGAAAAATGGTATGAAATGCTTAACCTGGGAGCTAAAACTGAAATGATTGGGTATTGGTGGTTTGTGTACCCCGATTTATTCGTATAATTTACTTTGTGTGGACAAGTTTAATGGGAGCAAGTCCCTCATCATGAATCCTTCATTGTGGGCCACAAAGAGGGAGGGACAAATACATTTTGGCTCAGAAGACTGAGACATTTTGTTCATCCAAGCCTCTCTAAGGACGTTGCTAGCATTAAAGAGTGAAATATTCCAGGTCTGTCACAATCCTTTTCTGTAGTGCCAAAATTATAATATTAATAAGATGAGAGCACTTTTTTTTGAGATCCTGGTTATGGACTCCAACAGAAGTTTATTCCTCATACCCCAGGAGAAAAATGATTACTTCTTGAATCTGGAAGTTTCTTCTCTAGGTAATGGTAGATTTTTTTTTTTAAAGCCAGGCTGAACTGTGCAAATTCCACAGGGATAAAGAACAGATTGGCATTTCACTTTCCTTTCTGGAAATGCAGAGATCCGTCCAATGATTGTTCAAGGGTGTAACTGGTTATTGCTTTCTTACTCCCAAAAGACAAAGTAGTTAAGCAAGTAGAGAATATTTGAGTGGCTTTTTAAGTTTTAACTTTTGGGGGATATTTTTCCACAGAGAAAAGTAGGGAGCTGATGGAACATGGAATCTTTACCCCTTCTTCCTCTCATCCAGGTGATTTATTTTTCCTTTGCTTTTTCTGGTTTCTAGTGAGCTTTGAATTTTATATGTGCATGACTGAGATATTCAGGGGTCCGCACTGGTTAGAGCAATTAGCAAATTTAGAAATTAAGGTCTGTTTACACGTCTATGGGCATGGATAATCATTAGTTAATTTAAGTGAGGCCCTTGTTCTAAGTGTCAGGGTGGAAAATGAGATTCAGTAGGGAGGACCGGAGGTGAAATGGAAAGAGGTGGGGAATTGCAACTGGTGACAACAAATCAGCATTTATTCCCTGCCATTAATGGCTTCACTTTGAGGCAGGGCAGGACATTTTTGCTGACTACAATCTGATGATGAGTTTTTGATGCCAGAAGTGAAAATAGGCCCTGAAATCACTGCTTTTTATAAAATTTGCATGTGTTTATATACAAATTTATGTGTGGACATCAGATTCTGAAAGGGTCATAGATAAAATTTCAGAGAAAAGAAACTGCTTTTTTTTTTTTTTCCTGTTAGGAGCCAGTTTAACAAACTGGGAATACCTAAAATCTGGGGGCCCAGAGATTTTGTCTTGTTTAGATATCCTTTGACAATCCAAGAGCATGCTTGACCTGAAACTTATTTATTGGCATTTTTATTTAACTCCAATTAATTGATTTTGACTAAAGCCTAAAAGAATACACCAGAAAATGAGACTGTGCAGGTGTAATTGAAAAGAACAAGGAGAGTGGAAATTTTTCTAAATGTCTAAAATTTTCTTTATTTTGTGAATAATGCCATCTTCATTTTGGATGGACAGAGGCTGCCTTGTATTCTGAAGAGTAATTTCCCAAGAGGAGAGTTAAGGAAACCACTAAGAGAAGCCTGGATAATAACGATGGTTAATAGAAATCATGAGAGAAACACTGTGATTTGGGGGAAATAATCTTAGAATATAGGAAATGTATTTAAATTTTGTCCTTATTTGTCCTTATATTATCTGCAGTATATTTGCTGAGTTGTTTCCCAATTGTCACACACTTTAGAGCATTGCAACAACAAAACATAAACCCCCTAATTGTGGGTTGCAGGAGTAATCTCCTAATATAGCCTTCTTTTAAAAACCAAAACGCTGCAGATAACAGTAGAGTTCCCTTTACAAGATCACCATTATACACCTAGCTGGATCCTTAGAGTTCAGTGCCTAGTTCTCAACCGGGTGAACCAAATTCTGACCTCGAACATCTCCTGCCTTTCTTTTGCTGTCCCACAGCCCAGGGTGTAATGTCAAAATCCCCAGACCGGGGCTCGGAAAGCAATTAGCTCCCCTAGACTTTCCCCTTTCCCCTCACCTCCCCGCACCCCGACATCCTTTTCCCTTCCTCCAACCTCCTACACGCACCTCGGTCGCTCATTTTTACCCACTCAAAAAAAAAAAAAATTCAGATGACGTTTCGTTGAGGAAGGCATTGGGATTGCATCTCTTTCAGTGAAACCATCCCTGGGAAACCAGGGCCCCTCGGGTGACCGTCACGAGTCGGCGAATTGGGTCGCAGTCTCGGCTGCCGGCCCTCCGCCTCTCGCTCCTTGCCCGGGTCTCGGCGGCCTCGGCGAGGGAGCGGCGGCCGGGCCTCCGGGCGCGCGGCCCGGGGTTCCCTGCTCCGCTCTCGAGGCTGGGCCTGGCCGATCCGTGGGCTCGCGGTTGCCGCGGGGCCTTTGAAACCAGGGCCAGCATACTGAGGGATGGTGGGTGCATTTCTCAGCTCTACTTACATCCTGGAGAAATGCGGGGACTTTGGGGGTAATCAGGAGGGCTTTGATGAAAGATTCCTGTCCCCCCTCCCAAAGAAAAGTCGGAGACGGTGTGTGGGGGGAACCCCAACTCAACTTCAAATCAAACTGGATCCAAGGATCTTACACCTCGCGCCCTGGGGGAGTTTGAGCTTTTGCTTTCATCAGGCTAAACACATTTTCGAGGAATCAAACGCACTTCAAACATCAGCAATTAGAAACCAAGAAGCCCTCGGCTTGTAGAGTTTTAAAATCCCTAACCATTTCCAAATGGGTGATTTCTAGGGTCGGTCACTATCATAGCCAGCCCGTTAAAAAGGAAAGTCATTTTTGTCGGTTTGAAACGCAGATGATTCCCGGATGCGCGGGACACAGAACCGCAGAGACACCTCCTCGCAGGAAGCCGGCATTACCCACCGAGACGAAGGGACAGCAGGCAGTTGTTCTTCATGCTGTTCTTGGAGATTTGACACAATGAAGTAATTCGTTTCTCAGAAAAGCAAAGAAATCACGCAGTTTTACTAAGTAGATTGAGAAATGACTGTATTCTGTAAGAAGTCAGCCAGATGGCTTCCCTTCAAGAGCTGAGCGTTCGCTGCGAGGGAAGTCCCGCCTCGAGGCATCCTGGTCCCAAGCGTCAATCACACCAGGCCCCAGGACCCAGAATTGTAACCTAGTGGGTAGGTGACTTGGCTGTTTCAGGCCTCCCATTCTTGCTACCGAAAAATACTCGCTTTTCACAGTGGGGAGGGGCAAGCATTTGGGCCTGTAAGTGGTTGTGAATGCAGCAGTGCCCTCCCTGGATATGACAAATCTTCCTTAATTCAGAAGCCTAATACTTTGATTTCTTTGCAGCAAAACTGGCGAAGGGCTCCATGTATATATATCTATATATCTATGCACTGTATATGAAAAGGGCTTAGTTAGAAAATTAATTATATACGCAAGCTTGCATATATTCTGAGGAATACTGAATTGTGAAACATTTCAGAAGCCTTAATTGCTTACATGGCTATCAGTCTTCACCACATTCGACACAGGCCCTTCTATTCTAGATTATATCCATGTATTAAGATAGGAGGTGGGCTACACTAACTTAAATTAAACTAGATTCTAGTGCAAGCTTTGTTATTAATGTTGGAACCGAGGATATTGGTTTTAAAGGCAGACATATAAATGGTGGAAAAAAAGGTTTTAAAGTTGTTTCATAGCCACTGATGAGGCCTTGGTTCCTGGTTCATGAAATATGAGAGAGGTTTAAATAACACCTGAGGCCCCTTTAGCTATAAGATTCTGTAATCCTGTTAACTTAAAAATTTTTTTTCCATTTTTTCCTCCTAGTGCAACTTAGCTATCACTTCTCTCATCCTTTACTTTCTTGGAATGAGGGAAGTTTTACTGCAGTTGTAGAAAGTAACAGTAATAGCAACATAAGACTCCCCCCCCCAAAAAAAGATTTTTATAGCTAGAATTAAGAGCTTCCATAAAGCTCTTGAAAAGTTTTTAGATTAATATCACATGTTCAGAAGTCCCGGATCAGTGATTTCTAGTTTTTGTGTTTGATGTTAACCTATTGTTGCTTGTGTGAACGCCCAGGACTCGCCTGCCAAAAGAGTTCTATGGCATTATTGAATTTAAAGGAAATACAAGTTATTTTTGCTTTGAACATTTTTTCTGCCATTCTCAGAAATAGCTGGAAAAATTCTATGGATTTGAAAAAATCAAGACTGAGAAAAGCAACATAAACACTGGTAAACTGAATTGGTGGGTCACCCTCCCCACCTGGCTCCACTCCCCCAAGAATCTGTTGCCCCTCATTTCTATTTGAGCCTGATAGAAAGCACTAGTAACTATTTTCCATGTCCAGTCTGCTAAGCCGAGATCTTGATCTGGCAGAGATGTGAGAATGCTAAAAGGATGACTTAGTAACAGGCAAAACGCTTGTCAACAAGACAGATCAGAAGACAGCTTAGCATTCAAGGCCTCTATTCATAGCTGCTGAACTTGAGGGCAGGGTCAGACGAAAAAACTGGGTGCAGGACGCACCGAGGAGGGCATCTCATATTTCTGTCTTGCAGGACTTTATTTCCTTATAGACTTCTACAGTTGGGCTTCAACCCCAGTGACAGCTCCCGACCCTCAATTGCTGCCCTAATCTCTGCTGCTCCAGCCTCTGTGCAGAACTTCTGGTTTTTTTAAAATATAAATTTATTTATTTTAATTGGAGGCTAATTACTTTACAATGTTGTAGTGGTTTTGCCACATTGACATGAATCTACCACGGGTATACACGTGTTCCCCATCCTGAACCCCCCTCCCACTTCCCTCCCAGAATTTCTCTTGTCATGGAGTTTTAGATTGACTGGACATCCTCTCTCATTGTTGCTCTATAAACACTGTGGGGCAGGGACATTGTCTTCATTGATTTGTATGTCTAGAGCTTGTTGCAGGTGGCTGGCACAGAGCAAACAGTAAATAATAAAAATATAATGATAATGCAATAAGAACAATGATAACCAATTTATTGAACACTGTGCCAGCCACTGTGCTGTTATGTAATTATATATTATCAATATAATTTAATATGTGTAAATATATATTGTTGTATATTATGTATAACAATGTAATGTGATATATGACAATATATATTCCAAATAATTATATATAACAACTATACATGTATGTAGATTTTCCAAAACACTCTAATGAGATAGAGTTACAATTTGTTACAATGAGTGGATTGTAGAATGGTTAAAAGCTCAGGTTTCTGGGGTTAAACAACTTGTGTCTGAGCCCTAGGTCCAACACTTGCTAGTTGCATGACCTTGGGCAAATTACTTAATCTGTATCAACCCCAGTTTCTGCATTGGTAGTAAGAAATGTATTCATCAGAAGGTGGTTGTGAGGACTAAATGAGATAGTGCACATTTAAAGAAAAAATAATTTAGCATGGTGTCCATTATTCCTATCAATTGAACTGATAGTGATTACTCACCTCAGTGACTAGTTTACATAAGAAACTGTTGCAGATTGTTAATTGTTATAGCCAGTACCCCTCTCCCCGAGTCTTTTGCTTTAAATGGGATGTTTGGGACTTGAAGTGGGATCCCCACTTGGTGTATATAGCCTATGGTTGGAGACAGAGGACAGGATTTTAAGTGTGCATGGCTTAAATCAAACTGAACTTTGCTATTCAGGGTTCCACTGAGGTAGAAAACCAGCACCTGGGTGAGCACTGGAGTGGGGGAGAGAGGGCTTTCAAGGGTGCATATCAGCCAGCTGGCCAACATTAGGAAGAGGGTCTGGGCAGGGGCTGGGGCTGGGGAGCCTCAGCTTTACCAGCTCTTCAGGAACTCCATTCTGGCGACAGACAGAGGGGCCTTTCTGGATGCAGGGAAGTGGAATAACTCTTGTGTGTTTCTCTTTGGTTAGTTTTTGGAGCCCAGAAATCCCCCAAAGTTCAGGTTTTATCGAACAGGAAATAACGTTCATCTTCATAAGGCTTTGTTTGTAAAGCCTGTCTTCTGATGGGCCCCAGGATTCTGGACACAGCGGCCAGTTTAATCAATGAGCTGAGGCTACTGTGGAGGATTTTTAGGTACTGCTTGGTTGAATTAAAAAGAGAGAGGGAGAGTAAAGGGACTAAATGAAAGGGAAACCTATAACTAAGCTGACTGTTGGGGAAGAAGACACTGGGAAGCAGAAGAAGATGCAGCCATTCTGTGAGAACTCATATCTGGCTGCACACTTTTGCACAGTTTTCTTCCTTCTGGAAAACAGAAGGCTGGATTTGATCATTTACTATTTAAAAAAATAGCTACACCTCAGATGTTTTTTATATTGATTCTACACCGCAGGGGGAGAAGGTGCATTCCCAAGGAAAGAGGAATAGAGAAAGGATCCCTCCCAAGGCCTCCCTCCTTCAAGGAGCTGGGGCCCTTCACCAGCAGCTCTCGGGTTCTTGGCCATTCTGAGGAGGGAGCTGCTTTGCCCTGGCTGGAGGCAAGTCTTGGTCTTCAAAATAGACTCTCTGCTCTATTTGATCAGATGTTTTCATACTTCTAATCTTACAAGCATCATCTTATCTCAGCATGCCCACAGTGCTAGCCATTAAGAGCTTTCATGGCTAGAGAGTGGACCCTGTACCAGTCACTATGCTGATGGTTTTATTCACCTTCTCTCACTGTATACACTCAGTAGTCCTCCAAGGGAAGTTAACTGTTTCCCCGTTTACAGAAGAGGATGCGTGCATGCTGCTAAGTCGATTCAGTTGTGTCCGACTCTGTGCGACCCTATGGACTGTGGGCCAGCAGGCTCCTCTGTCCGTGGGTTTCTCCACGCGGGAGTACTGGGGTGGGTTGCCATGCCCTCCTCCAGGGGATCTTCCTGACCCAGGGATTGAACCCGTGTCTCTTACGTCTCCTGCATTGGCAGGTGGGTTCTTTACCTCTAGCTCCACCTGAGAAGCCTGCAGATGAGGATATTGAGGCTCAAATAACTTGCCCACAGGCACACAGCTCTAGTTCACTTTATCTGGCTGGGCCAGAGTTTAAACCCAGCTCCGCATGGCTCCAGAATCAATGTCTTAACCATTAGACTGTATTGCTCCCCACTGTGGATGACTTTTCAGTGCTTTAGAGAGAACTTGGTACTTTTGTAGATGGAAACTTATGCTTGCTGTCTGTGCTGTTCCCCTAAACTGATTGTTAAATCGTGAATGAGAGAGACCTCATTTACAGTTTCTGGTTCTCTATCCTCCTTTCCTGTTTTAAGTCCCTCTGGCCTGAAGGTGCGGAGAAGGCAATGGCACCCCACTCCAGTACTCTTGCCTGGAAACTCTCATGGACGGAGGAGCCTGGTAGGCTGCAGTCCATGGGGTTGCGAAGAGTTGGACACGACTGAAGCGGCTTAGCAGCAGCAGCAGCCCAAAGGTGGGCTTCCCTAGTAACTCAGTGGTAAAGAATCCACCTATGATGCAGGAGACTTGGGTTTGATCCATGGGTCAGGAAGATCTCCTGGAGGTGGAAACAGCAACCCTCTTCAGTATTCTTCCCTGGAAAATTCTGTGTATAGAGGAGGCTGGCCGGCTACAGTCCCTGGGGTCACAAAGAGTTGGACATGACTTAGCGACTGAACAACCAACAACAAACCCTAAGATGCCTTCTTCATACCTGCTGTAGAAGCCTCTGTGACAGCAATTCAGGGTTGAGTTTATAAGCCATAATGTTTGGAATGGGGCAGTACAGCCTTTCAGCATGACTTGCTTTGACTTTAATGTACAGAAATCTCAATGTTTGAAATGCAGTGGCTATACATTGAATTTTATCTAAAACCTCCTCATCCTAAATCCCCTCCTGCAGTGAAATTCAGGGGAAACTTTAACTGCTCTGTTTTACCCATTCCCTTCTCCATTCACAACGGGATGGATGGAATCTTATTGGTAATTGATTCAAAATGGAACAGCTTAGAAACGTATCAGTTGCAGTGACGAGCAATTCGTGCATTTCTAAGTGCTGTTGATTTTTTTCAAACTCAGCAATCACAGCTGAAATCCCTTTGCCATGGATTGAATTTACAAAGGAGGAGATTCTGATTTCCACAGTGGCTTCTTTCTAATGCCCAGGGATTAGGAAACTGCCTTGAGGACCCACAGCAAGTACACTCGCTCTCAGAGTCACGGCTTTAACTTTAACCTCTGAGTGACTGCTCTGATTCATTTATTTTGTAACAGCTCTATTTAGAGCAGTCTAGTTCCGTATGGGATCAGTTATTTGCAGAAGTCTCTCATCCCGATAAACATTTACAACCCAGAACTCCTTTACTCTTCTTACCCAGTATAAGTGGGTATGATCCAAGCAGTGAGTTTCAGGAAGCTTAGCAGTGGGTTTCAAGGGTTTTTGGTTGACCTGTTCATTGTCTTTCCATCATTTCTCACCCCCTCCTTCACTCAGAGTAACGGTTCTCTCTTAGGAAGTCTGATTCCCCCAATAGTGATTTGGAGGGAAAACAATCCCCTACTCCTACTCCCAGTTTCAGTGTGTGGACTTTAGTATTAATGTGTTTCTTGGCTGTTTAAAGGTGAGGTCTATCATATTCCTGTCTGTTGTGCAAAGTGATAGAAAAATGGCTTTTAGAAGCTAAGAAGAGAAAGATGTCAAGTCAATCTCTGTTTTAAAGCTTTACTTTCTCCTTTTGCCCACCTTGCTCTGGGCCAGCAGTGATTGATGAGATTTGATATGCTCTCGCAGCAACAGAAGCATATGGATCTCTGGGCCCATTTCCTTTCCCAAGGAACCCATGTGGAGCCAAACTCTTGAAATATAGAGTGTGGCAGAGGATGAGATGAATGCTGCAGTCTTGGGTGATTTGCTGGATTTCATCCATGAGATGCGTCCATTTAGAAATGTAGATGCTTCAGGATCTGAAATCAGCCAGGCCTTGGCCAGTTCAGTGTTCCTTCAGTTCCTTCAGAGTTCGGAGTGCTGGTTGCATGACCAGCATTAATCCTGGGAATGTTAGATCCCATCTGCTGCAACCGTGCATTACCCAGATTAGACTGTGACATTACAGAGATTTAAGGCATCTCTGTGATATTCTGACTGGGTGGTAGATACTACCAGGACACAGGACAGTTTGACTGCCGTGGGAGTGAGCAAATAGTAAACCATGGCCTAGAGAGTAACTGTATGTGTGTGTCTGTGTATATGTATGTGTGTGTATGGGGAGGGCTGGGGGGTATTATGGAGACCTGGGTGTAACGGTTCCCCAGCCTGCGTGGGCGAATTGGTTCCGGATGTTAACATTTTTTCCTTGGGGCTTGACTACATTCTTTTTCTTTGCCTGTCTGTTTTCCTGCCCAAATTGTTAGGCCTGTACAGCTGTGTGGCTCATTGCTAGTGAGTGTTGAGACTGACAGATCTGGCTTTAATGCAGGGGCAATTTGGGGGCATGTGTATAGGTAGACTTTTGAGATGTTTTTATCCCCCACCTTTCCTAAATTTTGAGGATTTTTTTCAATCCATCATCTAGCCAGCTGAGTACCAACCCTATATTGTATTGGATGGCCTCTGTTGGGGAATGAGTATGAAATCCTGTAGAAAGCAGACGGTCCTTCATATCCTAGAAGCAGAAGAAACCAGCCAGTGTGGGAAACTAAGATAACAGATGGAAGCCAAAGAGGCAGCCTTGTACAGTGGAGAAGAGCCTGGGGTGCCGGTTGGGGAGACTGGACCTGTGGACGTGGTTCTGACCGTATGGCCTGACCTCAGTGACTTACTTCTGTGCCTCCGATGCATCCGTGTACAATGAGGGCAGTGACACACGCTGCAGAGCTGTTGGGAGAGTTAAGTGCTTGGCACAATGCCAGGCCTATGGAAAGTGCTCAGTATTTCCATGCTCATAATTATACTGTTGGTAAATTGGGAACTCAGAAACTCTCCAGTGTTTTTATGAGAAACCTTTTGGTGAGTGTCAGACGGCATTGTCCCGAACCGCCCTTCTTAGCTTATTTCTTCTGCTTGCCCTATTCCCTTTACATAGGCTGACTTTTACAAAATGACATACACATTGTATAAGTTTAAGTTATACAGTGTGTTGATCTAATACATCTATATACTGAAACATGGTGACCGCCTTTTGTGGTGAGAGCATTTAAGATCTGGTCTCAGCAGCTTTAAGGTACGTAGTGGAGTGTTGTTGAATATAATTGCAACGCTGTGTGTTAGGTCTCCAGAACTCGTTTACCTTCTCTCTGCAAGTTTGCACCCTTTGACTAACATCTCCTTAATTCCCCCATCCCACCCCTGCTACCCACCATTCTACTCTGTTTCTATGAATTCAGCTTTTTAAGAATGCAACATATGGGTGAGATCATACAGTATTTGTCTTTGTCTGACTTAATTCACCTAGTGTAATGCCCTCAAGGTCCATTCACATTGTGACAAATGGTAGGATCTCTTTCTTTCTCCTGGCTGAATAATATTCATACACACATATGGGTATATATATATGTATATGTCTATTTCTTTATCCATCCATTGATGGACACTTTGTTTTATTTTTTACTTTTAATATTATTTTTTTTAGCCTTTTTTGGCCATGGCACACGCCTAGTGGGATCTCAGTTCCCTGACTAGGGGTTGAACCCCCGCCATAGCTGTGAAAGTGCCAAATCCTTTCACAGGGATTTGAAAGAGACCACCAGGGAACTCTTTGTTATTTTTATTTGAAAATTTATTGAAGTATAGTTGATTTGCAAAGTTGTGTGACTATCTGCTGTACAGCAAAGTTATACGTGTATATACATTTTTCATATTTTTACATTATGGCTTACTGAAGTCTATTGAATATGGTTCCCTGTGCACTTAGTGTTTTTATATCTTAGTTATTGTGAATAATCCTGCAACAAAGATGGGAGTAGAGATCTCTTTTTGGAATACTGCAATTCCTCTGGACAGAGGCCTAACTTTTTAATCATTCTCCATGCAGTTATTTCTGCTCCTCCTTCTGTTTCAAGTACTTTTTGCCTTCTCCTTCCCTAAAATTTCCTCTGAAAAAAGTTTTTACTGCTTCTGAGACCTACCTGAAGCATCTAATGTAACAGGAATCTTCTAAGATGGAAAAGAATAATTTGATATAAACATTAATTGGCATGATGCACAGATTCACACATAGGGTGACTTCAGAAGAAAATTACATGTATCCATGCAGAGCTCACATACAATTTGGGTATTGCCATAGGGAACGAATTTTTCAGATGTCACCAATTTTATCTTCATTTGGAGTTCACTATAGGGAACTCCTCTTTTAGGGGCCTGTCTGTAATTTCCTCCCAAAATGGTGCCAATGTGCTGCTGTGATTTTATAGTCATAAGGCAGTCTCATTTAGACAACCTACAACTATGAAGTGGGTAGCCAAGATGGTAAAAATACAGAGGTCCCCCACTGGCCTTCATTATCGCAAAGCTCCTCTTGAGGGGAGGTCTTCACCAAGTAACCTGATTTAGACTGTTTATGAGGAAGACTCCCATTCTGCCTCTGGTTTCACAGAATGCCTGCAGGCTTCCCATTGCCAGCAGGGCAGTAATTAGTTTCTTTGTTTGCTTTTTTATTGGGGTATAGTTGCTTTACAGTGTTGTGCTGGTTTCTGCTATGCAACGAAGTGAATCAGTGACATGTATACATATGTACTCTCCCTTTGGATCTCCCCCACACCTGCCTCCATCTCACCCACCTAGGTCATCACAGAGCACCGAGCTGAGCTCCCTGCGCTATACTGCAGGTTCCCTCTAACTATCTGTTTTACACATAGTAGTAGTGTGTATATGTCAGTTCCAATCTCCCAGTTCATTCAACTCACCCCTCCCCACACACACTATGTCCACATGTCCATTCTCTGTGTCTCTGTTCCTGAGCAGGGCAGTAATTTGAATTTATCTCTTTCTTGCCTTAACAGCGTTTATACCTATTACCCTCTTGTTATCCTATTAGACTGGCATTAACCTTTACACTCAGGCAGTTGATGCCTTCAGCCAAGAAGACAGTGACTTTGTCTGTTTCTCTTTGTTCTGTGGCCCTCTCTGTGCTCATGGACACGTTTGTACACTCTCACAGTACTTTTGATAGGTCTTTTCTACATTTTAAAATTGGTTACAGAAGAAGAGGTAAAGTCAAAGCCTGTGAAAATCAATACCATGTACCTTTCTTACGACACGTCACACATTTTGCCGTGACTGATAACTTTTTGGACGGCATAATTGTTTTGTGAGCCAACTAGACTGGAAAACCCTGGAGAGCTCTGTGTCTCTCTCATCTCTGAATCCCTACTAGGTCTCCATGAACATTTGCTAAACTGAATCAGTAGTTGTCAGACTTGAGTGAGGGGTGTGGTAAGCACAACAGCCACTTTAGAGATGATTTGGCTTCTAGATGCTCCTGGAGAAGGACCTGAGGTGTTTGCCAGTTGCCTCTAGGTATGGTCTTGGACAGTGAGTTGATGTCTTTATACTCTTAAGTCTCTGTCTCTAATGGAGATAAGATCATCAGATTTTAGTAAGAAGGAAAGAATTTCTAGTTGTCCCAGTAACATGACATTTTTGTAGCTAGGATTTACCCAGTTCTGTCTGCTTGGAGTCTATTTCAGAGCGCTCTCTGACCAGGCATTAGCATTTGGAACCACAATTAGTTTGTAGGAGTAACTGCCTCATCTTACTGTGTAGGTCTCAGGTCTTATATACATGGAAGCCTCTTCTTTCTGCCCAGCAAGGGAGAAAAATAGAATAAAAGGCAATCTGAAAATCCCCAGTGTTAAACAGAAGGACAAAAATATCTCTAAATGAAAGACAGATTGCACAAGTTTGCCAGAGAAAGTAGCATTGGGTTCAGCTGAAGCAGACTGATAGAAATTCTCCTGGTCATTCCTTCCATGAGCAGCAGGAATACATGAATGAACTGGCAGGAGGTCCCAGTTCAGGGCTCAGTCACATGCTGGGAATGAAGGTGAACTGTCAGGAGGAAAAAGGAGAAAACCCTCTGAGACACAAGGGAATCGTTGAGGAAGATGGAGAGGTGCATGTGTGGAAGCTCTGAGAATACTTTTCAGAACCAGCACAATCATAACGAAGAGTCAGGGACTGAGATACACAAAGTTGACAGGTACTTTTTGGTACCTGTCAAACCACATAGAAAACCCTTAATATTGTCTGGGAACTGACTCAGGCCGTCAAGGAGAAAAATGGTCTCATTTCACTCTTTCATTCTTCATGTCCTGTCTTACTGCTGTTTGTAGCTGGAACTCACTTTAGGGGATATGACTCTCCAAGCTTGTCCTTGTTTGGGCCCTTGGTTTACTGTGCTCATAGTGGCAGCTGACCATTGGGACTGACCCAGTATCATCGTGGGTTCTGCAGGGCTCATGGCTTTCAAACCGTCATTAAATCTAAAACATAGCAGAGGGAAAACAAACTCACATGAAAGTTGACAGACCTGAGGTGAGTTGATGCCTTGAGCTCCAAGCTGTGGGGAAAAAAGACCTTCTCCACAGTTCATTTATTTATTTTTTTATTGGAGTGTAGTTGCTTTACCATGTTAGTTTCTGCTTAACAGCAAAGCAAATTAGCTCTGTGTACACACACACACACATACACACACACACACACACACACACACACACACACACACATCCCCCCTCTTTCTTGGATTTCCTTCCCATTCAGGTCACCACAGAGCGCTGAGTAGAGTTCCTTGTTCCATACAGTAGGTTGTCACTGGTTTTCTATTTTGTGTCTATTATATGTCGATCCCAATCTCCCAATCCATCCCATCCTCCCTTCCCATCTTTGTACCTCTATGTTTGTTCTCATGTCTGTGTCTCTATTTCTCCTTTGCAGATAAGTTCATCTGTACCATTTTTCTAGATTCTACATACATGCATTAATATACAACATTTGTTTTTCTCTTTTGGACTTACTTCATTCTGTATGGCAGTCTCTAGGTCCATCTACATCTCTGCAAATGGCACCATTTCATTCATTTTTATGGCTGAGTAATAGTCCGCTGTATATATGTACTACATCTTCTTTATCTATTGATCCATTGATGGACATTTAGGTTGTTTCCATGTCCTGGGTATTGTAAATAGTGCTGCAATAAACATTGATGGGCACGTATCTTTTTGAATTATGGTTTATATGTAAACAGCAGGATGACTTTGAGTCTGTCTTCCTCTAGTTGACTATCTTTGATCATGAATCATGAAGATGCTTCTTCAAGATGAGTTTGTGGGTCCCTAAATGTTAGTAGTCAACAGGTTTTAGTAAATGTTGGTGTCTTTTGGGATTCCAACATTCCAACCTAAGGCTTATTCTGAATCCCCTTTAGAAAGGGAACGTGACCTAGGAACTCAGACTTAGTAGGGGTACACAGGACAGCTCACCAAGATCTAGTTGTCAGTCTTGAGGTATCATATTTGTGCCTCTCTGGAGGACAGCTGGGCTCTTCAGAGACTGAAGTGCATCCTGATGGGTATGTGCTGCCCATACAAGGTTTAAAAGTTCATCACTCATTTATAGACATCCCGATCCTTAACTGAATGTTAAGCTTCCCTTTAGACCGCTCAGTCCAGAAGGTCAGGATCAATAATTACAGATAGGAAGCCCAGAAGGTCACCACGGCATGGTCCCTTAATATTCACACAGATGGAGTTCCCCATCAAGTGAAGGAGAAGGTTGGATGATCTTGAGTTTCAGCATCCTGGGAGTGGCCTCTCCTTTGAACTGTACCAGTACAGAGGATGAGTACGGATGTCCAGGATGCTCAGGGACTTGGTGAACATACTCTGGGAAGAGAGGTGTTTTGATTGCTGTGTCATTTGCCTTTCATGACTCACCAGACAGCTTAACCCAGATCTTGTTAACCATCCCTGTTAGGTGATATAGTGATTATGACATTTGGGCTATTTTGTCTTAGGGCAATCCAAAAACTGACTTTTAATCCCGCACACACATTTATTCTTTCCAAAAAAGAAAGTTACACTCAGTAACTCAAGATTGAATTTGAAGCTTGTTGTTATCTGGCAGGGAATCTGGGCAAACAGGGAAGCTCCCTGTACTTGGCTCAGGGACCGTGTTCTTTACAGACTGTAATCCAACATCCACATCACATGCTTCCCTACAGATGGGAAGCGTGGCACCAACACCCTTTTTTTAGAAGGTCAAACCAGAACCAGCAACCCCTCAAATTGTTCAGTAGTTTCTATGCTTTTAGAGCTTCTAGGTCTTTCCTTCTTAATCTGGCAGCATCACCAAAACAGCCTGTTTACTTAGCATAAAGTCTTATCAGCACCAACTCCTCTGATATCTGAGTAATCTCTGTAAATAAATTTATATTTAATTTTAACCACTGGGACTTATAGCTAGGTGCTGTACATTTTTTGAAGTACATGAATTTTCACCAAATGTATACATGGACTCTTTGAATGATAGACTTACTTTTCAATGTTCAGAGGGTGTTTGTTGTTTATAGGTGTTACAGAGTGAAATGCTATGAGGGCAAAAAAAAAATCCATTGGTAAAATGAAGACAAATTCCTATCATATTGGTAATGCTAGGTTTTCATATACCAAATTTGCTAAAAGTAAGTCATATCTTCCTATAACCAATTTTGTATGCTTTGTTGAGACTTGAAAATGGACCCACTTGGTATACTTGATGACTTAGATTTTTACCTCCCTACATTACCATGCTCAGAGATTCAGTGTATTTCTAACTGAAAATAGTGGTATCTATTTTTAGATAATTTCTCAAAGAAAAATTCAAAGTATTTCACAAAGGTCAGTCTCTAAACATTGCTTAAATTATGATTAGGGAAAAGCCCTGATTCCATGTGTATAATTAGGATATTGAATGGAAAGGCTCCTCTAAAGGAAGAATATCAGGCACCTACTATTGGTAACAGGCAGCTGGCAGTGGAGGTAAGTCCTTTATCCTTCTGCACTCTTACTCCTCCATGGAGAATGGGAGAGAGCGCAGCATGCCAATCAGCTGTCTTTCAGAGGTCGTGGAAAACAGGCTTGTATGGTAGAGATGGGCTCTGGTTATTATTATTGTTCTGTTTCAGATAATTAAAAACATGTTATTAAGACAATTTCTCAACATAGAAGTACCTTGAACTTTCATGAACCCATCATCCATCTTCAGTGCCGCCAATATTTTTGCTTGTCCCCATCTTTATTTCTACTTTTTGGCTGGAGCGTTCTAAAGCAAACCTCAGACTTTATGTCATTTTACAACAAAGTTCTTCAGTGCTTGAGTAGACCTCAAAGGAAGGGTCATTTTCTGACCTAAATACAATGCCATCATCACATAGAACATGATTGATACTGATTTCTTGATATAATCTTAGTTAGTCCATATTCAACTTTCTTTGATTTGTCCGGAAACTGTTCAGCCCTCATTATCATCAACTTTTCTTCTCTGATTTGCCTAGTTGGTTCTTTTAATGACACCACACACCCAACTAAGTTCTACACTGGGGCTGACTGCCCAGTGTACCTGAAGGGTACGTTACCAGGCTAGATTCTGGGGCTCCAATCCAAATATTCCTTTCAGAATATCTGGATGAGGACGAGGGGGTGAAACTTGCATTTTATTGTATTTATTTATTAATTTTCCCCCCTTTATTTATTTTTACTTTACAATATTGTATTGGTTTTGCCATACATTGACATGAATCGCCATGAGTGTACATGTGTTCTCCATCCAGAATCCCTTTTAGAAAAGTCTTCAGATGATATTGACAGACAACAGGTATGGAAACTACTGTTCTCTACCACTATCTTTTCAGTAGGAATGCCGAGGAGACAAGGGACTGGTTAGTACATGTTTAGCATCTTAAATGAGTGCTCTGGACCCTGTATTTTTAAAGCAATTGTAATAGTTCTGCCAGCACCCAAATAAATGTCATAACTGAGAACATTCATTATTATAGCAAGGACAGAAAATTACTTTCTGTTTTTAATAGGAATGACTTGTGGCTATTGAAATAATGTGGGGCAGTAAAGTAAGATCTGATTACAGGCTCCCTAGGCAAATGAGGCTCAGGATGTTTTTCTGGTTGTGGCAAATACAACTTGTTATTTTATAGAGGTCATGGAAAATGAAACTCCTTCAGGGTTTTAACATTGGCAACAGAATACCATTCTGGAAGTGAATTAAATTAGAATTAAATTTAATTTTATACAGGTTAACTCAGGGAGCTCTGCCCAACATTTGCAACTCTTAGAAAGATGTTTAGAGCTAAATGAAGCACTAAGCTGAGTGCAACACAGGTTTGAAAATGAAACATTTGGTTAATATTTTCTTTTGTCTCTATGGCTTTAAACAACTGATTTGTCTATTTTTTCTTCCCTCTGTCCCTTTTCTGCCTTTAACTGATGGATAGGATCCATCATTGGATGAGCTGCTGTTCTTGTGGACTACAGCTCTGTCTGTCTTATGGGGAACATAAGCCCTGGGCTTTATGGTAAACATATTATTTGAAGTTATCGTGATTGAAATATTGCCTAATAATGCTGCTACTGACAGGTCATTTCTTTAATTTTTACTCAGTGTTTCTACCACTGTGAAATCTGAAATGACTTCTAGTTGTGGGGTCATTTTGGGTCCTTTAGTTTCAAAATTATTCAATGAGAGACATGACTAAATCCAAACAGTATTAAACAAATATGTTGATGAACATTTCTGTTACAAAAAATTACTGCTAATTACTTGCAGATTCCTTAACAAATAAATATGTAGTTTAGTGAGCAGTTGTTACTAGTCGGTATCCCTAGGTGGTTGGTGGGTCTGTATTTGGAGGGTGATCCTCTAAACATCACAGGGTCAATCCTTTTGTTTTTCTCTCATGGCATATCTCCAGTACCTCTAATAGAATATAGTCATGATGGTATTGGATACAGTTGTTCATGTGTCCTCTTGACTAGACCTGGCATTTTCTATAGGTCAGGAATCTGTCTTTATGCTGTTATCTCCAGTCCTTATGCCACCCTTACCTTGCAATCCTATATAGTTATATATAATAATAATAAAATAATATATTTGCATGGCAGTTAATGGAATAATCATAACTTTGGGTTTTGTTTGCCTGATTGACCACTTTGACTAAACCAAATGACTGTATAATTCAATCAAGTTGCTGGCTTTTCACAAAAAAGATTACCAGTGTCATATTTCTAATATTTTATATTTGTATGGCAGTTTGTTTTCTCAGAGCATTGTCTGTCCTAGGATGGGAAATCATGATAACTCATTTGATTCTCTCAAAACCATACAAAATGGAGCCACTAGTCATCGTATTTTGGAGGCGGGAAAACAAATGGCCCACAATCACAACCAGCTGTTAGCAGAGCCCTGGGACAAAGCCATTGATTTTCCATGAGCATCCTCCCCCCCAGACTCAGTACCCCCTCTTCCCTTACCCTGGGTTGGAAGATGAGCTGGAGGCAGGTAGGATACGGCTTTACAGTCAGAGGGCCTTTGAGTGTACACTGAGGTTCCTCTGGTTCTACAGGGCTGAGCTGGGCCTCTAAGCACATGGTAGTGATATGGAGAGTTTCCGTCATTCTTTTTGAGGAGTCACGGTTTCTGGGCCTGGAATATCTGCCTGTCCGTTTCCTTAGCTGCTGCCCAGTAGGCGCAGGAGCACCTCCTCTGTACTCTTTGTTAAATTCCTGCTGAGTGACTGATCATTAGGTACCTCCTTCTGGGGTGGGCCTCTGTTACCTGTACACCTGTTAAATCACTGACTTCTTGGCAAGTGTGTTTGTAGGTTTTCCCTGACAGGCTGAGTCAAAGCCTAAGAATCACAAGGTAGGTTCTGTACTTTTCCTCTTCAAAGTACCAGGCTCACCTCTGTGTCTTAGAGGTCATAGTTGTCCTGCAAGATTCCATTCCTTAGACTGTAACAGTTGTTACTGATTTTTCTCACAAATTAAAAATACTCAAATAACTTGTACACATATTAAAAAATTCAAATAGCACAAGAAGTATTCACTGAAATGCACAAGGTGAAAGTTAATCTCCCATCGCTAGTGTCCTAGTGTATCACTGCAGGATCAGTCACTGTTACCACTTTGTTTTGTATCATTCCAAAATTTATACATTTGTATAATGTATATGAGTCATTATGTGAATGATGTGTATGAATTATTATATACACTTACATTCATATGTTTATATACAAACCTTTAAAATCAAAACACAGATTGTGGCATAATACACCTAGTACTTTGGACTTTATGAAGTTAGTTTCAAACTGTTATACTGGAGATTGTTAAATAGACATACTTACAGGTTTTCCCCTTCCTGCTGTTTTAAAAGTCCCATAGTATTCCAGTGTGTGGATTTATCATAATTTTTACCCAAACTACTTTAATGGACCTTTACATTGTTTTCAGTCATTTGCTTCTGTAAATAAAGCTCCTTGACTATCTGAGGGGGCCCTCTTGTGATAGTATTTATGGAATAAATTCTTGAAGTAGAGTTGGGTAGTTGAAGTTACATCATTTAAAATTTTGATGGATGTTCCAAAATTGCCCTCCATAAAAGGTTGTGCAATTTACACTTCCACCCACAGGACATGACAGCCTAGTTTCCCACCCACTTGCCAACAGTATATTAGAAAATGTTTCCATCTTTGCTAACTAATATCCTTGTCTTTGAAAAATGTTTGCAAATTGATCTTGTCATAAATTCTTTTCGGCTCTCCCCAGAACTTCCCTATTTTTTCAAGGTACAGAACTTAAGTTTATAGGGCTATAGGTCAATTCCTTCTTCCCTTTAAATAGGCAGAGGGTTTTGTTTAATCTCTCAGGCTTCCCTGTTCCTGCATTTATTACCAATCATTACTTTAACTTATTCTTTTAGGATCCTGGGGTGCAAGTCATCGTTGCCGGAGGCTTTCGAGGTGTTGAGTCAATAAGAAATGGCAGCAAACATTTCTTGTTAGTGAGGGAGAGAATAAAAGGCATGTCACTCAGGCTTTCTGGGTGCAACTTTGGTTCAATTATCTTCAGATGTTTAAAATCAAGGCTGTTTCCAGACCATTTCAAAGAACAGCAGGGCAACCTGCTGAGAACTGTGTGAAATGAACACCCTGTTACAACTAATTAGTGTTACTGTTTTCCTTGCAGTTGGGGGTGAGAGGAAATATATGAAGGGTGTTTATCCCTTCCTGTAGTAGAAAGAGCTGGAGCCACTGGAAAAGCCTGGAGGGGGACTCAGAGTATGATTCCTACATGACTGTTCCCACCTTCCTCCAAAGAATGGCTGTGAGCAGTTATGATCCAGGCTGCTTGCTCCATCCCGGTGCTGCTGCCTCCCTTGATCCATGCACAAGCTCTTCTGGTTGTTTGTACAAGAGGCCGAAGACAAATGGTGCATTCAATTAAGTTCAACAACTATTTATTCAACACTTATGGTGTGTAGATGATTGAGGAATAGTCCTGCCCTAAGGACTTTACATTTGGCTACGGCGTACAAAATGAAGCAGGGCAAAGGCTAACCGAGTTTTGCCAAAAGAATACACTGGTTGTAGCAAACACCTTCTTCCAACAACACAAGAGAAGGCTGTACACATGGACACCATCAGATAGTCAATATCAAAATCAGATTGATTATATTCTTTGCAGCCAAAGATGGAGAAGCTCTATACAGTCAGCAAAAGCAAGACCTGGAGCTGACTGTGGCTCGGATCGTGAATTCCTTATTACCAAATTCAGACTTAAATTAAAGACATCAGGGAAAACCACTAGACCATTCAGGTATCAGTTCCCTTCAGTTCAGTCCAGTCACTCAGTCATGTCCGACTCTTTGTGACCCCATGGACTGCAGCATGCCAGGCCTCCCTGTCCATCACCAACTCCCGGAGTTCACCCAAACTCATGTCCATTGAGTCGGTGATGCCATCCAACCATCTCATCCTCTGTTGACCCCTTCTCCTCCTGCCCTCAATATTTCCCAGCTTCAGGATCTTTTCAAATGAGTCAGCTCTTCACATCAGGTGGTCAAGTATTGGAGTTTCAGCTTCAACATCAGTCATTCCAGTGAACACCCAGGACTGATCTCCTTTAGGATGGACTGGTTGGATCTCCTTGCAGTCCAAGCGACTCTCAAGAGTCTTCTCCAACACCATAGTTCAAAAGCATCAATTCTTTGGTGCATTCATGTATGACCTAAATCAAATCTCTATGATTATACAGTGAAAGTGACAAATAGATTTCAGGGATTAGATCTGACAGACAGAGTGCCTGAAGAACTATGAATGGAGGTTGTGACATGTTACAGGAGGCAGTGATCAAGACCATCCCCATGAAAAAAAAAATGCAAAAAGGCAAAATGGTTGCCTGAGGAGGCCTTACAAATAGCTGAGAAAAGAAGAGAAGCTAAAGGCAGAGGAGAAAAGGAAAGATATACCCATTTGAATGCAGAGTTCCAAAGAATAGCAAAGAGAGATAAGAAAGCCTTCTTCAGTGATCAGTGGAAAGAAATAGAGGGAAAAAAATAGAATGGGAAAAACTAGAGATCTCTTCAAGAAAATTAGAGATACCAAGGGAACATTTCATGCAAAGATGGGCACAATAAAGGACAGAAATGATATGAATCTAACAGAAGCATAAGATATTAAGAAGAAGTGGCAAGAATACACAGAAAAACTATAAAAAAGATCTTCAAAGATCACAGATAACCATGATGGTGTGATCACTCACCTTGAGACATACATCCTGTAATTTGAAGTCAAGTGGGCCTTAGGAAGCCTCACTATGAACAAAGCTAGTGGAGGCGATGGTTGAGCTATTTCAAATCCTAAAAGATGATGCTGTTAAAGTCTTGTATTCAATATGCCAGCAAATTTGGAAAACTCAGCAGTGGCCACAGGACTGGAAAAGGTCAGTTTTCATTCCAGTCCCAAAGAAAGGCAATGCCAAAGAATGTCCAAACTACTGTACAGTTGCACTCATCTCACATGCTAGCAAAGTAATGCCCAGAATTCTCCAAGCCAGGCTTCAACAGTATGTGAACTTTGATCTTCCAGATGTTCAAGCTGGATTTAGAAAAAGCAGAGGAACCAGAGATCAAATTGCCAACATCCTTTGGATCAGCAGAAAAGCAACAGAGTTCCAGAAAAACATCTATTTCTGCTTTATTGACTATGCCAAAGCCTTTGACTGTGTGGATCACAATAAACTGTGGAAAACTCTTAAAGAGATGGAAATACCAGACCACCTGACCTGCCTCCTGAGAAATCTATATTCAGGTCAAGAAGCAACAGTTAGATCTGGACATGGACACTCAGACTGCTTCCAAATTGGGAAAGGAGTATGTCAAATCTGTATATTGTCACCCTGCTTATTTAACTTACATGCAGAATATATCATGTGAAATTCCAGGCTGGATGAAGCACAACAAGCTTGAATCAGGATTTTTAGGAAAAATATCAACAGTCAGATTGTGTATCATTAATCACATATGTAGATGACACCACCCTTATGGCAGAAATCGAAACCTCTTGATGAAAATGAAAGAGGAGAGTGAAAAAGTTGGCTTAAAATTCAACATTCAGAAAACTAAGATCATGGCATCTTGTCCTATCACTTCATGACAAATTGATGGGCAAACAATGGAAACAGTGAGAGACTATTCTTTTGGGCTCCAAAATCACTGCAGATGATGACTGCAACCATGAAATTAAAAGATGCTTGCTCCTTGGAAGAAAAGCTATGACCAACCTAGACAGCATATTAAAAAGCAGAGACATTACTTTGCCAACAAAGATGCTTCTAGTCAAAGCTATGGTTTTTCCAGTAGTCATGTATGGATGTGAGATTTAGAATATAGAGAAAACTGAGTGCTGAAGAATTGATGCTTTTGAACTGTGGTGTTGGAGAAGACTCTTGAGAGTCCCTTGGACTGCAAGGAGATCAAACCAGTCAATTTGAAAGGAAATCAGTCCTGAATGTTCATTGGAAGGACTGATGCTGATGCTGAAACTCCAGTAGTTTGGCCACCTGATGTGAAGAACTGACTCATTGGAAAAGACCCTGATACTGGGAAAGATTGAAGGCAGGAGGAGAAGGGGACCACAGAGGATGAGATGGTTGGATGGCATCACTGCCTTGATGGACACTACTTTTAGCAGTCTCTGAGAGTTGGTGATGGAGAGGGAAGACTGGCATGCTGCTATCTGTGGGATCACAGAGAGTTGGACACGACTGTGTGACTGGACTGAACTGAAGGACTTTAAAATCTAAAGAAAAAGGATAAATGAATAACTATTTGGAGCCTCTGAAAGATTTTGAGGATAGTGATTATAGGCTTCAGATGGGTTTGAAATGTGATTTGTGTGTGTGTGTGTGTCCCTTACTGGCTCCAAAAACTTACTTAGCTTCTCTTGACTTCAATTTCCTTATTTATTTATATCTGTTATAAGAATTACATAAAGGAATCCATACTTAGTGATCAATTAATATTAACAGATATTTTGTCACCAGGACTGTGCCTTAGGAAGAGCTGTATGATAGAAATATTCAATAAATAAAATGATAAAGTGTGCAATGGGGAAAGATGAGAATGGGGGGATCAGAGTTTAGTTAGGATAGGTGAGGTCACATGGCAGCGATGAGTAAACCCTAACTGGTGCTCTTTTGCCTGAGCAAAGATGGCTACCTTATCCCAGCTAGTGCCTTGGATGCATAGAGACTGCAGTACCACACAGCAGCACCTGCTCAGGCTTCAGCAGAAGGAATGAGTCACACTTTAATCATAGTAGTAGTTCATTCACTCATTCAACAAGCATTCACCTAGGCAGATAGGCCACTAGGTGCTGGGAGGAAGAAAGATGAAAACACACAGGCCCTGCTCTCAAGACAACAGACCGACCAACATAAATGTAATGCAAGGTGATGAGTGCTCCAACAGAGTCTGTGCAGGGACACCTGACCCGGTCTGGGTTGGGAAGAAGCCAAGACGTTATTTCTAAGAGAAATTTATTGGAGTGTAGTTGCTTTACCATGTGTTATTTTCTGATGTACAGTAAAGTGAACCATCCACAGTATACATATATCCCTCTTTTTTGGATTTCCCTCCCATTTAGGTCATCACAGAGCATGTAGTAGAGTGCCCTGCACTATACAGTAGGTTCCTATTAGTTATCTGTTATACATAGTAGTAGATATACGTCAGTCCCAGTCTCCCAGTTCATCCCTTTCCTCTCTTGGTGTCCATACGTTTGTTATCTACGTCTGTGTCTGTCTTTCTGCTTTGCAAATAGGTTCATCTGTACCATTTTTTCCTAGATTCCACCTATATGCATTAATATGCTATATTTGTTTTTTCACTTTCTGACGTATTTCACTCTGTATGATAGTCTCTAGGTCCACCATGTCTCTGTAAGTGGCACTATTTCATTCCTTTATACGGCTGAGTAATAGTGCACTGTGGGGGCTTTCCTGGTGGCTCAGTGTGAAGAATCTGCCTGCCAGTGCAGGTGATGCAGAAGACGTGGGTTTGATCCCTGGATTGGGAAGATTCCCTGGAGGAGGAAATGGCAAGAATCACTCCAGGATTCTTGCCTGGAAAATGCCATGCACAGAGGAGCCTGGTGGGCAAGAGTCGAACATGACTTAGCAACTAAACCACCGCCACCAATATTTTATCGTGTAAATGTGCCATATCAAGAAGACAGTTTTAGTTTCCTGATTCCCACCACATTTCCCAGAAGCAGGGTCTAGATGAAGGAAGACCTTGCGTGAATTGCAGTCCCTGTGTGGCTACCCCTGTCCTGCTGCCCCCATAGCTCAGTACCATGGCCACTCCCATTCTGTCCCAAACCTCTCTCGCTACTGCCTCCTGTGGGGCTGGGGCTCTGCCTGCCAGTGTCCATGACAGCAGGAGTAGCATATTATTTCCCCCTCACACCGAGAGGATGGGTTGGGCCAAGCCCAGGATGATTAAAATTGCACTTCAGCCATTCCTGTGTTGACCAGATCTTGGTTTCTGCCTTCCCTCCTCCCTTCCAAGCAATGAGTAGCAAAAATTTGCTATGATTGAGTCAGAGTGGCCACTTGTCCCTATTTGCTCACACCTGCTTAGCTTGGAACACGAAGGCCTGATCATGAGGGGAACTCTGATGGCTCACACACTAGCCTGCTTGGGAGGCTGTGTCATGTCCTAAAAATGACAACCCTGTGCCTCTTGCCCTGGCATGCATTCCTGCAGCCCTTCCTTTCAACCTCCAATTTGGCCTCCTGGTCACCCTACCTTGTTATGTAAACTTTGGTGCTTTGGGGAACAGCTCCTTTTCCTGTGGTCCTGGGAGGCTGGCATCTTCAGGGACCTTGAAGATGGGGGCGCTGGTGGCAAAGATGAAGGTACAAGTGTGGTGAAGAGCTTCAGGTGTTCTCTGGGTCTGATTTGCATCATTGTTTCCATCCAGTTGCAAAAATGCATCAGGCTCTTGAAACTAGAGCTTGCTGGTGTGAATCAGATGAAACCTGAACTGTGTGGAAGGTGGCAGGTTTTCCAGTGCAAGCCTAGTGAGTGTACTTGGGTGGAAAGTCACGTCAGGCCCATAAACACAGAGAGATGGAGACACCGCCAAAAGCAGAGGCAGAAATAGCTCAGGGGTCCCCACCTTGCTTCAGTCAAACCCACCAGCTCCTGCCAGACATTCCTCTCCCTTGATCTGCCTTCCGCTTTCTCCTCTTGGTTTTTCTTTCTCTCTTCAAGTTGTATTTTGCTTTAGGGACTCTTCAGCTAGTCTATAGGACTATGGTTGTCTTGCTGGTCTCAGAGTAGCTAGGTCTTTTCCTGGCCTGCAAGAGATGTGCAGAGAATCTGGTCTCCTCCAATGGCTTCCTTCTAGGAAGCCGTAGGAAACATGCCTCTCTGCTCAGCCCAAAGGCAATTTATCCCAGGTGTCTGACCAAGGAGGAGAAATTGGCTCCCAGCTTAGGTTTTCGTAAGAGTGTTTTTGGATGTGTTGAATTTATGGCAGATGTTTGTGCTTATTCTGGTTTGGAAGTCAGATTTCATCTCTTTCTCATTTGGTCTGTGGGTAGCGCTATGTTTAGTAGTAATGAATTAGGAGACTGATGTAGGACTGACACTGACAGCGAAGAACAAACCTCTGTACTTTGCTAGTGCTCAGAATGTTAAGGTGATTTGGGGAACTGGGTAAAATACAAGAGTAATGAAACAGGTGCTGTAGGAGCAGTAACTCCAGGGAGGGCTCAGCTCAGCTTGGCGGCAATGGTGTGTTTTTTTCCAGCTGTAAAGACTGGAGCCCCTGCAGTGCTGACAGAGGTCAGGTATTGGGAGTGTCCAGGACCTTCATCTCTCAGGCCACCAGCCTGAGACACCTTGTACATTTCGTATTCAGATGCAAAAGCCTTGCACTCCTGGCAGACCACAGCATTTTGCCTTCCAGCAAAGAGAAATAATGGTCTCTTTCACAGATGTCTATAGATACATACTCTTACCTGCTTGAAAGCTTTCTCGTATAGGGGCAGCATGTATCCCCCATAGCCCAGCATTCAAAGTTGGGAGGATTCAGTGAGGCATTGTGGGAAGCACCTAGCACAGACCCTGGTGCAGATCAGACACTTGATGTTTTTTAAAATTTTATTGAAATATATTTGTTTTTTTTTTTTTATTATTATTTATTTATTTTTTTTAATTATTGTTTTAGCCATACATTGTTATGATATCACCATGGGTTTACATATGCTTCCCCTCCGGGTCCCCCCTCCCTCCTCCCTCCCCCCCGGGAAATCTCGCTGCACCAGACCCGAGCATCAATCCTGGGCTGGCGATTGATTAGACACATGACAATTAACATGCTTCAATGCCCTTCTCCCATCTCATCCCACCCTTGCCCTCATCCACAAAGTCCACAAGTCTATTCTATACATCTGCGTTCCTTTTGTTGTCTCCCATGTTGGGTTCTCATTACTGTCTTTCTAAATTCCATATATATGTGTTAATATACTGTATTGTTGTTTTTGCTTCTGGCTTACTTCACTCTGGATAATGGGCTCCAGTTTCGTCCATCTGAGTAGAATTGCTTCAAATGAATTTTTTTTTAATGCTGAGTAATATTCCATTGTGTATATATACCACAGCTTTCTTATCCATTCGTCAGTTGATGGGCATCTAGGTTGCTTCCATTGTTTACAATAGCCAGGACATGGAAATATATTTGTTTACAATGCTGTGTTCATTTTTGCTGTATAGCAAAGTAATACAGAGATTATTTATATTCTCTTTAATATTCTTTTTCACCATGGTTTATCACAAGATATTGAATATAGTTCCCTGTGCTATCCAGTAGGACCTTGTTTATCCATCCTATATATAATAGTTTGCATCCGCTAATCTCAAACTCCCAGTACTTTACTCTGCACCCTCCTTGGCAACCACAAGTCTGTTCTCTTTGTCTGTGAGCCTGTTTCTGTTTCTTAGATATGTTTATTTGTGTTATATTTTAGATTCCATATATAAATGATATTATATGATATTTGGCTTTCTCTAGGCACTTAATTGTTGACCTTCCTTCCTCTACTCCACCTCCCTTTTCTGCCTTATTCCTACTTTCTCTCTCAGGAAACATTACCATAACTTGCAATTAATTTCCCATTACATATATATACATATAATGGAAGATGTTTTACTCTTTAATAATGGTATGGCTTCTTTTCTCTGAGTTTGACTCTCCATTAAATAGTATTTATAATACTGAAACACTAAGCATGGTCTTGTTCTGATCTTTTAATGAATTTGCCCATCTCACTTACTACCCTAATCTCTATGCCTTTCCTAGGGTGAGACATCTGTTTGAATACAGTCACTGGAAAGCAGAAGAGTCAGGGGTGGCTGAGGGGAGTTGACAGGGAGTTGGTAAGCACCTCGCAATCACCTGACAAGGGAAGATACTGTAAAATGTGGGCTGGAACCATGGGGATTTAGTTCCTTTGTGGGGAGGGTGGACTGGTGGTGATATGTGAGAATATTGTGGGAGCAGAGTGAAGCCCTAGACTATGCTCCCTATGGTGAGGCTTGGACTAGGGTGAGAAAAGGTATACTGCACTAATGAAGATAGATGATACTACTTTAGTACAGTATTGGCAATATCAAAGTTAAGGTGAAAAAGCCCACAGTGAACTAAATATCAAAATATTGGAGTAATATTTGAGCCTGAAGCAAAAGGAAAAGTTAGGAGTACTGAACTTGTCTGTTTTAGACCACTAAGGCTGCCATAATAGAATACCATAGACTGGGTGGCTGAAACAACAGATGTTTTTGTCTCACAGTTCTGGAAGCTGAGAAATACCAGATCAAGGTCCAGCAGGGTTGGTTTCTAGTGAGAGCTCTTTTCCTGGCTTACAGATGGATGCCTTTTCACTGTGTTTTCACATGGTGGTGGGTAGGGGGAAGAGAGAGAGCTCTAGTGTCTCTTTTTATAAGGGCACCAATCCTATTACTAGGGCCCCATCTTCATGACCTCATCTAGTCCTAATTATATCCCAAAGACCTCATTTCCAAATATTGTCACACTGGGGTTAGAGCTTTAACATATGAATTTTTGCAGGAATATAAACATGCATTTTATATTAGGTTATAATATATAGAATTACACAGTTATAATTATATAATTATAATATATAGTTTATATATTTATATAATATATTACATTATAAACATAACAATATAATATAGTTTATGTATTTTAAATATAATTTATATTATAAATATAATATAATTATAATATATAGAATTAATTATATTAAAAATAGTGGTGTGAATCACTGTCTTTAATATTTTGATATTTTTCATCACTAATTGTTGTATTAATTTTAAAAATATTGCATTGAAACATCATTTATCTGGGTTACTGAATTTTTTGGTGCTTCCTTAAAATTTTCATTCCTGGCCCTGCCTTAAGGAAACTGCTACTCCTGGATCTGGGGTGGGGCATTGGGTCAAGGCATCACCCTGAGCTAAAGGGTCAAGGTCTGACCACTCATTGGATTGTCCAATGCTGACCAAA
Source organism: Antilocapra americana (assembly GCA_007570785.1). NCBI lineage: Eukaryota > Metazoa > Chordata > Mammalia > Artiodactyla > Antilocapridae > Antilocapra > Antilocapra americana. The sequence goes on from ML661955.1 coordinate 2,344,820, forward strand.
TTCTTCATTTCCTTCTTCTTACTTGTTTGTTGTCAGGTGTATGGTTGTGTTTAGAACACTTGATTATTTTTATTGTTTCACAAAAAGTGGAAAGTGAAGTTGCTCAGTCATGTCCAACTCTTTGCGACCTCATGGACTGTAGCCTGCCAGGCTCCTCTGTCTGTGGGATTTTGCTTTTATTAGTGGTTGCCTAAGAGTTTGTAATATACATTTACAACTAATCCAAATGTATGTTCAAATAATATTGTACTACTTCCTGGGTAGTGAGAGTGATTCTTTCTCTCTTTTTCTTTATTTGGCTGTACCATGAGGCATGTGGGAATCTTAGCACCCAAGCAGGGATTAAACCTTGGTCCCTGCAGTGAAAACACTTGAGTCCTAACCTCTGAACTACCAGGGAATTCCCTGATAATTTCTTATAACAACCAAATATTCCTAATTATTTCTTTCCATTCTTTTTAAAAATTAAAGTGTAGTTGATTTACAATGTTGTGTTGGTTTCAGGTATATAGCACAGTGATTCAGATGTTATTGTTATTTAGTTGCTAAGTTGTGTCTGACATTTTGTGACCCCCATGGACTGTAGCCCACCAGGATCCTCTGTCCATGGGATTTCCTAGGCAAGAATAGTGGAGTAGGTTGCCATTTTCTTCTCCAGGGGAATATCCTAACCCAGGAATCAAACACATGTCTCCTACACTGGCAGGCAGAGTCTTTACCGCTGAGCCACCTGGGAAGCCCTGTATATATGTGTGACTATATATATATGTATGGGCTTCCCTGGTAGCTTAGATGGTAAAGACTCTACCTGCAATGTGGTAGACTCGGATTTAATCCCTGGGTTAGGAAGATCCCCTGGAGAAGGGAATGGCAACCCACTCCAGTATTAAAGCCTGGAGAATTCCATGGACAGAGGAGCCCGGCAAGCTACAGTGTATGGTGTTGCAAAGAGCTGAACATGACTGAATGACTAACACACACACACATGTGTGTGTGTGTGTGTGTGTGTATGCATGTATATATGCATGTGTGTGTGTGTATATATGCATGTGTGTGTATATGTATGTATATATGCATGTGTGTGTTTGTGTGTATCTGAATATGGGCCTTCCCTGGTGGCTCAGCAGTGAAGAATCCACTTGCCCATGCAGGAGATGCCAGTTCAATTCCTGGATCAGAAAGATCCCTTGGAAGAGGAAATGGCAACCCACTCCAGTACCTCTGCCTGGAAAATCCCGTGGATGGAGGAGCCTGGTAGGCTGCAGTCCATGGGGTCGCAAAGAGTCAGACACAACAGAGCGACTTCACTTTTATTTTTCACTTTCATGCATTGGAGAAGGAAATGGCAACCCACTCCAGTGTTCTTGCCTGGAGAATCCCAGGGATGGGGGAGCCTGGTGGGCTGTCGTCTCTGGGGTTGCACAGAGTTGGACACAAATGAAAAATTTTAGCAGCAGTAGCAGCTACCAGCAAAGCCCCAATAAAAAAGCACATGGGATCTTAGTTTCCTGACCAGGGATCGAACCTACATTCCCTGCACTGGAAGTGGGAGTCCTAACCACTATACCATTAGGGAAATCCCAATTACATGTTAAAGTAATAAGAAAGATAGAACATTTTGTTTTACCTTTACTTATTTATTCTTTTCTTTATGTAGATCCAAGTTTCTGACCTGTTTCATTTTTCTTCTCTATGAAGAATTGTTTTCAACATTTCTCACAAGGCAGGTCTCTGGCAGCAAGTTCCCTCAATTTTAATCTGAGAAAGTTTTAATCTTTTCTTCACTTTTGAAGGATAATTTTGCAGGGTTCAGAATTCTAGGTTGGTTGTTTGTTTCTCTCAACTGTCTAATTATTTCACTCTACTCTCATCTTGATTGTATGGTTTCTGAGAAAAGGTCAGCAGTAATTCTTATTTTTATTCTTCTATAGATAATGTGTTTTCCCCCCCTCTGGCTTCTTTCAAGATGTTTTTTTCTTTGATTTTTTTAAGTTGGAATATATGTGTTCAGGTACAGTTTTTTGTTTGTTTTTTAATTTATCTTATTTGATGTTCTCTTAGCTTCCTGGATCTATATTTTTGTGTCTGACATTAATTTGGGGGGAATTCTCAGTTACTATTGCATCAAATACTGCTTCCATTCCTATTACTATTCTCTTTTTGGTATTCTCATTATGTTTATGTTATACCTTTTATAGTTGTCCTACAGTTCTTGGGTATTCTGTTCTTTTTTTCTTTCAGTCTTTATTTCTTTAAGTTTTCATTTTGGAATTTGCTGTTATTATATCCTCAAGCTCAGAGATTCTTTGCTCAGCCTTTTCCAGTCTACCAATGAACCCATTAAAACCATTTTTCCACAGCATATTAAAAAGCAGAGATGTTATTTTGCCAACAAAGGTCTGTCTAGTCAAGGCTATGGTTTTTCCAGTAGTCATGTATGGATGTGAGAGTTGGACTTTAGAGAAAGCTGAGGGCCGAAGAATTGATGCTTTTGAACTGTGGTGTTGGAGAAGACTCTTGAGAGTCCCTTGAACTGCAAGGAGATCCAACCAGTCCATTCTAAAGGAAATCAGTCCTGAATATTCATTGGAAGGACTGATGCTGATGCTGATACTCCAATAGTTTGGCCACCTGATGTGAAAAACTGACTTATTGGAAAAGACCTTGATGCTAGGAAAGATTGAAGGCAGGAGGAGAAGGAGATGACAGAGGATGAGATGGTTGAATGGCATCACCGACTCAATGGACATGCGTTTGAGCAAGCTTCAGGAGCTGGTGATGGACAGGGAAGCCTGGCGTGCTGCAGTCCATGGGATTGCAAAGAGTTGGACCCGACTGAGCAACTGAACTGAACTGAACAACCATTTTCCATTTTTGTTACAGTATTTTTAATCTGTAGTATTTCTTTTTGACTCTATCTTAGACTTTTCATCTCTCTGCTTACATTATTCATTGATTATTGCATTGTCTCCTTTTTCCATTAGAGCCCTTAGCACAATAATCATAGTTGTTTTAAATTCCTAGCCTGATAATTCCAGCATCCCTGAATCCAACATCTGACTCTCATTGTGCTGCTGTTTAGTCTCTTCAGACTGTAGTTTTTTGCCTTTTAGTTTGCCATAGGGGCTTCCCTGGTGACTCAGTGGTGAAGAATCCACCTGCAGTACAGGAGACACAGGAGACACAGGAGACCCAAGTTCAATCACTTCGTCAGAAAGATCCCTTAGAGGAGGGTCTGGCAACCTACTCCAGTCTTCTTTCCCGGAGAATCCCATGGACTGAGGAGCCTGGCAGATACTATCCAGTCCATTTGGTCACAAAGAGTTGGACACAACGGAAGCAACCTGCCTTGTAATTTTTGGTTGAAATCTGGACATGTTGTACTGTGTGAAAGGAACTGTAGTAAATAGGCTTTTAGTGGTATGGTGGTAAGGTGTGGAAGGAGAGAAATAGTTAGTTTTCTAATTGGGGCACAGATGCGCCTGTGTCCTGGACTGTAAACTTCCCCAGTGATTCCCAGTTTTCTCCTTCTTTTCCCTTGAGTGGACAGGGTGGGTAGAGGGGTACTGAATTTAGGTAATTTCTTTCATCCAGGTATGTTATGCTCTGGCAAATAGTTTCTTCTTAGGGAAGACCTTGTTGTGAAGAGAATGCTCTGGTGTATTTCAGAATGGTTCCCTTTGCATGCTGGAAGTATGAGGGGATTTTTCTATGATATTCACTAAAAAAGAGCTCCTGGAGGTAAAACTCACAAAAGTGTAGGATACCACCTATAACTGTCTCTCCACAGAGTTGCCTCCAGCAACTGGTCAATTACAGATTAGGGTTTCCCATCCTGGCACCAGTTTCTGCAGAGATTTGTGCTCATGGGTTTCTGCTGTAGTTAAGTTGTGATTCTCAGTGTCCACCCCTTTCTCTCTTTGATTGGGAGAGTGATTTTCCTTGTGGCCTCATTTCTCTGACACATCTAAGCAAATCTGTTGATTTTATTCAGTTTGTTCAGGTTTTTACTTGTTGTTAAAGTGGAGTGATGACTTCAAGGTCTACTGGTAATATTTTTATCTCTATCATTTCTTCTCTGTTTATTTGTTGACCTTTTACACTAAGGTCTTTAGTTAATTTTCTTTGAATTTGCTTTGGTTCAATATTTCAAGCCTAGGTGTGACTCACACAGGTGCATTGATGTATAATTATTATTAATTAATTTATTTTTGGCGGTGCTCAGTCATCATTACTGCACTTGGGCCTTCTCTAGTTGCCGCAAGTGGGAACTACTCTCTAGGTATGGTGCATGGGCTTCTCATTGCAGTGATTTCTCTTGTTATGGAGCAGTCTCTGGGCATGTGGGCTTCAATAGCTGTGGCCATGGGCTTACTTGCCCCACAGCATGTGGTGTCTTCCTAGACCAGGGATTGAACTCATTTCCCCTGCTTTGGCAGGTGGATTCTTAACCACTAGACCACCAGGGAAGCCTAATGTATAATTTTGATTTAGGTAATTGATTTACTCGAATGTTTGTTGAGAACTGCAATAAATCCACCAATTAATATGCTTTTGTCTAGTGATGGTTGATTCTTTGATTAGTCCTTATAGAGTCTGTAGAGCATAAAACATGGTTCCTGATCCTAAGAAGTTTGTATTCTTGTAGGGAAGAGAAGACGAGCATATACTAAGCCATGGCCAATATCATATTCAAGTATATAAATCATCACTGTGTTATATACGTACCAAGAGTAAGTCTGTACCAATTCTGAGAAGGAAGGAAGTTATGGATGAGAATGGAGAAGGCAGACGAGATCCTATAGCTCATAGCCATCAAGAGAGATGGTCTTTACAGACCTAGGATAAACTCTGCACATTTACCTTGCCTGGAAAGATGAACTGCTTTATAGGTGAATGTTTACATGGGGGTTATAAATCTCGATGGGACACACATAGGGAAGAGTGGGCTGCTGTCACTAAACCTCGGGTCTTACTAAGTCTCCATACCCAAGCATTCCTTGGAGCCTAGAACAAGGTCACCCTTGCAGAACAAATATTACCTATTGATAGCAGAAAAGCATGACAGGATTTTTTTTTTTCCTGACTGAACGATTTTGTGTTACAATTTCTGGTTGTAAATGCTTTAGGGGCACGGCCCTGCATTTTATTTTATGGCAGTCCCCATTCCCTGTGCACCCGCATGAATTATCCATCTATTGACTGGTTTTCTGAAAAACGCTGACTGCTTTGAGATAATGTGGGATAGGAGACAGAATGATGAAATTTGTTGACTCTTGTAAATTTAAAGCTTTTGCTGTGTTAGTTTAACATTATGACCCTGGAGTGGCTCTGCATTCTCCATTGCAGAATAAAATAAATAAAATGGAACTACTGTACTACTACTATAGTAGTTCCAGACCTCACTTTTCAATATATATTTATATATACATACACATATCTCTCTCTCTATTTTATACACACACACACACACACACACACATATCTATCTTTCATGGAGAAGAGAACGGCAATACACTCCAGTATTCTTGCCTGGGAAATCCCACAGACAGAGGAGACTGGTGGGCTATAGCCCATGTGGTCACAAAAGAGTCAGACATGACTGATTGACTAAACAACAACAAAAACATATTTGTTGTTTTCCAATATATATTTTAACATATTCTTATGTATTTATATACGTATGTATATTAATGTATTCTTCCCTATTTAAAATGCAGATGGCCTTTTAAAAGGAAAGGGCCACTATATATTGAAAAGTTTCTTTGAAATAAAAATGAAACCGTGGCCTAGATGAGCTCCAGTGGTGGGCTGCAGGTTAACTTAGAGCAAGGAAGGCCTTCCTGGCAACCCTAAAATGGCACTGTATATGTGATTCTATGTTGCCCATGAGGGTGGCTTCTGGAAAGATGGTTCAGATTCTTCATACTCCCTTCATGGGCCTTACTCTTGAGTCTGACGAAGCCTGAAGCTTGGTATCTTATAATTCTTCCAACCAAGGTGGTACTTAGAATTCTGCCTTCTTAATGGTATGGTTAGATCTTGTGGAACTTGAAGTCTGTGCTGAATAAGAACCTGTTAAGTCATGCAGTGCTCCCAGCTAGGATGCCTGCATATATCAATTGTGGAAACCAACAGTTGGATCAAGGAAATCCCCCAACTTCAAATGAATATCGACTTGAGTTATTAAGCCCAGAAATATTTCCTGTCTTTGAGATTTGCTGGTAGGCCATGCTTGCCTTAAGTTAAAGGGTCAGATTTTCCCGTAAGCACTTGAGCTCTCTTGCTATTTTGGGTAACCACCTCGCTACACACGCATGCTTCATCAGGAGTCAGAGCAGGGTGAGTCTTCTCGGCTATGTCCTGTGCCACATTGGGATCTCTTCCTTGGCCAAGTTTAAGTGAAGGCACTTGATGAGTTTGCCTCCTTCTGTGATCATGTTGTAGGGCTTTTGATTACACGTTATTGTAGGTAATCCATCCCCATGTTAACAGGCATTCCTCCAAGTGAGGACAAGACCTGGCCTGTGGTAGATGACGACTCTCCCTTGGGATCTCCTGGGGACAGGCTGGTGCTTTTAGAACTGCCGTGTGCCTTGATCTTAATTTATCATTGGAAGCCTGGGAAAGGCCAAATACCTGACCTCCATTCCAGGGCTGTGATATTGCACCCATTCCAAGCTTCCTTTGATCCTTGCTTCGACCAGTCAAGTAGGAGAACTCCTTAGCTTTTCTTGGTACCCCCAAATTCATCTGACTTAGAGAATTTGAGCCGATTAGTTTTCAAAATGCAGATTGTTTTGATCACTGGTTGGAGACAAAAGAAAAAGCTTTGACAGTCTACTGGAAAGTAGCTGATGAGACTGATACTTTTCCAAGCGTCCATGTGAAGATTAATATTCCTCCCAGCCATCATCTGGATGTCATGAGATAAGATGATACTTGAGGAATAGTACATTGGGCTTCGTTTGGTCTTCCTGAGAACTTAGAGAGGCAGGCAAGGGCCACTACCTTCAGTTTACAGTATTCATGTTAAGTCCACTCCTGCTTCAAATGAACATAACTGCTTGGCCCTGTTAATTTTAGAGCATTTATTTAGAACAAATTCAGGTCTGCTGAAATAATGCTACCTTTGTAGGGGGCAAGAAAATATTCACCAAAATTCATGAAAATTTTTCATTTAGGGAAGAGAATTGTTGACTTTCTTGAATGTAAAGGTTGATAAACTGAAAGAGAAAGAGAGGAAGAAATACAATTAAAAAAAAAGAAACAATCTGTGTGTAAAACATTAGTGCTGGGTTAAGAAGACATTGATTTCAGATAATTCCCATATGTGTAACATCATACATATTATAAGCACATGGCCTTTCTCATGTATCATCCATTCCCATCTGAAATCTTCTGGTGTGAACTGTGAAATAATGAAACTGAATTTTAAAATGTGTTTTATAATTGGAATCAGTGGCTTTGTTACAAAATCCAGTTTTAAAGAGTATAATCTCAGCTGTCCACAGGCCAGAAACCAATTTCTTGTAATCTGGAAAAAAATGCCAGTACTGGGTCTATATATTTTTTAAAAAATGAAATGCCCCCATTTTCCCCTGCCTTCTTTTGTGGCCGCTTTCTCTGTCTCACACTGCTCAGAGGGCTGAGCTGAGGGTAGACCTAGATATGGGGTGTACTGTTGCTTCAGGTGCTGAGAGCCTTTTCCGGATGGTTCCTGCTCTTGGTTTTCTGAGACAGCAGCATTTTAAGAAAAAGAAGCAATTGATGCCTGTCTTTTGTGGGCTTCAGTGCACACAAAAAGAAAAAGCCAAAGAAAAAGTCCTGGTCAGCTTTCTGGAAGCCCAAGAGTAGCTGTGTTTCTATTTGCTGAGCCTCCGAAGGGTAGTTCACTTGGGAAATTCAGCCATACTCATGTGGGTGCCCAGCCTGGGCATTTGTGGGTGATTAAGTCTGTGTTAGGGCAGACTTCCCAGGAGACAGAGGGATTAAACACCTCGAACTGGTGGTTGGCTCCAGGGTTGTAAAAAGTCTTACAAACAGAGTGGACCTGAGACTGTTGCCTCTAATGGCCCGGGGTGAGAGGGGAACTTGCACGTAAAATAATTGAGAGTCTTGCTTTCAATCTGTGAAGGCGTGTTTGGTTTTTGGTTTTGTTTGTTTGTTGTTGTTGTTTTTAACTTTCTTTTGGAGACTCACTTAAGTTCCTTTTAAAATTATCTTTGGTTGCACTGGGTCTTCATTGCTGCGCGTGCGCTTTCTCTAGCTGCGCAAGTGGCAGCTTCTGTTCATTGCCGTGTGCAGGCTTTTTATTGCAGTGGCTTCTCTTGTTGCGGAGCATGGGCTCTAGGGCTAGCAAGCTTCAGTAGTTGCAGGACGCAGGCTCAGCAGTTGCAGCTCACGGACTCTAGAGTATGGGCTTAATAGTTGTGATGCACAGGCTTAGTTGTCCCGTGGCATGTGGGATCTTCCCGGGCCAGGGATCAAACCAACGTCCCCTATATTGCAAGAATTCTTAACCACTGGACCACCAGGGAAGCCGTTTTTGTTTTGCTTTGAATGCATGGATAGTTTTAAGCACAGAAAATCCTTTAAAAAATTACACTCCTTGTTTAGACCTGTATCATCTTCCCAGCCCACGTTCCCAGCAACTGATGGCGCTGCTGGAGAGTCACATTCAAATTTCTAACACTGGTGGGGACAAGCCCCTCTCACACTTGCAGCAGGAGGGGCAGCACAGGGAAGAGAGAAAACCTGATAGGGGCTGTAGGTCTGGGGAAGCAGCAAGGCCCATGTCGAGAAAGGGGGCACTGACATCAGGCCATGACCTTCGGAGCATGTGGTACAGACTGGCAGGGGTGGGAGCAGGAAGCAATTTTGGCTGAGGTCAGTGGTGACCTTCAGGTTTCAGCACACGAGATCAGGGACAGTGGGGTGTTGCAACCGAGGACATGAGGTTGAGCAGAAAATGGCACCTGTGGTTGCAGCAGGTGAACTGTGATGACTGCCAAGGAGAGCTCAAAAGCCATTTGGACACCCTGCCAGCCAGAAGGCGAGGCCTGAAGCCTGGGATTCCACAGATCTCCTGCTCCAGGCTCAGGGCCAAGGACTGTTGTTACTGTCACCCCAAAACTCCTCCAGTCGCCCTTCTCCAGCCGGGAGAAGTAGTAGGAGGCACAGGCTACTCCTATTCTTTAACTGAGAGACATGCTGCTTCTTGTTCTGGGGAATTTCATGGTAGCAGTTGCCTGCATGTGACACTCCACAGGACTCAGTGTGGAGCTCTGCTAAGAACTCAGGATACGAAGCCAACTGGGGGCGCTATCTCCTACTGTTGGGAGGTGCACGTCTTCCTAATTATTTGATAATCTTCTGATAGCTGCAGTTTGAACATTTCTAGTCTCCAGGAAGAGCTTCCCAGGTGGTGCAGTGGAAAAGAACCTGCCTGCCAATGCAGGAGGTGCAAGAGACTGGGGTTCGATTCTTAGGATGGGAAGATCCTTTGGAGTAGAAAATGGCAACCCACGCCAATATTCTTGCCTGGAAAATTCCACGGGAAAAGGAGCGTGGCAGGCTACAGTTCATGGGTCACAAAGAATTGGACACGACTGAGCATGCACGCACAAGTCTCTGGGAAAGGAGAATCTTTGCTGTCAAGTAAATTTATTCCAAAGTAGGTGTTTTATGACATTAGTAATAAAGTTTCTGTCTAGTTGTTGTTTTCCTGAAATATGCTGCTGTTATCGACTATAGCTGGAGGGCATCTGAATGAATGGGTCTAGCTGTTCTTAAAAGTTTACGCTTGTTGCAGTATGAAAATTGCTCCTGTGTGCTGCTTTTTGGTGGCATAAATGGCAGTACCTATTCAGAGTGCCACAGTGACATGCCCAGCTCCCCTGTCTTCACTGTCTCATTTGGCAAAGAACCAGATTGAAGTGCTGACGTTGAGACTGACTCTCTGCTCCTTCATGTGAGAAACGTGAAGCACATCGTGCTTTCATACCAGCACGCTCTGAGGAACCGAGGCTGTCATTTTGTTATTTGATTTTTGGTAATGGTATTTGAGTTCTACCTGGTGTTTTGATTAAAGTTTACCTTCTGTAGAATGGTAAGGGGGTAGCCCCATAATTATCAAGGCATGGGTATCAGATATTCATTAGAAAAAAAAGAAACAGGACAGTAACAGCAAAGCCACATCAGCGGTCATGCAGCTTAGACCAGTGCCCCTTAAAGAGGCTTTTTTTCTGGAGGGCCTCAGCTCTGCCCTGGATTTAGAATTTGCTCTGAGGGAAGGTGGTCATATGTTTTCTACTGCCATTGGCAGATGCCTCAGTGGTCCAATGTGATACTCATTTAAACTATCTTTGTGGCCAAAAATGAGACCACACTGTGAGGACTTCTTCCTCAAGGATACATAAAGGGAGAGGTTCTCTTTTTCTAACTTTTTATTTTATATTGGCATATAGCTAATTTACAATGTGATAGGTTCAGGTGGACAGCAAAGCGACTCAGCCATACATATACATGTACACATTCTCCCCCAAACTCCCCTCCCATCCAGGCTGCCACATAACATTTGACAGAGTTCCCTGTGCTATACAATAGGTCCTGGTTGATTATCTATTTTAAATATAGCAGTCCTCTTATGCCCCTGGCTCTTGGCTCTGCTCTGGCCAGCTTCATTCTGGGTCCTTCATCCCCTCTGGCCCCTCATGTTCCCTCCCAGTGGAGAAACACAGTCCTGCCCTCTGTGAAGCCTCAGGCCTCACATTAGTTGGGGAGTCTCTCCTCCACAGCCACACATGCTCAGTCCCCAGGACTGTGTCACTGTTTCTCTGGAGGGGTATTTTCTGCTTCTGTTCCATAAAAGCAGCCCTTTACAAATCTTTTGGAATCATGACACTTCTTTCTTCTCCCTCCCTATTCACTCCTCCCAGCTGTGCCTTGTAGCCAGAATGTACTAAATCAAAAGTAAAATATTTATTGTGTACTTATGCTAAGGGATAGTTCTTCAAGCTAGATATTAGGATATTATCTCCTATCTTTAAATTTTAAATGCAGATGTATTTCAAGGACCGCAGAATGGACTACTTGATATTAGGACTGTTTTAGAGAAATCTGGGTTGGATGATGGCTACAACGATGGGACATAGAAAAGAAATGAGAATCAAGCATTCTTCATTAGGCATTTCCTTGAGGAAGTTAAAGGAAGCTGCAGACATTGCTGAGTCCTGCCACAGCAAAGAAATGAGACAGGCTTTCAGGCAAGAGCTATTCTGATGCTCAGAGAGAAAAGAGACAGGAATGCCTTGAGGTTGCTTAGAGATTTTGTGAACCTCATTGAGAGGTCTGGAGACAGCTTGAGTCTTGGATCACAATTTCAAAGCATTTGTGTTTTCTTTCCATCTGCTCACAGTTCTCTGGGTTCTGGTGATCTGGACCACCTCAAGACACTGTGTTGACTGAGAGGCAGAGAAACTAGCAGCTGCTTCTGTTACCCTCAGACTGGAAGGCCTGGGCTAAGGGCCTTGCTGTCAGATCCCTGCCAAGGCTTTTGGCTTTCTTGAATGACTTGATCACACACTGATGTTTCAAGGCTGGGTGCTCCCCAGCTGGAGCCCTGAAAATGCTTGCGTGGCATCCCCAGAGAAGGAAACTAACTTGAAAGAAACTCCCACAAAGTAAATCACCAGGACCGGATGGTTTTCATCCAAGAGTTGGGGAAGGAAATGAAGTGTGAAATAGCATAGATACTGATGAAGACATTAGTTCTCCATTAAAACCACAACTGTGTCAGAGCAGAGGAAGTTTGCTAACATGATGACCTTAATGCAGGAGGAGAGAGATTAGTGGCCTATCTGCTGCCTCTGGAAAACCTGGTCCACGTGGAAAGAATGACACAAAATATGCACAAGGAAACAACAGCCTTTATTCCCTTAAAGTGGGGAAGAGGAACAACATTGTAATTCATGCATGGCAGCATTTCAGTGGAGGCCTTGGAAAGAGTATGATAACGAATATGTAATAACGTGTGGGCTGCTAATCTCCTGCTCTTGTGCTGATGGCAGGCATCACTAATTGATCTGGCACTCTTCTCTCTAAGCTTGAATCAGGTTTTATACTCTCAGTTTTGTGATCTGCACCGCCACCATCAAATGACCAGAGTTGACATATATGTTGAAATGCATTTTATGGCAAAACCAACACAATAAAGAAAATTAAAAAAAAAAGATGCATTTATTCTCTTTGTCCAAGGGGATGTATTTTTATCATGGACCACATGAACTCATCATTAAATTGTAAATAATGACAAGAAGATAGTCTTTCACAGGTAGTTCAGGAGCAGACAAGAGACATGTCACATTATTTCTTCCAAAGACTAGGTTAGCAGAACATCTAACTCCAGAGATAAACAGCTTTATCTTGGATTCAGCAACTGAATCCTAATGTGTTATCCCAACCCAAACCGTGGAAGGGTCTTCCTGATGGGGAGGAACAGTCAGCAGCATGTCCAGAAGGTCCTTTTAAGAAATGAGAATCAAATTAGCCTCCTTCATTAGGCATTTCCTTGTGGAGGCTAAAGAAAGTTGTAGACATTGTTGACTTCTGCCACAACACTAACTCTGTGGGCAAAAAAAAAGTGAAACAGACTTCCAGGGAGGAGCTACTCTGAGGCTTGGAGAGAACAGAGATAGGAATGTTGGACCCTGGAGAAACTGAGTAACTTTTTGAAAAACCTCAGGTTTCACTGGGACTTGCCTTCATTTCATAGAATGGGAGCAGCTTGACTCTGCTGTAGATGTGGGAATTCCATGGGCCTAATGCACAAAGTGTTTTGCCTTTGGACTGGAGAAAACTTCTGTCGCTGGTAATGATTAAAGCTGTTTGGGTATAATAGCTTTCCTACAGTCTCATAGCCTCCATGTATAGGGATATGTGATAGAGCAGATTTCCTGGAATGGACTGTAAATGATCCTTTAGAGAAGGAATCTGCCTGCTTCACTAGAGGGTGGGCTGTTTTCCTTGATCAATGAAAAGGAGAATCTATAGTAAAATGTACTTAGCATGCTGCTGCTGCTAAGTTGCCTCAGTCGTGTCCGACTCTATGCGACCCCATAGACGACAGCCCACCAGGCTCTGCCATCCCTGGGATTCTCCAGGCAAGAACACCAGAGTGGGCCACCATTTGCTTCTCCAATACATGAAAGTGAAAAGTGAAAGTGAAGTCACTCAGTCGTGTCCGACTCTTAGCGACCCCATGGACTGCAGCCTACCAGGCTCCCCCCTCCATAGGATTCTCCAGGCAAAAGTCCTGGAGCGGGGTGCCATTGCCTTCACCAATAATTAAATTAAAAAATAAAAATAAAGATCATAGTTGCTCAGAGCACATTAAGGGTGCAGTGTAAGGGAAGTGTAGATGGATGAGAGGAGGGAATTGAGGTCTTCTCATGTGACCACTGCTTCTGAGCCTCAGTTTTCTGTCTTTAAAAGAAAGGACTCTATAAAAGAAATGTGGATTTAGCATGCTGTTTAGAGCACAGGGAGAAATCTTTGAATTAAATGATTAAATGTCATGCTGATTACTTACATTTCCAAGTCATCTGTAGTTTACAAAATGCTTTCATGTGCATAATTTTACCCTACTGATGACTCCCTGAATTGGGTAAGCATTAAGATTCCTAATCCACTTTCCACAGCTATTTCAACTGAGACTCTGCAGGGTTAAATGGCTTCCTCAAGGTCACATCAAGGTCAAAACCAGGGCTCAAGCTCCTGATTTCTGATTCTGAATCCAGGGTTCCTTTCACCCTACAATGATAGCTCTTGGAGAGTTGATTCTATATATCATTCACTTTAATGACAGCAGAGTGTTCAGCGTCACAGCGTGGTAAAAATAGACTGTGAGGACAAGGAGGTTCTCGGTAGCAAACAAACTGAGCTCACCAAAATGTTCTCGTGGGCAGACTCGGTTGCCGTGGCCTTTAGGAAAGCCTTGGCAGTCCTGCCGAGGGCAGCGTCACCTACTCACCATGTCCAGCTTTCTCTGAGAAGCTGCCTCTTGGCTCCAAGGCCAGATGCAGGCACTGCCCTAGAGGACAGGGGCAGGGCTGGGGGTGTGGAGCGGGGCAGGATTTCTTCTGAGGTGTGGGGTTCATGGCCTGAGAGCACATCCCTGATGCTGGGACTGGACCATGCGTCCCACAACAGCGAGCTGGCTGGGTTTTGGCACACGGAAGGAGAAATAGCCTGGGGAGCCTGGGGTTCCTGTGCCCCCGAGGTTTTTCTGAGGGGCGGGGGGAGGACGCTGGGAGAGTATGAAAGAGTAAAAGTAGCCAGGCCAAAGGAAAAGCCCCATTTTCATTTGCTTAAAGATAATTTATAATCACCCTACTTTTCTACGCAATGTGATATGGGTTATAGTAAAAAAAAAATCACACATGCATGCCATTGTTCAGTTACTAAGTTGTGTTCAACTCTTTTTCGAGCCCATGGGCTTTTTGTAGCCTTCCAGGCTCCTCTGTCCATGGAATTTTCCAGGCAAGAGTACTGGAGTGTGTTGCCATTTCCTCCTTCAGGGGATCTTCCTGACCCAGAGATGGAACCCACCCCTCCTGCATTTCAAGCAGGTTCTTTACTACTGAGCCATCAGAGAAGCCCTCCCTGCATGTATATATGGCTAAAATAAAGATAAATGGGAAGTAAGGGATCATACTGAGAAAGCTGGGGTGGTCTCATATGACCATTTAACACTCCTAGACAACACAACCATTTTGTAAGGGAGACAAAGAATGTATATATATATATGTGTGTGTGTGTGTGTGTGTGTGTGTGTGTGTGTGTGTGTATGTATACATGTATTTCTATTAGGATGCAGCACTAGTATTCTGTGTAATAGTCTTTTGAATATTTCTTCCTTTGGAAATGTCCAGCTAAGGGGAAATGCTTTACATTACAGCCAAAGAGAGCTTGGAAAATAGACAGTTATCCACTTGAAGAAATCCTATTAAATCAGTGGTCTTTGTCCTTTTAAAGTCATTAGATTCCTTTGATAATTCCATGAATAACATGCATCCTCTTCCCAGAAAAATGCAAGCTCCTACAAATTTAACTTACAATTTTAGGTCACCTATAAAACTCCAAAGCCCATTCATTGATTTTAGGTAAATAACCTCTCAATTTAAAAGATTAGAAATTTATCCCTAATTTCAGAAACGTTGTCATAATGGTTTTTAACACTTTTTACTCTTCCTATTGATGCTATTTTGAAACAGTGCTGAAAGATTTTGTGGGAGTTTTTATATACTTAAAAATATCTCAGGCTTTTATTTTTGTTTTAACATTTTCATAATTTATTTTTATAATTCAAACCATATAGAAAGTATGGGGAATGGAAATTGTGTCTTGTTTAAACAATTTTGCTAGTTTTTAGGCTAGCGTTTACCCTATATTTAATTAAAACCAATATTTCTCTTAAAAATAAAACAAATATTTAGAAATTAACATTTTGAGGAATAATTTTTTCTTTACAAAAAGATTCAGTACATGCAGTTGAGATGATTGTAACTAAAATGTAGATATATAGCCAATGTCACATAAAATAATCTGATTTCTCTGAAATTCCCCACCTATGTCATTTGTACTTTACATATGTAGTCATTGCACATTCACGTATAATTTTATTTCAGTCTTTTATTGGTTCCTTTTAAAGATGTGATTTAGTGTGTATTCCATTGTAATTTATATCTGATAATGTGTAATATTTGGTATGATAAGGAAAATCTGCCTTCACTGTAAATCAATTTTGATTACATATAGAATATGGTATATAAAATAATACTTTAATACCTACAACAGCCCCCATGCCATCAACAAGATCTCATCCTTCAGACTTGTGAATTCTTAGAAAAAATTACTTCCACATGTTCCTGAAACTCCTTAAGGTTTTTGACTGGTTGGTGGTCTATTGATTCTAAATATCTGACCTGTCAAAACGCCATCTTTAAACTTCAGTGATGCATAGAGGCTTGGAATTAGCCAGGGCTGAATTTATTATAGAACAAAGGGAGGTGATGATTAACGCACCCATCTGAGCAGTAGGGGGGAAAAATAATCCTTGAATGGATTAGATGCCATGATCCTAAAACCACATTCTCTGAGTGTTGGGCCCTCGCCCAGAAATGGGAAGAGGCCAAACTTTGATGCCTTTTAAATGACAGGGTATCTCCAAGGGACTCTGCTCAGGGACACTGGGGCAGAGAGTTGAGGGTCACTTGGGAAAAAGAGCCTTTCTCTCTCCTGTGGTCTAGCAGAGTTGAAGACCTAGACCCACTCTCTGTGCAGTGGCTCTCAGAACTGACAGGTCACCCTATTAGTGTTACATAATTATCAGTCTGCCTACCTGGTGGAGATTATGTTCACATGTAAATAAATTAAAATTTATTTTGTTAACCACTAACCAGGAATCCCTTATAAACTTTTTTGGACTCCAGTAGGCTACTTTCTAGACTGGCACAGAGCCTGCTGAGAAGATGAAGTGAATTATTACGCAGTGTCCCTAGAAGCTGAGTCGTAGGCTGGGTCTCTCCAGTCCCTGACAATATCTGGTAGATTCTGAGCATTCCCAGGGTGTAAGCCCAGGGAAATGTACCTTTGTAAGCATAGTCCACAAACAGAGTATGAAACCTGCTTTCTAACTGGTTTTCTTTTTCTCCTCTGCCACATCTTAGAAACTTTATGAAAGAGTTACCGATTTTTAAAATAGCATCGTATAATAATGTTGATGGAGATCGACTCCATAAGAGAATCCTCCAACAGACAGGTACCCTCCTGAGAGGGAAACTGACCATTAGGCAAGTGCTTTTGACTCTCATTCTCTGGGAGGAGGAGCCCTAGAATCACAGGCCCAGGTGCTCAGGAAATCTCCTGTCACTCTGAGATGGGCTAGGACGTGGTACCAAGTCCAGAGCTTCTAAATACAGTTCAGGCTGGGTCATCATGACAGTTGCTGAACTGGCACCACGATGGGGATTGAAGTGGGAACTTTGTCAGTGCTTAAATGCCACGGCCCCTGGGCTCCCAGTCTTTCTGGGCTGGAGTAGGGGGAGGCAGTGCAGAGCCTCATAGGGAGGAGGGCAGGAGCAGCCTTGGCAAGGAAATCCTGCTGCCTCGGCGACACCACCACTCCTGCAGAAGGCAACAGACACCCAACAACACACCAGCTATTTTAGAAGCTGTCAGTTTCTGAATTGCTGACACACTTGGAGGACACTGTTTCTTCAAAGGTCATTCTGACGGTTCAAGGTAGGTAGGCCTGGGGAAAAACAGAGGCATGCTGTATAGCCAAGGTGTTGGCCGAGGAATGAATGGAATTAAGTGATCTGGTCGAGATGACTTAGAGAGTCAGAAATGGGGATAGGAATATTGACCATGGGATTCCCAAAGCAGCCTTTACCTAGAAGACAGCCTTAGGCTTTCTTTCTTTCTTTTTAAACCCTGCTCCACCCTCTTCTTATTGGCTATCACCAAAAAAATCCACCAGGTTAGATTCCTTTGACTCACTCACTCTCCTCTGGGGGTAGGGGTGGGGGTTTGAAGGAAAGAAAGAAGACAGGAGAGACTTGGGAGGTGGGCTTTTGCAGAGGAATTTCGTTGGGAACTTGGGACATGAGGGTGGGATTCTAAGATTGGCAAGCATCTCAAGGAGAGATGGGTAAATTGTAAACATAAAGAAACTGCTACGCATACAGTTAATCCAGAGTGTTTGTCTCACTCTCCCCAAAGTGGGTTCATTTCTACTGTTGAAGAATTCAGTTTTAGGATTTTTGGAGTGGAGGGATGAAGTGGAGTGGAGTGGACGGTGGATGAATTCCAGCTTTGGGGTAAGGGAGTCCTGAGTCTCTCTTTTCTCTGATGCTCCTGTAAGTGGCACTGGGCATCTAGACTAGGTCCCAGTAACCTCGCCTGCCAAAGGGGTTATGAAACACGATCGGAGGCCTCACCTGCATGCTCCCTGGGAGACCCCCTTAGGCACCAGACCTTTGCTGCCTCCTCAGGGTGTTCTCAGCCTGAGCCAGAGGGTAAGTACTCTTGACAAGGTTGTCAACCTGGGGCCCCGGGACCCTGCAAGCCCCCAGCTCTCCGCTGTGGTTCCTGCTTCTTGTGGAGCAGTGCCCTGGGGCTGCTTCTTCAGCCAAGGATGATTGCTCTGCTTTTCTCCTCAGGGCTAGAGTTGGCTTTCCTGGCCCCCTTTCCTTACTGAAGATCCAACAGACATCTCTTCTCAGTGGTCCACTCTGTTTTCTCTTCTTTGAGGTTCTAGTCCTTTTCCTTCTCCACTAGTGCGGCCGCCATCGCAAACCTGGATTAGACCCACCTGAAAACAGGCTTGCTTAGCTGCCGTTTCCCCTGGTCCTTTGCTTTCCCTCCTTCTGCCTTTCCACAATCTCTCCTTCTAACACATTCAATTCTAATAGCTTTTGTTCTAGGCCCTGAACTGTTGTCTTCATTATGTGATATTTTTCTGTTCTACACCCTAAATTAAATTCTCTTTGCTAGAGTTTGCTTTTCTCTTTTTGAAAGAACCTCCTTTCTCCCTCTCAGATATGAATTGGGAAGTGATTGGGAAAAGCCCGAACCCTGTGGCCACCTCCTTTTCCAAATTATGGACAGAACTAACATTTAATATACTCCTACTGTGTGCCAGGGGCTTTGCTGAGAGCCATGGACATATCTGTTTTACTGAGGAAAGTGACTCAGGCAGGTTAAATAACCTGCTCAAAGTCATAAAGCTGGGTCTTTGTGATTCTGAAGAGGGATTGTGCTCCTTCCCTTTCTTGGCAGCTTCTCTGGAAATCCCACTTCATCACAGACAGCAGGGACGCTTGCTGTGAGGGTCTAGAGGGTGCAGCAGTTCTGTGTGCAGAGTCATTCTTTTCCTGAAGGGATAAGTCATTTCTGCACCCCCGCAACCCCGCCAAAGAGTGTGTGTGTGCGCGCTTGCACACACACACACACACACACACACACACACACACACACACACACACAAGTATCACCAGTTCCAGCACTTGTAGAAGGGCTTGCTCCTTTCCTCATTTTACTCTAATTATCACAGGCACCTTTTCTCCTTAAGTTCATGCGGAGGAGAGTTAGTATCAGAAATTTTTAAGATGACTGACTGATTGCTACTCATAGAGGCGACCGAATTCCCTGATGCCCCTGAAGGATTTCAGGTTAGATGTTGCTAATTAGTTTTAATACAACTCACAGTCCTAGAAGGAATAGCTAGCAGGATTCCAAAAACTTAAATTATGCATGGAGGTGACCCTGCTGGGTTTTCATTGGGAACACGGCATTTAATTAAGGCATCTCATTAGTGGGGATATTTTGGTCTCCTGAAGGTGATCAGAAGAAGAATAGTATTCAAGATTCTTTTTTTTATGTATATATTTTTTATTCTTAAACATGACATACATTTCATTTATTTAGATCTTTGATGTCCTTCAGTATTTAAAAAAATTTTTTATTGTAACAAATTCAATAAAGACTTTTTACTTTACAATATTGTGTTGGTTTTGCCATATATTGACATGAATCCACCATGGGTGTACATGTGTTCCCCTTCCAGAACGCCCCTCTCCCACCACCCTCCCTCAAGATTCTTGATATGGCTCCAGCCTTCTCTGGCAACACCTCTTCTCTTGCTTTGCTAAACATATAGTGCTTCCTTCATTCATTCATGAATTCAACAAAAACATTTTATTGAGTGCATAATAGATGCCAGACACTCTCCCAGGTGCTGAGGATTCAAGAGAAATCACACAGATGTGGTCTCAATTACTAGCTGTTCTCTAAACCTATCTGGTAGAGTTTACTGCCATGCTTCTACCATAAAATTCCCTTTCCCTGGAATATCTTTCTTCTTCTTTCCTTCTCTCTTCCTTTTCATCTTGAAGACATCTCTTCATTAGGCACAGAAAAGACCCCTGCACTGGAAGAAGTTCTTGTAACCTTACAATTTCTACAGCATTTTGTTCATACTCCTTTTAGATAATAATGAAAACCAGCATTTATGTATCACTTTTGCTGGGCTTCCCTGGTGGCTCAGAGGTAAAGAATCTACCTGCCAATGCAGGAGATATGGGTTCAATCCCTGGGTCAGGAAAATCCCCTAGAGTAGGAAATGGCAACCCACTCCAGAATTCTTGCCTGGAGAATCCCGTGGACAGGAGCCTGGTGGGCTGCAGTCCACGGGGTTTCAAAGAGTTGGAAATGACTTAGTGACTGAGTAACAGCAACACAGCAATCTCTTTCAGTACTGATAAAGTGTTTACATAAACCCACAGACACTTTTTTAGTGATTCATAGAAATTTCACAAAGTAGGCACTAATGATATCCTCAATTTGTAAATGATGAAACTAAGGCTTATAGAGGTTAAATGACTTGTTCAAGATTAGACAATTGGGAAAAAAGAGATGAACTTCAGAATTTGGTTTTCTGAATTGCAGTCCCTCGGCATGCTGTATGCCATGCTGGATTTTGACTGTTCTGTTAATATTAGATTCCTAATTAACCTGATCTATCTCCTAAGTGATTTTGTAAATTCTTGAGGTCATAGGAACATAGCTTATTTCATTTTGTGCCTTCACAGTATCTAACACACTTGTGGGCCTAGGCTAGATAGTCTCTAAGTATTTGCTGAATAAATGAGTGATTGATTGAATGGATAAATTTAGAAAATTACTGGAGAGGTTGTTTCATTTTCCATCCACATAGCTCTTCTATTCATTAAACAAGATGGTTCGTTATATTTGTTCGTTATATAGGTTGGGTGGATTTTAAACTGAGTGTCGCTGGTGGTGTCCTGAGCATAATTGAAGGATATGGCATGTTTCTGGCTACCTGTGAATGTCTATGTTACTTACATGTTTGAAATTGCCACTTCCAAGCAAACTCACTCCAGGAGTCATAGTTAAATTACAATTGTTGACTGCAAGTCAGCTGCTTAATTCTTCCCCTTTAGCATATTAGCATAGATTTGTTTATTTATCGGTGCTCACTGAGAATAGCCTAACAAGGTAGAGCAAGTTCTTCTAGAGCCTTTAGGGGAAGGCCTCCTTTTCACGTCATGGAAATTTGGCAGCTATTTGATGGTGTTATGGTAGTGGCTGCGGTGGAGGGGGGGGGGGTGGGGGGAAGTTGGGAGTAGTTGTGGTTGCAAAGAGCAAACAAGCACTGGCTTAGGGATGAGCTAATGTGTCAGTTCACCCAGAAAAAATGCCGTGAGCCTCGGGGAGGGGCATGTGTTGACAGCTGCTGGCCTAAAATTGACTAGTCAATCTTGACGACCACCCAGTCAACTAGGATCAAAATTTGGAAGACCTCTGGGGCAAGAGGTTTTTAGATTTCAATATTGCCATGTAGCTTATGATCAATTTTTGGTTATTCCACTTATGCATTTTCTGTACTTTGATCAAGAATATTTTTTGAACCAAGAGTTGGTCTCAAAACTTGTAATTTTATGGGGTGGGGGGAAGAAATAAAATATTTGAACTTAGGATTGTTCTAGAAAAATCCAGGACCCATAGTTGTCCTTATTTATTCTTAGCCTTCCCAACTACCTTGATCATTAGCTTGTAATCTTATATGTTAATTTGATGTTTTACTGTTTATAAAGTGCTTTCACATGTTATTATCAGATGATTTCTCCTTAAGTATAGGTATACATTTAAGACTATCAAAAGCTTTTGTGCCCTGAACTCTGACCTCAGCCTAAATAAACCAAATTACGCACAAATAGGAACTACTTCAGCTGTGTTTTCTTGTCTTTCCATGCTGTCATTACACATTTCACAAAGTCCCAACATTTTCCAATCCAAGTATCTTCTAATGTTATTTTACTTAATTTCTTGGCTAAAGCATAAGAGTGATCTTTAGTGATCTGTCTGTCACATTTGGATCTTTTACCCAGGGAGGGCTGGAAACAGGAGGTGAAATACAACAAAAAGGGCCTTTTACATTTGTATTTATGTGTTAAATAATATTAAGTTGGTGAAGAGACCTAAAATATTCCTGAACATAACTGTCCTCCGACTGAGGAAGGAAAATTCCCATCTGACTCTGGTTTGAATTTTCTCTTTTCTAAGGATGCACAGTGTTTTAGCTTTCGCTGTCTTCTCACCCAGCAGCCTGAAAATTAGCTCTGTGTTTCCCACTTCAGAGTGGGAAGCTCACAACTCTGCAGGACTAGCTCTAAAAACTGGGCAAGAGCCGATAGTGGAAAGAGCACTGCCTGCAGTGTCAGACTAACTCCAATCCCACTCTGACCCCTGCTAGTTCTATAATGTGAGAAAAGCCTCTTCATCCTGCCAAACCTCAGTTTCCTCTCTTATAAAATGGCAGCAGTAATGCTTATTCCATAGGATTTTCAATGAAAATTGCATGAGGCTTACATATAAATGTATACCAACTATATAGTGTAGTGCCTGCTATTTCTCTGCTTTTGTTTGCTTCCACCTTTAAAGCATGCTGGAGCACTAGAGGCTGAACCTTTGGTGACATTGAGCCTTTGTCTGATCAACAAGAAACAGATATAAAAATGACCGCTGCCACTTCTTTGCAAAGCCTCTTTAAAAGGCTTAGATTGCAGGGATGACATTGGGTCCTTGCCTGTGGTCTGCTTGTCAGTGAGAGAGGTGCTGGTTGTCAGGGGCAGAGTGCTGTAGGCAGCTGAAGGATATGTGCTCTCAGTCTCCTTAATTGGATTATTGGCATGGGAATTGCAGGCTTCAGGTTACCGCCCCCCTTTTCCCAAATAAAACTTGGACGGCATGGAGGGCTCAGAGACTTCATTCCATTAGTAAAGTCATCTAACAGGCTCATTTGAGTGTTTGCTATCATCATAATTTTAGTTTAATCCAACCTGGGTTATAGTTCATTCCCTTGAAGCCCTGGAAGGGGTATCAAATTTGGGCTCAGTCCGCACTCAGGTCCATGCCAAATGTTCTGCCCCTGCCGTATTTAGAATTACTCTATAAAAAGTTTCATCACCAGATTTTGCTAAGCGACCTGATAAAATCTGATGTCCCAGAACCAATTTCCACTGCAGAGGTCCTCTGGGAATAGAAATTACTTGAGCCAGGTACAGAGAGTGCTGCCTGGGTTATCAGCTTCTGATGTCTGCTGTGGTATGAATGGGGCCCTGAGATGACTGTGGGGGTATTGGTTTTAGAGTCTTTGGGACTTAAGATGTAGATCAAGGAGTGGTTGCTCTATCAGTATCTGATAGAGGGTACTGCTCAATATAGTCATGTCTCAGTTGTTGGCAGAAACAAAAACGATTGTTTATCATCTGGGTTGGGTCTTTGTCTTTTGTCTCAAACTACTTTTTCCCTTGGCTTAAAATATGACACCTAAGGTCCAGTCTCATGGAAGTGACAGTCCATCTAATCTCAGAAAATTCAACGTCTCTTATCTGACTCTAGAGTAGTCTTCTACCCCTACCAGTCTTCCATGCTGAAGCCAGGCTATCATGTATCTATTATTCATTCAGGAGATGTAGCAAAGTGTGAAGCTCAGTTTATGGAATTCATAGTCTAGAAGGGAACACCAAGCTATTTTCACCTTCATTTAAAAGAAAACTTTGGTGTTAAGAAAATGAAGTCTAAATTCCATATTATGACACATACACCTTCCTCCTAAAATAGAAACTCCATGAGGCCAGGGATTTTTGTTTTTTCCCTGATGATGTCTCAAGAATCTTTCGATAGAAGAGTAATTGGTATATTTATTATGTGCCAGTAAGTCATTGTCTAGTTGAACCTGATTTTTCCAATTTATCTCACTTTACCTCTTCCCTTACGTATTTTAAGCTCTTGCCATATCAGTGTGCTTGTAATTTTCTAAAATTGGCAAGTTCTTAATGCTATTCCCACTACCTGAGATTCTGTCCCCATAATTTTTTTTGCTTGCTCATATTAAACACATATAAAGCCCACATGGATTTCAAGCCCACTCTTAAATTTCACCTCATGAAATTTTCGATCCTCTCATGCATTGGCTTGTTTGTTCTTCTGTGCTTTCATTAGTGCTTTGCTCCTACATCTGTGAGAGCACCTATCAAATACCACTGTCTTTAACAGCTTCTGTGTGCTTCCTATCATTGTGAGCTCAAAATGATCTCATTCAGAGCAAGAACTGGTTTTACCTGTCTTGGCACATTTATATACAACCTGATCTATACAAAGCAGAAATGTTTGATGGAATAAAAATGACAGTAAATATAGTTCAATATGCCTGCAATCCTTAGGAGGTAGAACTGATGTAATCTGAATTTGGCTGTCAATATTACTTGAAATGGAGATAATAATAGTAACTCTTAGAGTTGTTCTGTTAAATGATGATATATGTATCAAATCTTAGCAGAATGCCAGTAAGTGCTCAATATTTGTTGACTACCAACTCTTTGGGCTTCCCTGGTGGCGCTAGTGGTAAAGAATCTTCTGCCAGTGCAGGAGATGTAAGAGATGTAGGTTCAGTCCTTCAGTTGGGAAGATCCTCTGGAGGAGGGCATGGCACCCCACTCCAATATTCTTGCCTGGAGAATCCGATGGACAGAGGAGCCTGATGAGCTACAGTCCATAGAATTGCAAAGAGTCAGACACAACTGAAGTGACTTAGTATGCAAGCATTAATTCTTTGGTTGGGACAGTTCTTATGAGCTTATATTTATCTCACTGTCCAAAATTATCCTGCTGATCACATTAGATTCTGTTTTTATCATAAAGATATAAATGTGGTTTTTGAGAAGGAAGGTATCTTCCCCTTGACTCTAATAGTAAAATAAGGAGGTAGTAAAGATAAGGAAACTGAGGTACCACAAAATGAGGTGGCTTTCCAAGACCCTACTCTTGGTTTTCCACTCCCAAAAGTAAATATGACTTGTTAACTGTAGTAATAAATGATTACTTAAAATTATTAGTGAAGTGGAGATGAAAGTCACATGGCAGACTCCGGTATATGTTTGGTCAGTGTGTGCATGCTAAGTCACTTCATTCATGTCTGCCTCTTTGCCACTCTATGGACTGTAGTCCACCAGGCTCCTCTGTCCATGGAATTCTCCAGGCAAGAATACTGGAGTGGGTTGCCATGCCCTCCTCCAGAGGATCTTCCTGACCCAGGGATTAAACTCATGCCTTCTGACTTGCAACCGGGTTCTTAACTCCTGAGCCACCAGGGAAGCCCATGAAATGTGTTTTCATAATACCTAATTTTGAAATTAAATCAAAGAACACATAATACAGGCTTTTCCTATACATGTCAACTGAATCAGTTTAACGTGGTTGGGTTGCTGCTGTTAGACTTGGTGGTCTTTAAGCCGTACTACAAATCCTTTATTAAACATTAAACTTTAAAGGGGACGTTATAGCACCCCTAATTATGTGTGCATGTGCTGTGCTGTAAAGATTAAGGAAAATAGGGGCCAGAATAGTTATATGACTTCTTGTTGTTGTTTAGTCGCTAAGTCATGTCTCTTTTGCCTTCCCATGTACTGTAGCCCTACAGGCTCCTCTGTCCATGGGATTTTCCAGGCAAGAATACTGCAGTGAGTTGCTATTTCCCTCTCCAAAGGATCTTCCTGACCCAGGGATCGAACTCGTGTCTCCTGCGTTGGCAGGCAGATTCTTTACTACTGAGCCACCAGGGAAGCCCAGTTATGTGATTTGGCTGAGATCAAACATTTAAGCCATTTCAGTTGTAAGGATGGCCAAAACAGTTGAAGGGTGTTACAGAATTGCTGACTGCTTTGGCCAAGGATGAATGTAGTATGATCTTGGGGAGACCTGATCATTGTTTCAGGAAGCAGAAGACCAACTTCATAGGCCATGTTATTTTTAGTTTTTCTTAGTCTTAATTTCCTCATCCACAAAATTGACATAAACTTATTTGCCATATATTAGATAGTATGTAAAATATAAAGGAAGAAACCATTTTATTATTGCTATGTTTTACATGAGTTGAGAACTGGAATTCTCTCTAAGCTAAACTGAGCTTCCTCTGAGAACCTAGTGTTACAGTATCCAGCTTGACAATAGAAAATAGGTCAGAGATAGAAAATGAGTGACCCTATGAACTGATGGTTAGATTGTTTTTTGGAAAGCGATGGAAATGTTGGTTTGACTCTGAGTCACATGATGTTCTCCAGTGACTTGTAACTGGCTTAGTGCAGGTTCTCAAAGTTTTCTCCTTTAACTTTCTTAGTTGTGTGTAACTTTTCATTTATGTTCCTGATTTCCTAAAACTTCTCTCATTACAATATTGTTCGCAAGAGACATCTGATAGCCAAAACATCTATCCAGGTCATTCAAATGAGTTCCTAATGGTTATTTTTTGAAGTCAGGAAGTCATAAACTGCCAAGAATGAAAGAACCTTGAAAACACAGAAGTATTTTCTGATCTTCAAAAGACATTATATTTCTGAATGGAGGACCTGGCTTAATTGAAATAACATACTCACTGTGCACTTAGGTAACTTGATTGTGCATTCTGATTAACAGATGAAATAATTTATCTGGTTAGCCTAAATATTTTATGTAGCTACGATTTGGAAATGTACTTTACAAAGTAGTAAATTTTATTTTTACCTCGACTGTTGATCTGGATTCTGAGATGACTATTTTAAGGGTACTGTAAAGTAGTTAATGTCGCAGGTAGCCATCACTGCTCTAGGAGTTAAAAACCAACTATATAGAATCAGTGATATATATACATACAATTCAGTATTATTCAGACATAAAAAGGAAAGCTCTGTTGATATTTTTAATAACTGTAAATGTAATTTTTAATAACTGTTATGTTACAGCACCACAGACGGATCTTGAGGGCATTATGTTAAGTGAGATAAATCAAATAGAGAAAGATAGATATTGCATGATCTCGTTTATATGTGGAATCTAAAAAACAAAAAGCACAAAATAAAACAAACAAACAAAAAACCCTAAACTCAGCTGCTGCTGCTAAAGCGCTTCAGTTGTGTCTGCCTCTGTGTAACCCCATAGACAGCAGCCCACCAGGCTCCTCTGTCCCTGGGATTCTCCAGGCAAGAATACTGCAGAAGGAAACCATTTCCTTCTCCAGTGCATGAAAGTGAAAAGTGAAAGCGAAGTCGCTCAGTCGTGTCCGACTCTTAGCGACCCCATGGACTGTAGCCTACCAGGCTCTTCCATCCATGGGATTCTCCAGGCAAGAATACTGGAATGGGTTGCCATTTCCTTCTGCAAAACTCTTAGCTATAAAGAACAGATTGGTCAGTTTCCAGAGGTGAAACTAACATGAGGTTGTGTGTCAATTAATATCTATAAATGTAAATTAATCTTTTAGAAAGATGAAGTTAGTAAATAAAAGTTGCAGAAAATACCCTAGAATGTTACAGTCACAAAAGTGTTTGTATTTATTTCTACATGATGAGATTAAAAGTGATTTGTTTTTTCTGTCTTTTTGATCATCTGCAGTTTCTATAATAAAACATATATGTTCCTTTCTGAAAAAACAAACTATATAAGCTATAATATTAATTTTGTTTCCAACCTATAACAGTTAAACAGTCAAGGATAGAAAATTACATGTGATTGAAAATGTGGGCTAGTGCTTGCATTCTGTATGTAGAAGTCGTTTGGGCTTTTTGTGAGGGAGTGAAACTTCAGGAGCACAGACTATTTCCAGGCAAACAACTGCCTCTGAAAATCCTCTTCATGGGAAAATAGTGCCTCTGCCTCCACATCTTGTCCATTTATTTCTTAGTAACCATGGAATGTTCCAGCCCTCTTAGATCTCTTTCTTCCCTGAATTCCTGTGTGACATACAGAAAAATATGTAATGGTATGGAGAACTGCATGGTAGTATTTGTCTTGGTTTCTGATTATTTATGAACATTTCCAGTTTCTACTTGTACTGTAAAGAGATCCATTGTGTATTTCAGTATTTTCCAGAATCTAGCACAGTGCTGGGCACATAATAAGCACTCAATAAACACATAATTAATCAACACTAACTGGGAAATTTTTCAAGGTCTGGATTCTGTTTCAAATTATCTGCGTGATACCTTGCATAGGGCCACATGCTGATAGGTGCTTATTGATGGATTTGATTGAAATATAAACAGAATACTCAGTTCTTCAACTCTATGATAATGTGGATTTGGATCCTCAGTCTTTTCCTCATTTCATTATCTTGTCCAGACAGTTTATAATTTGATGCTTCTGCAAGTTTTTTCAAGTCCAACTTATAGAATTTTTCTTTCGTGAATCATGGTTTTGGTGTTCTATCTAAAAAAAACCAAACCATTGAACAGCTAACAATCTATTAGAAATGGTTGGCCATTGGGTACTTAGAACTAAAGTCCCAATTAAGGAATTTGTATAATGATCTTTAATAAAGGTTATCTCTTTTGACTTATTTATATGTGTTTTGGACTTTTTCCTAAAGTTTTGAAGTAGAATTAAAAAAAAATGATGCTTCTAATTGAGGTAGCCTGGGTTAATCCTGAAAGTTGCATTAAGAAGGATTCACACATTCTTCAAACCACTAGAGGTAGAAGAGATTTTGAAAGTTTTCAGTTTAGTCCTTGTAATTGTGCTATGAAGAAATAGGTGCAATGTTGCTAGATAATTGGCCCACGGTTATTCATTTGTCCATTTAATGTTACATTCTGAGTACCTATTTTATTCCAGATGACGAAGGGAGTGAAAAGCAGAGACTTATACTTCCTTACTTTGCAGCCACTGTTCCCATTTCAATCCCTTCCTCAATTTGGCTACCTTTAGAAACTGTTCACTTAGTGCAGTGGTATCTTTCCTTTCTTTCCTCTTTCCTAAACACATGCTAGAGAAATCATGTGTCAAAAATGTTTGCTGGGCCCTACTTATGTTGTTTATTTCCAGTTGTTCCAGCGTGCTATGATAAGGAGATTTCATAGTACTTTGCTCCCAAAAGGGAGCAAAAATAGGACAAGACTATTTTTTAAAAATCTTGCTTTGAGAAGATCTTGAAAAAGTCACAATTTTAGTGATAAGCAAGGAGCTCTTGGCTTATCACAGAAACAAAATGGGATTTGGGAATCCACACCTCAGGGGGTTGGATTACTATGTTTGGAGAGTGTGTGATGATGTCATGGCTCTGCTGAAAGGCACACTGAATCAGACTGGGGTAAAGATTTGTCACTCAACCACAGCTCTCACCTTAAATGAGTAGCTCCACTTTTTCATACTTGGAAGAGACCAACATTAGCTTCTGTTTAGTCCAAGGTATAAAGTGATATGCTTAGACATGGAAAATCTGACTATACAACTTTTGAATGTTTTTGATGAAGATGATGACTGGATCAGTGATTGTGGACAAACTAAAGATTATAGGCAGAGGCTTACCTGTTGTTTAGGAGCTTGGTTCAATTCTGCCATGTACTGAATGTCTTCAGCGGTGAGGGTGAGGGATTGGGGAGGATGGAGAAAAACGACACTTGGCTTCCTATGGGCTTTGCAAAGCTGTGGGAGATTCTTGCTAGAAATACTGCCTGGACTTGAGAGAGGAATACTTAAGGACTGGAAGGAAAGAAAATGAAAGGTGTCTTGAGAGGCGTTGGTCACAAGCCTGGAAATCTGCTCCTGTTAGTGAGGATGGCCTCAAGATGGTCTGGCATCGTGTCCTAGCCTTCTTCCGTCATGTTAATGTCAAGGACTGGTACCCAAGAGGTCTTGTCCTTTGACAGCATTGAAAAGCCAGTTGTCAGTGTAAGGTATTATTTTTTTTAACCTTTCTTTATATATGTATTTAACTAGGGGGTAGAAATCAGAATCCTAGATGTTAAGGGTGAGTGGAAGAAATAGGTTCTTAGGCTTTTTTTTTGCAGTATCATTTGACATAAGAACGCTGTACTAGCTACTCCAAGTTTGGAAAATATTAAGAGATACAATTCTTCTAAAAGTAAATTCTGAAAAATTACAGATCTGACTCTAGTATTTACTTTGGTCTGCATCCTCCCTACTCCCCCACCCCCAACCCTGCCCCTTCTTTGAGAATAGAGGATGCAGGAGGAAAGGACCATCTGGCCCAGCATGCCAGCTTTTTATTTGGTTGTTCTCAATCCTACCTTCCTGTTTGGATCAGCCCTCCCCTCTGCCCATACTTCAGAAACCAATCAAGGTGTCTCCTAAACTCATTTATTCCCTTTGTTTTAACCGCCTTCTTGGGGTAACTTTTTCCATATGCTTACATCCTTGCCTCACAACAGACTTTTTTTTTTAATCCAAAATGGCCTGATCGGTCTTTAGGGAAAGCCATTTACTCAAATATACAACAAGGTGTTTCTAAAGATACCAAACAACTTTTGATTACTTGTGATGACCGGGATATATAAATGGAGGAAAAGTTGCTGTGCTTAAAAATAACTGACTGATGGACAGTGATGCTGTGTGATATGGAATTAAAGAATACATTGCTCTTAGCTTGGAATCTTTTCCCTCAAGTGGAAAAGTCTAATCTGGGTTTGCAGCTGGAGTCTGTGATGATGATTCTTTCTTAAAATTTGGCCTTTGTTTGTTTTGTTGCCCCAGTTTGGTTTCATTCCCCTCAACACGGTGACATGCATAGTCTTTCTATTGCCTATTGTGGGCCAATTTTCTTCAGCTGTTGCTAGAACTTACTAAAATGCCATATGTCATATTGGAAACACGAAACCTGAAAGAAGATCGTAAATCACAAAAACAAACCATAAAAAAAAAAAAAATACCCTGAGTACTGTGCTCTGGAGCTTCCCAGCTTTAAGCCTCCTTTGTGACCCCTCTCCCCACCCCATCGTGCCCCCCCCACCCTGCCTCCATCTTTTTGAGGCCAGGGGCATGGGGGGAGTCAGCAGTTTCACACCTAAGGCTCAATTATTTATTTTGCAGATTCCGAGCAGAGCACAGGTTCCGACTCCGAGGTGCTCACTGAGCGGACTTCCTGCTCCTTTGACGCTCACGCTGACCTGGGCCCTGGTGCTGCAGGCCCCGTGCCTGCCGCCATGTCTTCCATGGAAGAGAT
The DNA here is from genome assembly GCA_007570785.1 of Antilocapra americana. NCBI lineage: Eukaryota > Metazoa > Chordata > Mammalia > Artiodactyla > Antilocapridae > Antilocapra > Antilocapra americana. The sequence goes on from ML661955.1 coordinate 2,375,898, forward strand.
TCAGGTGGAGCTGCAATGTGCTGACCTCTGGAAGAGGTTCCATGACATTGGAACCGAGATGATTATCACCAAAGCAGGCAGGTAAGGACAGTTCCTTTAATAGCCAGATCCGAAGACCAGGAGAACACACTGAGGAGCTGTTATATTTTTCATTTTATTTATTTGTGGTAGGTGGCCTTGGTGAAGCCAAAGCCACTCCCATTCACTTTTCAGCATCTGGATGTCTTGACAAAGTGTTTTTTTTGTGTTTATTGGATTTTGCTATTTTCCTCCAATCACTCAAACCTAAATCACCTCTACCCTCACCAACATTTTCTGTTTGCAAATGTGTTCCAGCCAATACTAGAGATCCATGGTACATAACAGTCAAACAATAGATCACCAAAGCTAGTGTCACTTCACCAACCAGTGTTTTCAAGAGAAAAAGCTTGCATCTTCTAAGACATTTAAATCAGTCAGGTGTTTTTGTAAGAATTTTGTTTTTGGTAAAATTTGGGCTTGGTGCATTTTTGGAACTCTGCTGATTGATTTGTTGTGTTTTACTATCGGCCCGAAATTATCACTTTAATGGGACCTGGTGGAAACTGTTTCAAAACGATTTATGTAGGATGATAAAAGTTTTAAAAACACAACATTTCTTGAAATAAACACTATTAGGCTACTTCTTTATTGGTATCTTTAAATGCGTTCAGAGTTAGGTGTCTGTTTTGTGCTGGATATTCAATATGTATTACCTTATTTAAACTTCACAGGAGTCCTTTGACGTAGGATATGATAATCCCATATATAGATGAGGATGCAAAAGCTGGAAAAGGTTAATTAACTTGACTAAGGCCACACAGGTAGTAAAGTACAGCTCAGAATTATACACAAATCTGTTTGGCTTCAAAACAATTGTCTTAAGTATTTATGTCTGTTCTGCCCTGTAAATTCAAATGAAAATAAATTTGTACTGAATTTTTTAGTGTATAAGAATAGTTCATTGAAATTAAAACAGTTATACTGGTTTCATATTTACAAAGTCAATCCATGTAGCCTCACATCACAGAGACCAAAAAGACTCACCTCATTGATTGTAAACTGTCTTCATGAACCATGGACATTTAAAGCAAAAGCATGTTTTGACTGGGTCTAGTTCACTTGAGTATGCATTTAGAGAAACCTCTCAATAAGGTGTTACAAAAAGATGATCTTAAAATGAACCAGAAGTCTTATTCAGTTTCATCCTTCACTGTAAACCCCCTTCCTTCTTTAAGTTTTAGTAGAGAATAAAATCATTATAAAAGCTTATTTGGAGAAGCAATTTGAGTAATTGAAGGAGAATTACTTTCAAAATAAGTTTCATAATTATTTTTTAAAAATTGAAGTATAATTGATTTACAATGTGTTAATTTCTGCTGAACAGCAAAGTGATTCAGTATATTCACACACACACATGTATCATATATATATATATATATATATATATATATATATACATTCTTTTAAATATTCTTTTCCATTATGGTTTATCACAGGGTATTGAATATAGTTCCCTGTGCTATACAGTAAGACTTTGCTGTTTATTCAGAATTACTTTCAAAAGCCATCTTTTTTTGTTGCTTGAGTTTCAGTTTACATTTTGAGATGTTATGACCTGGACGGAAACAGCAATTCAAGGAAGATATTTTTACTCTTTTTCTTAGTGTTTGGTAAGGGCATTAGTTTGTTGAGAGGGGAAATACTACTACTTTTATTGTCTGTCAGATTTTCCAGGTTTCTTTGGGAGGCAGTTTACTTACTACTATTAACATTATGTCTGTGTATTTTAATCATATTTGTTCCTGATATCATTCCCTGTTCCCTGCACATCAATGAATTCAGTTTATTCAGACACTCACCTTGACAACTCTCCTATGATGTCACTTCATGACTTTTTTTGCAGTGTTTTCTTTTCTGTATCTCTACCTTCACAAATTCACTTTGGCTTCCCAGATGGCTCAGTGCTGAAGAACCCACCTGCCCGTAAGGAGATGTGAGTTTACTCCCTGGGTTGGGAAGATCCCCTGGAGAAGAAAATGGCAGCCCATTCCAGTATTCTTGCCTGGGAAATCCCATGGACAGAGGAGCCATGTAGCCATGGTGGCCTACAGTCCATGGGGTCACAAGAGTCAGACATGACTCAGTGACTAAACAACATGACTATATCCAGGCATTCTGAGCACAGACATACAGTTTGTTCTTTATTCATATCCCTTTGTTTAGGTTTAGAAACTATGTTTGTTGCTTCCATATTGGATTGCCTCAGCTATTAATGTTACTATCAGTAACTCTGCTCAAGTAATTCTGGAACCACTCAGAAACATGCAAAGAAGTCTTTCACTTCTGTAAATTTTCTTCATTCCCTCCCTATCCCAGAAATTGATTCTTTCTTTTTCACTTCATTTTTCTTCCTACGTAGTATCCTTTTCAGTTTTAATTTCGGTTTCCATTTTATTAGTTATGTGTGCCTCTCTGTTCTTTTTCCGTCTCAGACCTTAGTCACCATCTACTTCTTTTCACATTCCAAACTGTAAACTTGTTGATTCAGAACTACTGTAGTCTACAGAACCTTCAGTCTTTGAGTGCACCAACAGAACCTGCATGGTCAGCACCATGGACAGAGGTGTATGTAGGGATTAATGGGTTTGGAAGTCAAAAAAATTGACCTAAATTTAGGCATAAAATGAAAACTAAACTCATCTCATTTTGTGAATATGAAAGATTAATTTTTCCTTGGGTGTTATGACGTTGCTTGATATTCTGTGCTAAAATACTGACAAAAAGAAAAAGCAACTTTGGTAAGATTTTAATGAGAGAATTCAAATATCAGCATAGAATTGAAAGCAAGAAGTCACTGTAAGGATTGTTTAGTTCTTTTGTTTTATAGATGGTGAATTTAAATGACTTATCCAGAGCCATACAGCTTATTCATTTTAGAACTTAAGTACTGGGAAAAGACAGGTAGCTTCTCCACTCAAGGTCATATAACTGTTTCAGACAAAACAGTTATTGAATTTAAAACCATCTGACCCTTTTTCTTGACGTCATCAGGAAATAAATTAATCTCTTTCAATGTAGTGTAGCCCTCTGTTGCTGGCTGACAGAAGCCACATTTTCTTATCTCAGGTAGTAAGAGAGAGGATTTTCCACCCCCAGAAAGATGTTCTCCAAACATTTATATAGACAAGACAATCATAAGTCACTGTTATTAAGAAGGGAATTAATGATCTATATGTACATGTATATACCAAGGTTCCCAAATTTTTGGAAAGAGTTAGTGTGAATCAAAGTGCCCCACCTACAGTGAATGGTAGATTTAGTCATTATGAGCAGCCCACAATAAAATTTCATTAGCTCACCATAATACTGAAATAGAAGACTTTCTAATTAAACTTGAAGAATAGAGAAAGAAAATCTAAAACTGAAATACCAATAGAAGCTTCTAAAAGTTATAAAGTGAAAAAGAAGAATTGGTGATACTGACATTATTCTTTGCAAATATTTAAGAAATAGCCACCTCCCCTATTGAAGATCTGTGGTCACTCTTGTGCTTTAACCTCAAACAAGATTATGATGTCACCAAAGTACAACCAGAGGACTTTTGTTTTCTGAGTAATTCTTGATGAGTAGTAGAGTGTGTGGCTAGCACAGAAAGACCCTCATGTAAACAACCGGTGCACATTTGTGAGATGACTCTCTGGGGTCAGGGTATGGTCTATGGCTGTGAAATGGAGCAAACCCAATTAGGCCATATGTGGATCAAGCCTGTGACCTTGACCTCATTAGCACTGTGCTCTGCCCAGTTCGACTAACTGGCCCCAGATGGTTAAACTTAATGCAGCATTTTGTGTACAAGTACCCTAGAGCACATTCAGGGCAATCCACATTTTTTAAAGAACTGAGCACTTTTTTATGTCTGGCTCCAAAATGAATGACATGCAAAAGAGCCTGATGTTTTTCTTCTTTCTTATGGTTAAAGAAGAATGGCGAATTTTATTTTCGTCTCCTTGAAACTCAATACCTCTTTGGGGCTGCTCCCTCTCCTCCTCTTCAATTATGAGAGCAGTTGTAAAGTGCCATATCCTGACCTCGCTTGCTTTGGCAAGTTTAACAAGCCATTGTGGTAGAAACAAGGTATTGCCCAGAGGCCACTAGAATTCATTTGGCATTTGCTTCTTATTCCACAGGGTCCTTCCTCTGACACACACGTTGACAGCCTGAGAACTTGCAGAAATTTTTCTACAGTTTTATGCGTTAAAAAAAAGAAAAAAACGTTGGTGGTCCTTTGTTTGAGAACTGGTAGCACCTTCCTTCGTCTTTTCTTGAGATATTATTTTTAGAGTGGTCACTTTCAAGTAGACAGTCAAAAAGTATTTCATGATCACTGCAATTAACTGTGATAAGCTACTTGGGGAATAAGAATATAAGTTATTCAAGTGTATTAAGTATAAAAGTGTAAGTATATTTAAAGATGTTTTAGGGAATTCCATATTGGTCCAGCGGTTTGGACTCCATGCTTCCATTGCAGGTGGCCCAGTTCAATCCCTGTTTGAGGAACTAAGATCCTGCAAGCTGCATGGTGCAGCCAAAAAAAAAAGGAAGAATGTTACAGTCTAATAGGGAATGTATGTAGATGCATTTTATCTGTCTATCTGTCTCTTGTCTCTCCATCTATCTCACATTAAAGATTAATAATGTAAAGCATGGTATGGTATGAGACCTTTGAGTGTATGAATAATCAAACAGTTCAATTTAAGTTCAGAAGAGGTGTTATTTCAGTGATATAAATCCTTAGGATATTTGATAGTGGTAATTTTCAAAGTGACAAAAACAGCCAAGTTTGAGAATTAAAGGATATGGGATTTCAATGTGCTTTCTATTAAGAAGAGACTCATCAAGTGTTTACTCTTGCTACTTCTTCCCCTCTGATTGCTGAGCTTCCTGCCTTGTTTCCCATCACAGGAGGATGTTTCCCGCCATGAGAGTGAAAATCACTGGCCTGGATCCACACCAGCAGTACTACATAGCAATGGACATTGTACCTGTGGACAATAAAAGATACAGGTAATGACTGGCATGTGGAATTGTGGGCATCGTCAGCACCCAGGGTGTTCTGTAAACTCATTAGATGACACATTTTAACAGTGCCCTGTACAATGTACTGGATGGAGAACAAGGATTGAGGATATGCCAATGGCCTGTGGCAGGACACCAGATAGGAAGTAGTCACTGGAGAGGCAGGGAGGCAGAACCAGTAATGGTTTGGTCTGGATCCTCCTAACATTTCTATAAAGACTGGGATTATATAGGGACTTCCCAGGCAGACCAGTTGTTCAGACTCTTAAGATTCCTCTGTAGGGAGCATATCTGGTTAGGGAACTAAGATTCTGCATGCTGCATGGCACAGCCAAAAAAACAAAAATAAATACTTTTTTTAAAGTGGGATTGTGTAGTGTATGCCAGGATAGCAAAAATCAAATGGATCTTAAGTTTAAAACTAATTCAGTTAACATTGAAAGTGATTAACTTATTGAATTATTTGGTTTATGAAATACTAAGTAAGCTGAGATGATTTATTTTGAAAAGTGGTCAGAGAAGTGCATTAGTACAGGATATTCAGTCATATACATGGTGGATTATCCTGTTGTTGATGGAGGGGAAGAATGGGAGAATTGGGTAAAACCTCAAGAAGAATATCTATTTAGGGGAATTATTGGTAATTAATATGGATAATGAACAAGTTTGCTAAATAACTTTTCTTCAAAGCCATTAAAAGGCAACGTAGTCTCCATGTGTCTCACACATAGTTCTTGTTGGAAACAGGTTGTGGCTTAATTGATCTCCTGAGTTCTCAATCAAATCAATGAGTCATGGCTCATTTTTGAGATATTTCAGAACTTGGCCCTAAACCCATGAATTTGGAGGTTAGAGGTGAATAGAGACGTTCATTTCTTGTATGTTAGAGGGAGTGCTGGTTAAGAAAAAAGTGGTCTTAATGTTGGACTTAGCAGGGGAGATGCTCCTTTCTTTAAAAACATCCTTCATTTCCGTGAAAATGGAGACCGCTGTCTTAGTGCAGCCATTCCCAGAAACATCAAGACTTCCCAGTTAGTTTTCTTTGATTAACTTAGTCTCATTCCAGTGACTTTGAGGGAAAATAATGTGGATGTTTAGAACTAAGTTTTCATCAAAATGCTTCAAAATTCAGAGTCTTAGCTAAGAAATGGTTAACAAATGAGAGGCTTGGAGGGTCTCTGCTCATGGCTGTGTTTTATAGGACAATATGGAAGATGTTTTTAATAAGGAACCAAACCCTGAGCAAGTGGCCAATGGATTATATGGTTTGCATTTGAAAGGTGAAAGGTTGCAGTAAAATACCTTTTCCATAGCTAAACACGTGGGTTCAGGATGCCTGTGTGCACACAGGGGTGCAAGGCAAGGAGAGGAAGAAGAAAGAAAAAGAACTGTGAGAATGTTTTCCTTGTGAGAGCTGCAGCTTTGATCATTAACCACAACACTTTTCTGCCCTCCCCCACCCATCTTGTTTCCCATTTCCATCTCTATTTCATTTTCCCTGGTTATCCACCCTTCCCTTTTGCTCCTTTGTATTCTCTGTTTAATCCTCCCTCCTCCATTTTTTTTTCTCACTTGTGTCTCTTCCCTTCTGTCCCTAATCGTTTCCCGGGTCTCTGCTCCTCCCCTGCATCTGTCTCTGAATTTTCCTCTCTCCTTGTCTGTCTCAGATATGTGTATCACAGCTCCAAGTGGATGGTGGCTGGCAACGCTGATTCCCCCGTGCCCCCAAGAGTTTATATACACCCTGATTCTCTAGCTTCTGGAGATACTTGGATGAGACAGGTGGTCAGTTTTGACAAACTCAAGCTGACCAACAATGAATTGGATGATCAAGGACATGTGAGTCAAATAACCCCATCTCCTCTACCTTCCTCTTTCCCTTTTTTTTCCCCTCTAGAACTGACTAGTCCCAGGCTGTTTCAAATGGGTAAAAAAGAATATCTATGCTATTTTGAGTCATTTTAAGTAATTAAGCAAGCATAAAAGTTTTTTTTTCTTCTTGTGAAACTACATTTATTACAAATCTAACATTTAGCAATCGTCTGTTATGTATCAGGTTGTGTTTATCAGACAGAGTTCTTATGCTCCAGGAACTCACTGTCAAGTCAGTAGAATTCAAACAGAAATACAGGATGCATTTCAAAATGCTGAAATAAACCACAACATTTAGTAGAACAGTTCTTAATGTTCATAGCATATAATTCATATTATCCTCTGAGGGCAATAAACTCAGAGAAACTGTTGTAGGGGCAGTTCTGGCTGATTGGTCAAGACATTTATGAATTTATAAGAGAAGACTAGGTCTTAAGGCTGGCCAGGTATAATTGGTGCCCCTGATTTAATTTGGGCAGTTAACACACTGAATTTTCACTGAATGCCAGAATCCACACTGGATGCTATGGAAGGAGCCTGAAGAAGCTAAAATCCTGGCTCCTATCTTTAGGGAAATGGTAACTTTCTGAGGAAGAGAGAACATGCATATACCCTTAGCTCTCACACAGCACAAGAGAATGTCCATACAATCAATAGCAAAGTGCAAATAATGGCTTGTAAAATTTAAAGACAGATGAGCCCATGCTGAAAATGTGAAGCAGGAGGGAACAACAGTCACACAGCAGGGGTTCTGAGATCTTTTAGTGGAGTGGAGTCTACTGGTATCAGAACCAATTCACTCGGTATTTATCCAAGTGAAGAAGCCACATTGCACTCACCACCTATGATTGAGATGCTCTGCTACAGGGTTCTATGTGATGTGATGCTCCCGTCACTTAGTCCTTCCAGCCATGGGCAAGTACACTGATTTCCAGTTTCCTGTACATCTCACCTCCAATCTGTGCTCTTCCTATAATGCTTTTATCCTGTAATTTGTTTGCACAAGAGCTAGGAAAGATGTAGGGACCTTAGAGGCAACCCTGGAGTAATGTTTCCCCTTCTCATTGCAGATCATTCTTCACTCTATGCACAAATACCAGCCTCGAGTTCACGTGATTCGCAAGGATTTCAGCAGTGACCTTTCACCCACCAAACCCGTCCCCGTTGGGGATGGAGTGAAGACATTCAACTTTCCTGAGACAGTGTTCACCACGGTCACAGCCTATCAGAACCAGCAGGTAAGAGGCTGCCTTTGAGAGTCACCTGCTGCAGCTGCCTATAATGGAGTTTATTATCCTTTTGTAAGAACTGCTTAGTCCTTCTCCATGGCACTGAAATGCTGGAGTGAGAACCACCAGGCTGGTGGCGCACAGACAGCTCTGGTGATGACAAGGCGATAATGCCTGGTAGCAGCTGTCAGAGTCTAGATTTAGATCAGAGACAAGATCCTTGACCAAGAGGACCTAACCTAAGTCATTTTCAGGTCTCTCTGTACTTGTACCCATGTTTCATGATCTCTACTACATCCTGGCAAATGTTCCTCATCACTTGAAATTCCTGAGGTTTGATTCATTCTTTCCCTTTTATCCTCTCTGTGGAGCCCGCCATCAGGCTACATCAAAGTCATCAAGCCTCTCAAGACTCTATGTCAGACTCACCACTTCCATTTATACTTTCAGACAAAGTTGGCATGTGCTCACCAGCCACACCCTAAGATCTGTATGATTTGATGTCAGTATATATATTCATTCATTCTGTTAATATTTATTGAGAACTTATAATGTTCTAAGCTTAGCAGATTAAGACTCATTTCTTAATCTCATTTCTCCCTAAGCAAAGAAGAGTGTAAGTTGAGTGAAAGACACATAAATACATAATGATAATACAGTGGAATAACAGAGATGTGGACAGGGTGTTTTTTTGTTTTGTTTTGTTTTGTTTTGTTTTGGTGTGGGAAATGAGGGAAGTTTTCCTGGAAGAATTGAAGCTTTTTCTGTTGTTGAGACACACATAGGAATTAGCCAGTTGGTGGAGGAGAGGAAGAGAGAGGCCAAGTCTAGGATTACTGTGGGCATTTCTAAAAAACATTCTTTTTTTTTTTGAAGAGAATGACTTGATGGATTTACAAGTTGTCTCACTTTATACAGTTCTCTGAAAGTTGCATATGAATCTCATTTTGTAAGTTAGATTGTATTTCACATTTTGTTAAATTGTCTAATTAATAGGATCCTGCAGTAAATTCTTTTCCAAAGCAAAGATTTTTTTGCTTGTTTATTTTACTTGAAACTCTGCATATTTTTATTTTGGGCCTGCTTGGAGCAAAATGGACTTATACTATAGAACTCAATACCTTTTGTATTAGGCACTGTGCTCTAACAAAGAAAGAAACAGGAAAGTTTCATTCCCTAAATATATATTGAGGGCTTACTATGTGCCAGGCAGGTGAAGGTGTGTTACACAATCTTCAGTTCATATAGAAACTTTTTCTACCTTTCATAGTACATCCTGGTAAGATTCCTTGGATACTTTTTATCTTCGGGGAATTTGATATACAACAGTCCCTTAGTCGGACAAATGTTAAGTGCTATATGCTTGTTGCACTTTCTCAGCAGCTGTAAAGTGTTCTCAACTCCAGACTTTCCTTTGAGATGCTGCATTTGATCTCAAGTAGGAGAAGAGCATTAGTTTGCGATAGGTGCTATTTAAAATTGCTTCAATTCAGTTCAGCCACTCAGTCGTGTCCGACTCTTTGCAACCCCATGAAATGCAGCACGCCAGGCTTCCCTGTCCATCACCAACTCCTGGAGTCCACCCAAACCCATGTCCATCAAGTCGGTGATGCCATCCCACCATCTCATCTTCTGTCATCCCCTTCTCTTCCTGCCCCCAATCCTCCCCAGCATTAGGGTCTTTCCCAGTGAGTCAACTCTTCGCATCAGATGGCCAAAGGATTGGAGTTTCAGCTTCAGCATCAGTCCTTCCAGTGAACACCCAGGAATGATTCCTTTAGGATGGACTGGTTGGATCTCCTTGCAGTCCAAGGGACTCTCAAGAGTCTTCTCCAACACCACAGTTCTAAAGCATTAATTCTTCGGTGCTCAGCTTTCTTCACATCCAACTCACATCCATACATGACTACTGGAAAAACCATAGCCTTAACTAGACAGACCTTTGTTGGCAAAGTAATGTCTCTGCTTTTAAATATGCTATCTAGGTTAGTCATAACTTTCCTTCCAAGGAGTAAGCGTCTTTTAATTTCATGGTTGCAGTCACCATCTGCAGTGATTTTGGAGCCCCCCAAAATAAAGTCTGACACTGTTTCCACTGTTTCCCCATCTATTTCCCATGGAGTGATGAGACCAGATGCCATGATCTTAGCTTTCTGAATGTTGAGCTTTAAGCCAACTCTCTTAGTCTCCTGTTTCACATTCTCAAACCCCTCAGATAGTAAAATTGCAGAGGCCATGGAGGGTTCTTACAAAAAACTTTAATAATCAAGATTTTTTAAGCTCTGATATAAGATAGAGCAGCAGTATCAACATGACTTTGGAGCAGTTGGGACTTTGGGGTTAATTGTATTACAGAAGAGGGGAAATATAAGTTCTTTGAATAATTGAACTTTTTCCAAGACTACACCAGCCACCATCTTAATCATTACTTTCTCATGCACATGGAGAGATGTGGCAATAAATATGACTCTAGAATGTACCTTGTACAGCGAAGTAGAATACTGTTAAATGACCATTCCACTGCCTCACTGCGATCCATTCTAGAGGCCAGGGAGTCAGTACTGTAACCCAAGCTAAAGCTAAAACTCTACAACTCACTATGACAGTGAAAGAAGACTAAGCATGAGCAAGAAATCTCTTTCAGTTCCTTTGCATTTCATAGACAATGTTCCAGCATCTGAGTACATTCTACTCATATAAATATTTTGCCTATATCTGGACTTGAAAAAGAAAGTGAAATTTGCTCAGTCGTGTCTGACTCTTTGTGACCCCATGGACTGTAGCCTGCCTTGCTCCTCTGTCCATGGAATTCTCCAGGTCAGAATACTAGAGTGGATAGCCAGTCCCTTATCCAGAGGATCTCCCCAGCCCAGGAGTCAAACCTGAGTCTCCTGTATTGCAGGCAGATTCTTTACCAACTGAGGCACCAGGGAAGCACCAGGGAACCTACATGGACTCAAGTAGGGGCAATGGTGGTTTGGTGGGGGTAGGATGCTATGACTAAGATCATGGGATTTGCTAGCTAGTAGACATATCTGTTTGGTTCCTCCCTTTTAATTGGCAAATTGTGTGACCTTGAGCAAGGTCTTTGGGACTGTTGTCCTCTCATCTTGTGTTTCCTGGCCTGAAAGTGTCCTGACTCTACTAGGACTAGATGAGGGGACATGCATTGTCACTGACATAAACTTGGCATCTAATTAATCGTAGTCAGCCAACATTGCTAAATGCCTGGGTCTGCACAGGCATGAAAGATAATGGGGAATAGAGGCAATTTTAAAGAATAAATTTCTTATTAAGGAGAAAGAGGATTCTTGGGGACTGGAGGAGGTACATGGGCTCTCTAAGGAATTATATTCAATAGGTAACTACTTTGATCTCTCTGTTGTCATGTCACGTTGGTGAATTCATGATGTGCTGACATTCAAAATAGATGAGTCATACTCAATTCCACCCATTTTAAAATCCAGATAACAGCTTTTGCCTGTTTCACAAGCCTCCATTCCCTAGATAAATCAACAAGCCTGATTGTTTAATAGTCCCTTTGGCTGTGTAGATATGATTTAATATAACACAGTGCCTTCTAATAAAGCAAACTAACTTTGAGTCTTTCCCCCAGGAATCTAGAGGTCTGTATCCTGTAAGGCAGATCTGTTATGTACCATTAATTTTCAAATTTGTCATGAAGATGCCGGATAGCATAACTGTTCTCTTTCGTGAGCTGCATTCAGTGATTACTGCATTTTCTCAGCCTTCTAGATTGAGAACAAATAATATCTTAAAGCAAAATTGTTTGCTTCATGTTTTCTTTTAAGGGAAGGGTTAAGGAGGGCTATGAGTAAGGAAAGAAGAAAGAGTCAGCGATAGAGTCTCATTGTTCTCAGGGACTTGTCCAGAGGAGGACAAGGCAGGAAGGACAGTAGAGAGGATGGAATTGAAGTGAACTGTCGTCCAGCCTTCCTAGGGAAAGGCAGTGTGTTGTTCCACATACAGCTATGGGCTGGACATTTGGAGACCTGGATTTTAGTCCTAAATTCTCCACTAGCTTCCTGTGTCACTTTGAGCAAGTTGTTTTGTCTTTTGGGGCTTCAATGTGTTATTAAAATGTCATTTATTTTAAGAAATAGTGATGGCAGGAAGAGATAGTGGGGAGCTATTAATTCTCTTTATTTGGTAGAATAAAAAATTGCAGTATCAATATTGATCCTTCACATGGTGGAAGGGGATGATTTGGAATTGGCCTGTGACATTTTGAAGCCCTGAAACCACTAATTAGGAGGAAGGACCCTTCCATCTCCATGGTGGTGGTGATTTAGTCACTAAGTCATCTCCAACTCCTGTGACCCCATGGACTGTAGCCCGCCAGAATCCTCTGTCCATGGGATTACCCAGGCAAGAATACTGGAGTGGTTTGCCATTTCCTCCTTCAGGGACACTTTCCTTCCCAGCCCAGGGATCGAACCCATGTCTCCTGCATTGCAGGCAGATTCTTTACCTACTGTGCCACCAAGGATGCCCTGAAACTGAAACCACTAGTTAGAAGGAAAGACTCTTCCATCTCCATAAGTCTAAGCTATTTATAGTCCATGCAACACTGGCTACATGCTTGGCACATGACTGAATGGATAATTAGCCAACATACCTCTACTACCAGGTTCCTGATGTATCTGTGATTCTGCTTCTTTGCATATAAATAGGAGTGGCATGTGAAGAAAGAGTTTCTATTTTCATGAAATAATTGATGCTTTTCTTGCCCATTCTTTCTACTCACCCTTGCTGACTGACACATAGACTCCCAGGGCTGCTAACATACTGAAGTTATTATTGCTATTATTTGCTCTTGGAGTGCCAACTTGGCAGGCCCAGGGCAGAGAGGAAAGTGCCCAGATGCCCAGACTCTCATCGAGGAGGGCAAGGTGGTAGAAGTGGGAATAAATGTGGTTCTGCCCTTAATGCTTTTTCTTGGAAGAAGCTGATGCCAATATATGTCCTCATGGAATTAGCAGGAAATTTCCATTGCAGAGTCTTTGTCCTCTCTAAGGGAAAAAGACTGCTGAACCTTGATATTTTTTTCTTTCTCCAAACAGGAAACTAGATTTCAAAATGGCACAGCCTTGTCTTTCGGAGGTAACACAGTCTTATTTCTTGATGAGAATTGGCTACATGAACTGTATAGGAAGTCTGAAACCACAGCCAGGCCAGGCTTGTGTAAGCAAATCCAATAGGATTTCTGAGCCACTCATTATACCCCGAACTACTGAGCCAGTTTTGCCTTAACTTTGCAATCAAATTAGTATAGATTTTTTTTCATATTGGATTAAAATTTTTTTATCCTGATGGAATACTTTTCAAGAAATCTGGTAAAAAAATAAGAATAAGTATGTTAATGAGGAAATTCCCTTTGAGCCTTGGTCCGGTGAAATTATACTGAGGATATTCAGATTTTCTTTGTAGGTTGTGCTCTTTATGTCTGCACTGTGCATGGTGAGGTATACCTGATTTATTAACTGCATCTATGTTACTAGGCAAAACAGTGAGGGAAAATGATTAAAATGAATAGTGGCAAGCCATAACCACCCCCTTATGTGCCATTGTCTTCAATAACTCAGACTACACAAATCAGTATAAGGTTATGGAAAGAAAATCAGTGAAGAAAAATGCTTCCATAACCTCTGTATTTTCCACGTTGCCTCATTATCATTGGACCAAGTTTGAACACGACTGCTGTGGAATAGCTTTAGTTACAACAGAAGTTACTAATAGACCTTGTTCTGACGGGAAAGGCATTTAAGATTTTTGTCTGTAATCCCTATAGTGAAAGCCAATAGGATTGGGGGAGTTGTTTGGTCTATATTCTCTAAGGTTTATTATGGCTTTGGGACTGGTGATTTCTGTTTCACCAATGAATGAAATTCATTCACTCCCTCACTCTATGCATTCATTGAACACAAATGGCATGTCATCTTGGCTGGCTGTGGCTGTATGCATGCTCAATCATGTCTGACTCTTTGCGACCCTATGGACTGTAGACCGCCAGGCTCCTCTGTCCATGGGATTATCCAGGCAAGAATACTGGAGTGGGTTGCCATTTCCTCCTCCAGGGGATCTTCCCAACCAGGAATTGAACCCTCATCTATATTTATATCTATCTATCTATAATATATAGATATATATTTTCCTCCCAAATCTTTATGGATGCTGTTGTAAATAATTAAATATATATTTAATATTGTTGAAAATAAATTTCACTTTATTTAATTGTAACATGCATATTATAAGGTTAGGCTAAGTACAAATTTTGACTTACTACTATAATAGGTGGGAGATAAACTAGCTATGAGCAAAAATATAAGAGAAATTATCAATTCTTTAATATCCCTTGTAAATAATTGATTTATGTTAAAAAACCAAATAAATTATATATAATTTGGAAAAAAAAAGAGAATGTAGTTAAGAGAGTGGTAGAAGTACCCTATTTTGGAGAGGTAATCAAGGAAGACCTCTTTCAGGAGGTTAACATTTGGATTGAAACTTAGGGTGAGGAGTCAGTAGAGTAGAGAAGAGAACATTTTAGTCTGGGGGTAGAATGGGTTTCCCTGGTGGATCAGACAGTAAAGAATCTGCCCGCAATGAGGGAGACCCGGGTTCAATTCCTGGGTTGGGAAGATCCCCTGGAGAGGGGAGTAGCAATCCGCTCCAGTATTCTTGCCTGGAGAATCTCATGGACAGAGGATTCTGGTGGGCTACAGTCCATGCGGTTGCAAAGAGTTGGACACAACCAGAATGACTAAGCACAGCACAGAATGTGTGTGAGGGGTCTGAGCAGGGAAAGAGCTTGACACATTCCAACTCTGAGAGCAGCTCAGTTTGCCTGGAGCCTGTGGACCAGAGTTAGAGGAGGGTGGGTGGGGATGGAGAGGCAGGCAGGAGCCAGGGCATGCTGACCCTGCAAGGCCAGGCAGAGCTTGGACTGAATTCTGAGTCCAGTGGTAAGCACTGAAGGAATGACATGGTCTGACTATGTGTTAACAAAGATCACTTTAGTTGCTGAGTGAAGAGAAGAGATTGGACAGGGACATAAGAGATGTAGGTTCAATCCCTGGGTCAGGAAGATCCCCTGGAGGAGGGCATGGCCACCCACTCCAATATTTTGCCTAGGGAATTCCCATGGACAGAGGAGCCTGGTGGGCTATAGTCCATAGGGTTGCAAAGAGTCAGACATGACTGAGGTGACTTAGCCTACAAGAATGGAAGAGGAGAGATTAATTTGAAGGATATTTAGAGTAGTTTAGTCAAAAGACAACAGTGACCTGGTCTAACTAAGATGGGGAGGCAGAGGTCGATCAAAAAGGCAGAGGTCCTTTTTGATCATAGTAAATAAATAACATTAAGGGTACAGTTGGTAATGAAATATTCAAACAAGCCTCCCCTACTGCTCCAGATGTACAGTGCATGGGCAGGGATGGGTGCAGTGGGGTTTAGGAGTCCTCATTGTGACTGCTTGGGGGCCCCTGTGCTGTCCTCGGGTCCTTACTGGCCTCTGCTGGGGGTGTGGCGTGGGGCCAGGTCTGGGCTGGTCCTTGGGTTCCTTGTGTTGATATGCTTCACCAACAGGAGACCGCTGAGCTTGTGCTTTTGTGTTCCTGCCTCAGTCAGACCTCTCGGGCTTCCCTGGATAGCTCGGCTCCACCTCAGTTTTACCCTGGTCCTCTGGCTCTTGTCTGGACTGCAGCACCTCTGTGTCAAGGTCACCCTGCCTTCTCCTCTGAGTCCTTGATCCACTGTAGAAGGGCCAAGGAAGGCTTGGGAATCCTAACTCAGGCCTCTTCCTGCTGTATTTGTGCTAGTGCAGCCACCCCATGTGTGTGTAGAGGTGACCTGAGTCGCCCCCACCCCGCCCCTGGATTTTAGTTTGTTCATTTCTGTTCACTTCAGTCGCTCAGTCATGTCTGACTCTTTGCCACCCCATGAACTACAGCACGCCAGGCCTCCCTGTCCATCACCAACTCCCGGAGTCCACACAAACCCATGTACATCTAGTCGGTGATGCCATCCAGCCATCTCATCCTCTGTCGTCCCCTTCTCCTCCTGCCCCTAATCCTTCCCAGCATCAGGGTCTTTTCCAGTGAGTCAACTCTTCACATGAGGTGGCCAAAGTATTGGAGTTTCAGCTTCAACGTCAGTCCTTCCAGTGAACACCCAGGACTGATCTCCTTTAGGATGGACTTGTTGGATCTCCTTACAGTCCAAGGGACTCTCAAGAGTAGAGAGCAAAAGCACATGGAAACCTAACTACTTGCTTTTCTTTTGTCTGTCACCTCTTTTCTCATGTCCCACTGGAGTAGAAAGGGAGTATTTTTTTACTTCTTTTTCTACCCAATGAAAATTCATCTCATGTCATATCTTTCCTTCTGTAGGACAGCAAGCTGTCATTTGCATCTCTTTCTATACTGAATCTGGAGAAGGAAATGGCAACTTACTCCAGTATTCTTGCCTGGAGACTCCCATGGACAGAGAAGCCTGGCGGGCTATGGTCCATAGGGTCGCAAACAGTCAGACACAACTGAAGCTACTTAGCATCCACTATACTGATTCTACCAGGTGGCTCTTGATATGGGAACTATGGGATTATTGATGTTGTGAATACATGGATTTACTCCTCCAAAATACTGTCCATATTACCCTTGATATTTGTGTGTGCATGCTCACTCAGTCGTGTCTGAAGTTTTGCAACCCCATCAAGCTCCTTTGTCCATGGGGTTCTCCAGGCAAGAATACTGAAGTGGGTTGCCATTTCCTCCCCCAGGGGATTTTCCTGACCCAGGGATAGAACCCACATCTCCTGAGTTGGCAGGCAGATTCTTTACCTCTGAACCACCTGGGAAACTCACTCTTGGTATTTGTAGGCATAGCCAAAGTTGTCGGCATAAGCACTAACCGGGGTCATGATTTGGTGTGGATAGCTAATATTGCTCTTTTCTGCATACAGGGTAACTAAATGTCTGCAGGGTAGTAAAGGCTTCTCATGATGTGGCCTGAGGTCAACCTCTCAGTTTTCTCTCTCACACTTCTCTTCTTGTAGCTTGTGCTCTGGTCACATCAGACTCTTCAGTGTTTCTTAAAAATGTTTCATTCTGGAGCTTCTCTGGGGGCCTGCTGCTTGAGAATCTGCCTTCCAATGCAGGGGATGTAGGTGCGGTTCCCAGTTGAGGAACTATGATCCCACATGCCACAGAGCAACTAAGTCTGCGTGCAACAACTAGAAAGTCCACACACCACAACAAAGATCCCACACGATGCAGCTGAGACCAATGCACCCAAAACAAAACTTCGTTCTTTCCCACTTCAATTCTATGGCTTACGTAAGAGCTTTCTTCTTAAATGCTTCCCTTGTTCCTTTCTCCCCTTTTTGCAGATTTCATTAAAATCCTATGCATCCTTCCCAGATTGGCTTACATGCTTCCTCTAAGGTGAAACCTGGGAGCCCTTCAGCTAGCTTGGAGCAATTATTACTTCCTCTAAGGTCTTATGGCACTTTGCCTTTATTCAAAACCTTATAACTTTTTGTTTTATGTTGTAATTATTTATATATATATATATATATATATATACATATATATATATATCTTCTTTTTTTCTCCTTGATTATAAGCTTTCTTGGGGGAAAGCACAGATGATATACAGTACTGACTGTCCACCACTCTGCAATTGCAGCCTGTCACGTGGCTTTGCCCACAAATTTAATGCAATGGGTATGTTCACTCATGTTTGATTCTTTGCAACCCCATGGACTGTAGCCCATCAGACTCCTTTGTCCATGGGATTTCCCGGGCAGTAACACTGGAGTGGATTGCCATTTCCTTCTCCAGGGGATCTTCCTAACCCAGGGATCAGACCTGTGTCTCTTGCATCTCCTGCATTGGCAGGTGGATTCTTTACCACTGCACCACCTGGGAAACCCTTGATAATAAATGCATAATGAGTAGCACCATCACCGTCTTCATAAAACTATCCAAATCCCACATTAAAAACTTTGAAACAAGTAGAAAACTGTTGTGTTTCCTAACATTTTGTGGCATTTGTCCATTAAATCTCTATGCAGACCCCTTGGCCTGAGATACAGGGAACTGTGGGAAACAGGTTTTCAACTGTTTCTCCCAGGCTCATGAAATAGAACGTCATTATATTTACAGGGGTCTGTGCCCCAAGAACATGGCAGTGCAATCATATATCACAAGTCACTATCATAAATGAGTAGGACAGGATAAGCCAACTTGAAAGAGAAAATAAAATATTATAACTCCAACTTGAAAAGAAAATATGGTGTGTGGTTTATTGCTATGGATTATGGAGCAAGAAAGAGCTGATTTTAAGTCAAAAACAGAAAAGCAGCGATGGTCTTTAAAGTTGATACAGTATTCACAGTGCAGACACTAGACTTTAGAAAGCTGAAGCTTCAGGCTCCTGCTCTGGTCTATAAAATAGATGTAAAATTGCTTTTGCTTCATTATTAGTGCTACATTATTAGTGTGCCACTCTGAAGCAAGAAATGTTTAGGGGGAAAAAATAAACTGTGGTACTTTCAAGTCAGAGTCTCTTTGTCAGAATCTCACATTGTATTTTTTTTTAATTAATTGATTTTTAAAAAAATTTTCTTTACATTATTGTGTTGGTTTCTGGAAGGGGAACAAACGTATACCCATGGCAGATTCATGTCAATGTATGGCAAAACCATCACATTGTATTTTAAGGACCTTCAGACTGTGGCTTTAGGAAATTCTGTTGTGACGAAGGAAGACAGAAGAGGGACCTGGAAAGATTTGCAATGTAAGAAACAATGTTAGACATCCTACTGATAAGCTCTGCTGTGATCAGAAATGGGAAGATGTCCCTAAGTCTATTCCCTGTACCTGCATCTCCATTCCTTCCCTACAGATGGGCTCGTCAGTACTGTTTTTCTAGATTCCATACATATATGCATTACTATACGGTATTTGTGTGTCTCTTTCTGACTTACTTCAGTCTGTATAACAGGCTCTAGGTTCATCCACCTCAGTTTAACTGATTCAAATTCATTCTTTGACCACCTAGAGGGGTAGGAAGGGAGGGGGACAGGAGGCTCAAGAGGGAGGGGATATATATAATTATGACTGATTCGTGTTGTTGTAAAGCTGAAACCAACACAACATTGTAAAGAAATTATCCCCCAATTAAAAAATAAATGAATGAATTTTAAAACTCATTTTAAAAAATAAATGAATTTTAAAAAGACTAAAAAAAAGGAATGGGAAGATGATCTTAAAAATGAAATTTCCTTATTTCTAGAATTATCATTGAGGATGACTTTCCTCCTTTCCTGAGCTCCCTAGGCCCCACGTCTAAGTCTCTGCCATTTGAATGCAGTGAGTCATTAACATCCAGTTCAGACAGAAGATATCAAAATGTCCCTCATGACAAAGGTTAAAGGCAGAAACACAGGAGCGCAGATGGAATTTGTTGGTCAGGCCTGTTCTGGTCTGAAAGCAATAGGGTAATATATACCACAGTAGAACGGGAGGGGACGAAGATAGGATGCAGTTGAGGGGGATCCTGTGCTGAGTGGTGGCTGAACCAGATGACTCCTCAACACCCATCCGACTTGGGTTACAATTGTTTGCACTGGATTTGCTCAGTCTTATGAAGCTGCTTCTTTGTTTCTTTTGATTAACTTATGGGACTTAAGAGGCTGGGTGAGATGCCCTGCTTCCTGCCCCATCTCATCCCCATTTCTAGATTTTTCTTTGGGTGCAGCCTTGACAAAAGTCTAGCCACTTTTTTGTGTTGTCCAGAAGATCATTTTAGGTCATATCAGATGAGCGAAAAAGACAAAAAAGGCACAGCTTAAGTGAAACGGGAAATGCAGGCAATTATTTGGTTCTGTCAGGTGAGGCAGGTTGCCTGGTGGTCCAGCTGCACCTGGCTGGATTGACTGAATCCATTCATTCATTCTTCACTCACTTGCTCACTCATTCATTTACTTAGTCATTCAACAAGCACTTTTCAGGTACTTCCTCTGTGTCTTGTATCTGACCATTGTCCGGTTTTCCATTTGGATACGTTTATTTGTCTGGGCAAATGATTTATCACCATTTAGGGGCCAGGAAGGTGAGCA
The DNA here is from genome assembly GCA_007570785.1 of Antilocapra americana. Taxonomy (NCBI): domain Eukaryota; kingdom Metazoa; phylum Chordata; class Mammalia; order Artiodactyla; family Antilocapridae; genus Antilocapra; species Antilocapra americana. Next base: position 2,396,244 of record ML661955.1, read on the forward strand.
GAAGAGAGTTCACGGAGTTGCATACTGGGAAGCCCTTGGTTTTTAGGAAGAAGTGGGTCAGGTGGGTCAGACATCTGTGTGCCAGGCCCAAGTCCTATGTCAACTTCAATCTAAATCTCAAACTAAAAGGAAGTTAAATAAAAATAACAGCTGTTGTTCACAGGGTGATTTTTGTTAACTTTCTAGGAGCAACCAAAAAAGAAATCAGTTAATATACAGTTCATCCCTTTTTTGTTTGTTTCCAGATCACCAGATTAAAAATTGACCGAAACCCTTTTGCTAAAGGATTCAGAGATTCTGGAAGAAACAGGTGAGCAAACTGGACAAGACTCACTGACCTTCCCTTTCTATGTGGCATTATTTTCCCCACGCCCCATCGGTGGCTGTGGCTCCTGCTTTTTGGAGAACATTTGCATGCTAGACTGACGCGGGCCAAGAGAAATGGTTAGTTTTTCAAGAATCAAAAAGCTGCCTCCCAAAGGTTGAATTATTCATTTCTTTGTTTGTAATCTGTGCTTGTGCTCAGTCGTGTCCAACTGTGACCCCACAGACTGTAGCCGGCCAGGCTTCTCTGTACATGAGATTCTCCAGGCAAGCATACTAGAGTGAGTTGCCATGCTCTCCTCCAGGGGATCTGCCCCATCCAGGGATTACACTCCTGTCTCTTGCGTCTCCTGCATTGGCAGGTGGCTGTCTTCTTTACCACTTGTGCAACCTGGGAAGCCCAGTTAGTGGAATAACCTAAGGAAAATGCCTTCCTGTTAATGACTCTTTAAAATAAGACAAAATCCTTTGTTTTCAAAATGTAGCTGATGAAGAATGGTTTCTATTCCATGCCCGATGGCCAAGTCAAGAACATGCTTGTAAGATGTTTCCTGTTGCCTCATATTTGGGGCTCTGCCTTCTGGGCTTATTGAGAACCTTGTTAGTGGAGAGGAGCTCAAAACAGAACTGGCCTTTCATAAAGAAGCCTCTATGATGTTTAAGGTGTTTACCTGGGGTCCATGCACATTTCAGGGATTCTGTGAGTTACCAGATAGTGAAAGGAAAGTTGTGAGTGAATGACTAGGTGTGCATTTTTTCTAGGGAAAGGTCCATAGCTTTCTTCAAATTGTCTAAAAATATCTGTGACCAAAAAGTTAAGAATTTCTGCTCTAGACCTCACCATCTGTGTCCAGAGACCAATCCTAGTGACTTTGGGTATCCAATTACTTTCTTTCCTTCTGTATCTTCAGCAGCATCTCATGTTTATTTTCTTCTTGGCATTCCAAAGAATGCTTTCTTTTTTTCTCCTTTTTCCCTTTGTTTTGTCTTCCCATTGGATTCCTTGTGTTTCAGAGGCATGACTTAGAAGAGAAAATTAGAATAGAGAGGGTGTATTGACCAGGATTAGAGCTTACACTGGGAGCTGGAGGCACACTAATCTTAAGATCTTGTGTTTTGAAGCATGTATCTCTGGTTAGAAAATTGTGATAATAGCTCAGTTCAATCCTGAGGTTCTCCTGTCTCCTCATTAGGCTAGAAAGGACCTTGACACATCATTTGGCCATGGTCTGTGTCTGCCTTAAGGCTGGTGAATATCTTACTGCTTAGGACAGGCAAATGTCTGTCCTGAGTGATGGACTGCTCTTCTTTGTAAGAACTCCAGGAAGATAGAACGAGAGATCTTCATTAGCCCATGTCAGTGTCTTATTCATTAATTTCTGATAGCATAGAAATTCTTTATTATGTCATATTAAAACCTGCAGGCTGTTTTCGGTAGTATCAGTAATTATAAAAATTATCTGTGATTGAACTCTACTGTGTTCTAGACTTTTTACTTACATTCTTTCTAATCTTTAAGGCAACCCATTTGTTACCAATGAGGAAACAGACTCAGAGAGCTTAAGCAGCTTTCCTAATGTCACACAGTAAATCTGGGAGTAGGGAAGATAACCCAAGTCCACCTCACATCAAAGTCTGTGCACTTTAAGTTTTATCATGCTAGCAGTTTAATCTTGCTTATTTTATATTCAACAGATATGGAGGATAGAGCTCTTTCTCTAAAAATCATTCTTCTACTTAAAGATCCTACTCAAGTAGCCAGAACTTTCCCTTTTCCAAATAAATCAACCAGTATTCTCTGTTTATGCAGATTATTCACCATGACTTTGTCATTTACTTCCTGTGTGTGTATGTGCACTCACAATCTCAGTCACTTCAGTCATGTCCCACTCTTTGTTACCCTATGGACTGTAGCCCACCAGGCTCCTCAGTCCATGGGATTCTCCAGGCAAGAATCCTGGAGTGGGTTGCCACGCCCCCTCTCCAGAGGATCTTCACAACCCAGGGATCGAACCCTCGTCTCCTGCATTGCAGGAAGATTCTTTTCTGACTGAGCCACTAAAGAAAGCCCCATTTACTCCCCATATCCCTATAAATAAGGGGTCCCTAGTAAAGGACAGGAGGTCAGGCTGAACATCCTTAGCAGGTAAAACTGTGGTATGATGAGAGTGAAGTCATCTGTGTCATGAAGGGACTGGGATGAATTAGCGCAGGTAGAAGCCATTCTCATCCTCCAGCTCTCTGGGAAGCTAGACTAAAATAAACTTGTTGGGGCAAATACAGGAGTCCCTGTATTTTCTCTTTAAGAAGCTCAAAATTGCCTGTTAACCACACTTTAATTCTTACTGGCTGCCTGCAGGATGACAGCAAGAATTATTAACGCCGTTTGGCAGATGGGAAAATTGATGGGTGAGGATATAGAGGATTATTTATAAATCTCCAGGAACTGGTGGTCTATGCCAACACCAGAATCCAGTTAGTTCATCACCTTCTAATCAGTGGCTCATTGATGGCCTTTCTTGTGCTAACAGAATTCTTAAGAATCTATGATTTTCCCCATGCATTTTAGACATCAGATGACTCATACAGACGTGCATGGTTTGATGAGTTGCATAGAAATGTACCCGAAACATATGGATTACATTTCCTTTAAAGACACATGGGCTTAAAAATTAGGAGGGAAAGTGCTTGGCCAGTGTTTTTTGGTTTTGTAGAACACAAAACACTTGTGGAATACTTTGGAGTTACAGAAATTGCCAGACCTCAAACCAAAACATGTTCAGGTTTGTCGATCTCCATCAATCCCAGTGTGATCCCCAGCTTCCAGAGGGGAGTGTGAGAGGAAAGATGGAAGGACACAGCTGCCATTGCACTCTCTTAAAAAGCCCCCTCATGAGTCTCCCTAGGCTCCCTAACTCTCACTACAGTGCTGGGGTTACAGAGCATGGCTAGGGTGACAGCAGTGTCCTCTGAGTGGTCAGAAGAACTTGAGGCAGCTCTTGTGAGGACACTTACTTCCCATCCTTATTTATTTATTTTTGGCTGCCCTGGGTCTTCACTGCTTTGCAAGGGCTCTCTCTAGTTGTGGGGAGCAGGGCTACTCTTCCTTGTGGTGCACAGGCTTCTCATTGAAGCGTTTTTTTCTTGCTGTGGAGCACAGGCTCTAGTTATGAGAGCTTCAGTTGAGGCTCACCGGTCCTAGAGCACACGAGCTTTAGTAGTTGCAGCACATGGGCTTAGTTCCTCCGTAGCATGTGGAATCTTTCTGGGCCAGGGGTCGAACCCATGACTCCTGCATTGGCAGGCAGATTCTTGTCCACTGCCGCCCCCAGGGAAGTCCTCCCATTCTTAGTTGAATGAAAGGAGAGGTCTGTGAGAAGTATTCGTGGCTTGTAGCCCCATCACGTTCTCCTTCCCCTCAGTGGGAACCAGGGTAACGGATGTGACTGCTGAGTCTGGAACTCTTCAGAACTGCTTGCCTGCAGAAAGTATGCGATCTGGGCTCTTCCCACTATGTGGTAAGCCCAGCAGAGGAGGCCTGCAGGGAATCAACTCATTTCAGGGGGTTCCAGCACACTCTTTCAGCCTTCATACCTGTGCCGTCATCCCCAAATACTTTTTATCAATAGTAAAACTGGTGTTTTGGTCTCCATGGCATCAGGCTCCTAGTTTTCTCAGAAATTTATCCTGAGTTCAAATGAGGACAAGAGGTGATAACCGTTGGGCATTCTGGAACCCCACTGGGAATCACAGTGAGTTCACTGTGTCAGCCCTGTGACATCATCAGAGCCCATCATAGTTCCTCCTGCTTCTTTAGGAAGCATCATTCGCATGCTACAGTGTGAGAACGTCACTGCCCTTTGACCTTTACTTATGGAACTCCCACTTTCCATTCCTATGTAATTATGTCCCTGAATAGAAGTGTCTACCAAAGTGTGTGTGTGTGTGTGTGTGTGTGTGTGTGTTCATGTTATGGAGAAGAGTAGTAGACATCTAGTTCTTTTGCAGTGAAAACACTGACAGATTTTGCTTCCAGGCATTGTCTCTGCAATGGGAGGGAGATTGTTTTTTTCTGTTGTTTTTCCTTCTAGATTTCTCAGAAATTCTGTAGCCCAAATACAGCTTTGGTAATCATCAACACGCATTTACCTTTAGCAGTCCCAGCCCCAGGGTGCAATATCCAGCATCCCCTCTAGGAGATTCCTCATAAGAAGGAGGCAGTAACACTTTCTTGTTCCTGGGGGAAAACAGATGCCCTTAGCTTGAGTTAAATTTTGTCTTGTGCTCTGTGCTCCTGGGCTCTGTCTGTTCCCTGCTAGAATGAAGCTCCTTGCAGATGGGGCTCTACCTTTTTCAGGTTCTTATTCTTATATTCTACCCGCCACCCCCCACCCCCAGCCCCGTAGTGCCAGGTATATAGAGTAAAATAACAATTGTTCCTTTAGTTACAAAACATTAAACAGAGTTGATGAGTGGCAGAGAAGTTAAAAAGTGGGACCTCTGGAGTAAGAAAGCCTTAAACCAACCAGGGTGAGTCAGGTAGAGCAATAGTGGGGAGCTGGTTTTGGACACTAAGAACGGAAGAAAGAGTGAATCAATAAACAGTCTTTGTAGGAAAGACTAAGGGCAATTTTAATTCAAATCTGAGATGGATTGCTGCTGTAAGACACTGATTTAGCTTAATTGTAGATTACCAATGTTCAGGCCATTTGAACTGGCCCTGAACAGTGAGGGCGTTTCTGAGCTGCCTGGCTCCCTGAAGAAGGAGGACATTCAGCAAGTTCCAGAGGTGTGAGCCTCAGAGAAGACGGGCTCCCAGAAGATGAGCCCAAGCATAGTAAGGTTTGGTTGAGAAAGGTCACTCAGGAGCAAACTGAGAGGTCAAATTACATCTTTGGTGATGACCACCCCAATGGGCATCTCTGTGCAAAGAGAAGACGAAGGTCAGGAGGCTGACGAGAAACAGGAGTCTTTGCACTAAGTCTCGTGGTCAAGAAGCAGCCTGGAAGGTCTATGTGTCCATGTGCCTGGAGAGCCCATGTGTGCAGCTAGAGGGAGCATTGCCAAGGCAGAGACCTTTCGCTTGAAAGGGGACAGACTGCAGAGGAGCAGCAGAAAAGAGGACTCTGCAGGTCTCAGCCAGCATCTAAAGTGAAAACCTTGTTCCTGTTAGGATTTTAGAAGATTTTACAGAAAGCCTTGGTAAATTTGGGAACATCTATATAGTTCCCAGGGACTTCGTCCAAAGCAAGCACATACACAAAGAGGAGAGGATTAAAATTATGACCTGTCGATGGAATGAAGGTTCTGTGAACTTGTTTTAGAAGTGATGTGAACTGTGTGACCCTGAGTTCTCTGTTAGCAGCCTTCATCCTATCTCTGACCTTGACCTTTGCTTATACTCCCAGCTTCCGTACAGTCTAAGACAACTACAGGGAGATTGTCCCAGGTGACATGGTTTCCTCCAGATGCCCCTTGCTGGCATGGCGCCCCAGGAGTCACTGTTGTGCTTCCATGACAGGTCCCCCTGGGAGTTGCCCTTCTGTAGCCCAGGGAGTTGTTACAGCTATTTGGGAGGGTGCCTTTGTCTCGATGGAGTTTGCCCTCGGAGGCTTAAACCAGGACACTCAAATTCCACAAGGCAGGGATTGTCAGAGAGGGCCAGTGGCACGTCCTATATTATGGGGGCTTGGTTTTCAGGGGAAAGTAGTTTTAATAGATTGCCTCTCACTAAAAACACAATAGGGCCTGCACTGTTGTTCAGTCACTAAGTTTTATCCAATTCTTTGTGACCCCATGGACTGCAGCATTCCAGGCCTCCCTGTCCCTCACTATCTCTCAGAGTCTGCCCAAGTTCATGTCCATTAAATCTGTCGTGCTATCTAACCATCTCATCCTCTGCTACCCTCTTCTCCTTTTGCCTTCAGTCTTTCCCAGCATCAGGGTCTTTTCCAATGAGTCACCTCTTTGTGTCAGGTGGCTAAAGTATGGCTTCTGCGTCAGTCCTTCCAATGAGTACTCATAGTTGATTTCCTTCAGAATTGACTGGTTTGATCTCCTTGCTGTCCAAGGGATTCTGAAGAGTCTTTCCAGCACCACAGTTTGAAAGCATCAGTTGATCTGATGCTTTCTTTATTGTCCAACTCTCACATCCATACATGACTACTGAAAAGACCATAGCTTTGACAGTATGGACCTTAGTCAGCAAAGCGATGTGTCTGCTTTTTAATTTGCTGTCTAGGTTTGTTATGGCTTTCCTTCTAAGAAGCAAGCATCTTCTAATTTCATGATGACAGTCCATACTGATTTTGGAGCCTAAGAAGAGAAAATCTGTCACTGGTTTCCCTTTTCCCCTTTCTATTTTCCATGAAGTGATGGGACCAGATTCCACGATCTTAGTATTTTTTAATGTTGAGTTTAATAGGTTGCCCCTGACTAAAAACACAATAGGACCTATACTGAGTATGAACTAATTGTCAGAGTGTTTCCAGCAAGCACTGCTGCTTTCTGGGAATGTGACTGGTGGTAGTGTTTCCTGGTGCCTAGTGTCCCTTACATGTGCTGGGGGACAGTGATCTAAAAATGGAACCATTGACTGCCTTACGGGAATGAACGTGTCTGTTTACTGGAAGAGGATGCTTAATGAGGGTGAGACTTAATCCAAAGGAAGGAATCTCTACTGGTGGTGGGGAAAGTATTTGGGAGTAAAGTTTTTTTGTGGACCCCCCAGTTAAGCAAGCTGCTGTCCCAAGGCCATGTTCACTGAATGAAAAGCCATTTCCTGGCACGAAAGAGTGAATTAGAGTGCTGAAAGTTAACAGGAGGAAAAAGGGGAAAAGGTTAACCCCAGGGCCACATCCTCTGAAAGAAACTCTTCTTTGGGAGTTAAGGTGCAGGTGGGTCTCAGTTAAAATCTGTTAGTAGAATTCTCTAGTATAACCAAGTATCTCAAATACTGTGTACACACTTATCTATCTGTTAAGCTGAACGTATGATATTTCCTTAGTTGTAGGTCAAAATGGTGAGATATTAGCTATTTCATGCAGTTCAACCTTGTATATTTATTTCTATGTATTCAAATCATTAGTATATAAATAGTAGTAGTAATCATTTCATTTAGTATCTGTGGTCCAAGTTTTCTACTTTTACCTTGGAGCTGATTGGTATCTGTATAGAGTTTCCCATTTTACTTATGGTAAGACTGAGGACAGTGAGGTAGTTGCTTTTAGAGCTGGCAAATCTGCCAGTGACAGCATCCAGAGAATGGTGTCACACTCCTCCAACAGGCATTACTTGCCAGTCAGCAGACACACTTGCCCCGTCCACCTCTGATTCCTTTTCACTCCTGAAGGTAAGCTTAGAGCCAAGGAGCTGACCACTTGCCTTCCTTTCAATCAGCGTGACTTTCCAAGTGTTTCCCTCACTTTAAATTTCTATCGTTTTTGTTTGCTCTCCCTTGAGCCATTGGCTGTATTTTTCCAGCCGGTCTCATCCTGCTCGTTCCTGGCAATCGCACTAGCCCCTGGAGATTTTGTACACTCTTTTGTTATCCCTGGCGTGGGTGCCATTCAACAGATCTATGGAAGCGATCAGTGCTGGACTCCCTGGTAGGCGTTGCTTCATCTGCAGCTGAAGGTAGCTGGCTTCGTAGTGGACTCTGGCAGTGAGGTCCTGCCAGACTCCTCCTGTTCATCCAGGCCCTAGCTGTTTTTCACGTCCCCAGGCTTACGGTCTTTCAGCCAGTGTTTAACATTTTTCTCTGCCTTGTTATTTGTTCTCCCTCCTCTGTCATGAATCTTTCCCCCTATTGTCCTCTTGGCCATGTGGGTTTGCCAGAGAAAGTTGGCAGTTGTTTTATTATCTATGGCTCTTGCCCAGCGATGGTGTCATCTAACAGTGACGTCTGTTTAATGGCTAACATATTGGAGTCTGAAATATCTACAAGACAATGAGGCCTACAGAGGCTTGAGGGACACATTTTTTTGGTTCTTAGAGGAGAGTATGGGAAACAAAATTAGGTAACATACGGGTCCTTCCACATTCAATCCAGAACCAGAGGGCTGACAAAGCTTTGTATTCCAGTTAAGTAAGAAAGTTTTCTCTTGTTCCATATCACAACCTGAGCAGATGGTGGGATTTCTATTACTTGAGTTAGACCAGTGGTCCTCATGCTTTTATTGTATTTCCTCTCTTATGTTAAAATATTTTGTCCTAATCAGTATGCATTTATTAAGTAACAATTAAGAGGGAGTAGTAGTATCCCCATTTTTCAGGTAGGGAGCTTTAGGAGTGTGAGGTTATACAACTTGACAAGGTTGCACCAGTTAAGTGGCAGGGTTGCAGCTGGAACCCTGGTCAACCCTGACTTTGTGCTCTTCACCAGTAAGCTAATCTGCGCCTTGTGTAATGTAGCATTACTCTACTTATTTAGGCTCCAAGTGGTTACAGCACTCCCATGTTGGAAATCACTGAGTAAGGAACAGTGATTTAACTCAACTCTAATCATCTGTCCATTGGACACCTGTTCTTCCAAACCATTGTAAAGTACCGGTTTATCAGGTAGATGTATGTATTGCACACCTAACGCTGAGGTTTTAAAAAACAATTTTAATCAGTGGATAATTACTTAACAATATTGTGTTGGTTCCTGCCATACATCAACATGAGTCAGCCATAGGTATACATGTGTCCCCTCCCTCTTGACCCTCTCTCCCACCTCCCTCCTCATCCCATCCCTCTAGGTTGTCATAAAGCACTGGCTTTGGGTTCCCTGTGTCATATATCAAACTCCCACTTTTTATCTGTTTTACATAAGGTAATGTGTATGTTTCAATGCTACTCTTTCCAATCATCCCACCTTCTTCTTTCCCCCCACCCCACCCCACAACCCGAATCCAAAAGTCTGTTCTTTATGTCTGTGTCTCCTTTGCCACCTTGCAAATAGGATTGTCAGTACCATCTTTCTAGATTCCATATATATGCGTTAATATATGATATTTGTCTTTCTCTTACTTCACTGTGTAACAGGCTCTATCTAGGTTCCTCCACCTCATTGGAACTGACTCATATCCATTCCTTTTTATGGCTGAGTAATATTCCATTGTCTATATGTACCACAACTTCTTTATCCATTCATCTGTCAATGGACATCTAGGTTGCTTCCATGTCCTGGCTGTTGTTAACAGTGCTGCAATAAACATTCAGGTACATACATCTTTTTCAATTATGGTTTCCTCAGGGTATATGCCCAGTAGTGGAATTGCTGGGTCATATGGTAGTTTTATTCCTAGTTTTGAATGGTGGCTTCTTTGCCAATTTGCAGACCTTCATTGGGAGGTCTTTAAGACTATCCCTGGAGAACAATTACCCTGAGGAATCTTAATATAGGAGAAGGTTCCAGATCTAGTGAAGGAGAAGGACATGTGGAAGGTTTGACCTGACCACAATGGACCAAGGACAGTCTAAGAAAAAGGATTAGAAAGTTGACATATGGTAATTAGATTTGAAAAAACAGAACATTCTGGTTTTGTGTCTTTTCACATGTTGGAACAGGAGGAGAAAGGAAAGGAGTTCTGAAGCACAGAATCAGCTGTGGGATATAACCCAAGAACCTAACATGGAATAAAAACTCATGGTGTCTGGCCCCCACATCCTCCATCTCCCTCATATTGCACTTGGAGCTCCAGTCACCTGAACAATTTTCAGTTCCTAGAATACATCTTGTTTTCCATGCGTCCAAGTCTGTGCATATACTATTAACTCTACTGAGAAAGCTCTTTCTTCCTCTTATCTGTGTGAAAAACTACTGAGTGCCCTATAATATTAAGCTTAAATAACTGGCCTTTTATGGAACACCCCCTGCCCTTGAGTTTTCCAGGTGTATTCAAGACATTTGCTCAGTGCCTCCTGGCATCTTCTACATATCTCTAGTATAGCATATGTCACACAGTTCAGAAATTAGTAATTTACATGCCGTTATCTTTTTGTTGAGCAGAATTCTCCTTAAGGGTAAAGACCCTGGGGGTGTTTTTTGCCTTTATATTTCTTGAAACTAGCACATAATTGTTTTCCTGATTGAATAACCTCTTTTTGACTTCAAGACCCCATCTCAGTAGACTTCCCTCAGTCCTTGACTGTCTTCTATTGAGAGCTAATCAGTGATCCTAACAATCCCTAGCATAAGCTCCCCTTGTTAATGGAATCACCAACAAAGAGTAAGATGTCAGAATTACAAAGAAAATAAATGAAAGAAACATAAAAAATCATTTTCTATCTGAAGATAAATAAAAAACAGAAACTATGCATAGGTGTGTTATCTAACAGATCATTAATGTAGTTGTAATTATTATAATCATCAAATATTTGATAAACCTCAAAGAGATAGTCTTCCAATCTTCTCATTCCAAAAAAAAAGTGAGACAATTTCTTTTCACTTTGGCTGTTTTTCCAAATCAGTTGATCTCAAGGCATTATCAGTTTACAAAAGAGCTCTTTGACTTGGTTCTTCACTTTCCCTTTCTCCCTCCTCTTCAGTGCGTGCTGTTGGCTTGGCCAGTGAGCAGACGGAAATGTCTGAAGAGGAGAGGCTTGGAAATCACAGAGGTGATTACAGCCAAATGACTGAACAGAGGGGGTTTAGATATGGTCTCCGTTGTCACTGGAGCAAAGAGGGGAAAGTAAGCAAGACAGGGACACTTGCCAATTTGGTCATCTTTGATTGGAAGCTTCAGAGATGACATCAGGTCTCTGGTGTTTAGCGGACCCTTTGAGGCCCACCATGTGGAATATGTTAATGACATGTAGGTTACCTAAGACAACTTTTTTATCCATTACAGAATTAATTCACTTTTAAAACCCTTGAGATGACGTTTTAAAAACTGGGATATAATGATGATGAATAAGTAAACAACATGTTGCTTAGTATAAACTTTGAATAGACATCCAAGTGGCTGAAGATGTTAACGGGTAGCTGGCAAGGATCCTTATAAGAGAAGATGAGGGTAGAAATGACTGGCCTGTGCTAGGAGATTCAGACTCTGGTGAAGGTTAGAAATTCCATGACCAGAACAGAAGAAACCAAACAAAAACTGAAACCTCTCTGGGACCTGAGTCAAGAAAAACACAAACAGCCATACGTAGATGCAATTCCCGTCTCCAGTACTAGAGAATTCTTTCTGTCTTCAGAGTCTTGACTGGATATCAAGTTGTTTTCCTGCTTTAGGCTTAGAAAAATGAATGCTGGTTAAAGTTTGGGAAATAGTGACTTGGTAAATAAAATAATAAAATAGTGACCCATAATAAAAATAGTAATAAATATTTAATAAATAAATAATAATAATGATTCCTTTATTTATTAATTTAATACCTATAAATTGAAATCTTGCCATGTAAAAGGCATTGTGCTAAATATGGGACATAGAAAAGCCTGGTTGTGGGACTTCCCTGGTGATCCAGTGGTTGAGAATTGGCCTGCCAATGCAGGGGACATGGGTTCAATCCCTGATTGGGGCAGATCCCACATGCTGAGGGGCAACTAAGTCCACGTGCTGCAACTCCTGAGGCCCACAAGCCCTAGAGCCCATGCTCCGTGAGAAGAGAAGCCACTTCAATGAGAAGCCTCACACACCACAATGGAAGAGTAGCCCCTGCCCTCCACAACTAGAGAAAGCAAATGTGCTGCAATGAAGACTCAGGGCAGCCAAAAACAAATTTAAAAAAATATGGTGGAAAGTGAATTAGCTAATACTTACCTTGCTGCAGCACTTTACCAAATCCTGATAAATTAAAAAAAAATGTTTTTGAACAATTTGATCTGTACAATAAAGCTTAGTGAAGTCTGAAGACAGATACGATGTGCCATATAGTAAACAATAACTATGCTTGTGCTTAGTCATAGCCACCTCTTGGTGACCCCATGGGCCATAGCCCACCAGGCTCCTCTGTCCATGGAGATTTTCCAGGCAAGAATATTGGAGTGAGTTGCCATGCCTTCTGCCAGGGAATCTTCCCGACCCAGGGATTGTACCTAGGTCTCTCACATTTCAGGTGGATTCTTTACCATCTGAGCCACCAGGGAAGCCCATAGTAAACAGATAGGATTGATTGTTTTTAAAAAAGATGACCCAATCTGAATATATACATAGATTCAGTAAGGTCTAGGAGGAATCTATAAGAGAGAGAGCCACAGCACATTAGTAAAGTGTGGTTAGGAATGTATGGACTTAGCTGTTAGCTTTGGTAGTCATGCCCAATCCCAAATTCACCACCAAAATACCCCTCCTTGTGCAGACACCTGGACTGGATGGACCATGGGCACATCCATATGTGGCATGTCGTATATTATGTTAAGAGCTAAGGAAGCTTTTCCTGATGAGGATATGGAAAGTGTCTGGCACTCTTACTATTTACCCATTGGCAGTATTCTTGCCTGAAGAGTCCCATGGACAGAGGAGCCTGGCAGGCTGTGGTCCATAGGGTCACAAAGAATTGGACACAACTGAAATGACATAGCATACAGCACAATAGGACCAGGGGCTCCCCAGGTGGCTCAGTGGTAAAGACTCTGCCTGCTAATGCAGGATATGCTGATTCCATCCCTGGGTCAGGACACTCCCTTGGAGAAAGGAATGGCAACCCACTCCGGTATTCTTGCCCAGAGAATCCCATGGACAGAAGAGCCTGGTGGGTTGCCGTTCATGGGATCACAGAAGAGTCGGACGGAGTTGGTGACTGCTGCTGCTGCTGCTAAGTCGCTTCAGTCATGTCCGACTCTGTGCGACCCCAGAGACGGCAGCCCACCAGGCTCCCCCATCCCTGGGATCCTCCAGGCAAGAACACTGGAGTGGGTTGCCATTTCCTTCTCCAATGCATGAAAGTGAAAAGTGAAAATGAAGTCGCTCAGTCCTGTCTGACTCCTAGCGACCCCCATGGACTGCAGCCCACCAGGCTCCTCTGTCCATGGGATATTCCAGGCAAGAGTACTGGAGTGGGGTGCCATTGCCTTCTCCGGACTTAGTGACGAAACAACAACAATGACACAACAATGGAACCAGAGGGTAAAAGTTACATTGGTTACACTGGAATTTTCTGTATTATCTTTGATACTTCTATAAATCTAAAAGTATTCCAAAATAAAATGTTTATTTTTTTAAAACTAAAAATGTTTATTTTTTTTTTTAACAAGAAAAGGTTACATCAGAGATTTCAGCTCAAGGTCAGAAAGAACTTTCTAATAGATCTGTCACAGAACTATATATTTTCCTTGGGAAATGCTCAAACTGAGGCTAGATAACTCTCCATCTAAGATGGTAACATAGGAAGGAGAGTTTAGATTTGGATAATGGATGAATGTCTGCTATCCTTTTTAGAGTTAACGACTTAAACAAAATTATTAATACCTTTGCCCTTTTTGCCTGTTATGTAAATAAAATTAATGTCTATTTTTATTCCTTTAATAAATATAACATTGGCAGTATATCAGCGTATTACGACTTCTTCACAGTGTTCTACCACTTTACTATGAAGGAACTGTTCTTTGTCCTTGAACTAGTAATTTGTCCCCGAACTAGTAATTTGTCCCCATCATTGGTACATGTTGCTGGGAAGAATGGAATAGAAGGTGGAACAATAGAGACTTTGGCCACTTTCAATGAGCTTCTCATGCCATTAAAGAGAATCCTAAGATGTTCTGGTGAGCCCCCAACATTCCAAAACAAGGCAGTAAGAGCTAAGCCTGGCTTGTCTGTTTTTTATGTTCATCAAGGCTCAGCATGGCTCTATCTGCCTATCCCTTTATTATTCTGAACTCCCTAATTGCCTGGACTGTTTCTCTCCACAAATAGTTTCATGTACTGTATTCAGCATTAATGTACGGTGACTATGTAGAGACGTCTTCTATTCCTACTTTTAACAGATTAACAGCTAATAAACACCATGCAACACCCTCTCCTCTCAACCTCTTCTAAAAATACAGAGTTTGATTTGCCAACATTGGTGTATTTAAAGCCTCCAAGATTCCAGGGAAGACTTTAGAAAGTTAACTGTGCGAGTATGGCCAGTTCAGAGAGGAAATTTTCCAACACAAAGAATCAATCAGTGTATCAGCAGCTCATCAGAGAAGAACCTCAGGGGATCTTGTAATCATTTATTAGGAAAGGATATTTGTTCCCACTTAAAATAAAGCTTCTCACATTATTCCTGCTGTGCCGGACTGAAGAGAATGCTGGATATGTGTTACCTAGGGAGGACAGGCAGCATAAATTTCATCTCAAGAGGAAAACGTATCTTTTCCAGGAAGGGACACCGTGTTCTTTTCCAATGACTTTGCAATGAAAGGATTTATGCTCCCTACTCTTCTTTAACTTTCTTCTCCTACCTTCTTCTGCCAGAATTTCCCCTGCCTCCATGTAGCTTGCAGTGAAACAATTAGTTTTAAAGAATGAATAATCAGAAGCTGTGTTTCAAAGCTGTAAACAAAGCACCAACCAATATTCTCTTTTGAGGATATGGAATATCAGCAGTAATATGTTTAAGACAATCCAGATAACCTGGATAATTATGTTAAAACAATGTCCATCAATCTCATATGTTGTTGTTGTTTAGTTGCTAGGTTGTGTCTGACTTTTTTTGACCCCATCAACTGTAGCCTGCCAAACTCCTTCTGTCTATGGGATCTCCCAGGCAAGAATACTGGAGTAGGTTGCCATTTCCTTCTCCAGGGGATCTTCCTGACCCAGGGATTGAACCCCTGTCTCCTGCATTGGCAGATAGATTCTTTACCACTAAGCCACCAGTGAAGCCCTAAAGATATATACATATATATATATATATATATATATATATATATATAGTAGAATTTATTGAAGGATAAACTAGGCAGTGTGCACATAGTTCAATTAATGGAATTTCCAGTATCAATGAAGCAGAAGCCTTAAAGTAATATATTATAAAAATATTGGATGTTCCTGAAGTCCCAAGTATATCACTCTCAAAGACCACTTTGGTTATTATATTATAGATTGCAAAGATTTGCAGAAATGTATTGGTCCTTTTGTTTGAGATGTAAGTTTTGGGAACAAACACTTGTTGTGCCTTCAAGTAGGCATTTCCTGTTGCAGCGGAAATTCAAGTATATTTGATCACTCGTCTCTCCTTCTGTTTCTGTTACCCTGCTTGTCTCGGTCGATTTCAGAAGCCTTCAAAGGCACAGCAATATGACGGTTTCGTTGACGCCACACACCTGGTAGTGGAGTTGACTCTGGGGCAGACTGTATCATGGCGCTGTGGTAATGATGATGACATTGTCTTGGGGTAGAGAAATGGTCACTGCTAGTCTCTCTCTGCTCAGATCTGTTCATGATATCCAGGGACCTTGAACTCTAACATTTACCATGTATTTTCCATGCAGACTGAACCTTCTCTGAAGAAAGGTCAGAGTGAAATTCTATCATAGCTATGACTTGTTTGCAGATAATCTGAATTGGGTTAATTTCTTCTTTCTCCTGCAGTCTAGCAACATGTACCTGTGTTCTTCCAGACCAGTTTACCCCAGTGATGATATCTCTCCATTCTTATGCATGTACTGATTGTTGCCAAACCACCTCAGGAATTTTTTATTTTTTTTTTAAGTCAATGAATTTCTGGGGATTATTTAACAAGTTGCTGGCTTGTCTCTCTGTAGAACCGGACTGGAAGCCATCATGGAGACTTATGCATTCTGGAGACCCCCTGTGCGCACACTCACCTTTGAAGATTTCACCACCATGCAAAAGCAGCAAGGTAAAGCCCTGGGCAAAGCCTCTGCTTAGAGACTGTGCGGGGGAGGGAGTGGGAGCTGAACTGAATATAGCACAGCTGGCCCCAAGCCAAGCCACGAGTTACATGGACTCTCCTGGAACGAAGAGTACTAGATAGCTCCGTAAATAACCAGAGCATCACCACTTGTGCAAATAAGCTGGTTTCAGAGGCAGTGTTTTACCTGGCACCTCCAGATCCCTCTCGCCTTTCCTGAAGCAAGGTTATGTTCATGATCACAATGGTGCTGAGATGATTGTTTCTATCACGAAGCATTCATGTAGCCCTTAGGATTTGGAAAGTGTAAGTGTTAGTCCCTCAGTCGTGTCTGACTCTTTGTGACGCCATGGACTGTTAGCCCACTGGTTTCTCTGTCCTTGGGGTTTTCCAGGCAAGTATACTGGAGTGGGTTGCCATTTTCTTTTCCAGGGGATCAAATCTGGGTCTCTTGCATTTCAGGCAGATTCTTTACCAACTGAACCCCCAGGGAGCCACTAGAGGTGGAGATTTGGAGATAATAATAATTTCATTTATTACTCATGGCAGCCTCATTTGTTTTCTTATTCTAGTTTGTAGATAAGAAACAACTTAGCTGCAGACAGTGGGAATGAATCACTCAAGTCTGACAGTAAGGAGGGGGCTGCGGCAAGCCCCTCTGAATTTTCTAACTTGTACTTTCTCAGTGGATGGGCAGAATAGACTTTTTTCTTCCACTGCTTTGTGCTTTACATCCAGTTTCTAATCTCCCTTCTGTTTTCAGGTTGGGAAGCCTGTGGCCACATGAGCAGGCTCATGGGCTGATTTTACCTCCTCTTTTTAGTCCAACCACTGGCTCTCCCAGGGGCAGCACCCTTCACCAGGGTACCCAAGTGAAAGTTTCCCAAATGTCAGGGGCTTAATGAGTCTTCCTCTCCAGCCTCCTCTTGTCTCGAAGTGACAGTGATCAAAATTAGTTTGAACTCATTCTATCAAATAGTTGCTATTAATAGAGTCCTAGTTTTTTAATTATGGCTCAGTGATATAGGAGTCCCTTCTAGGACTTGATAATATATTATATTTCATCCCCTTCTCAGGGAGGTTCTAGCAGTCTGCACACCGAATTAAGTTTTATGATGTGAATTACTGAACTCCCTCTGGCTTTAAGATGAGATACTGATTAAAAGCATAGGTTCTGGAGTCAGACAGCTTGAGTTAGGCTCTTATCACTGTTCTTTGCTCTCTTGGTGACATTGATCAAGTCCCTCATCCTTTCTGACATTTAGTTTTCTTATCTGCATAATGGGAGACTGTAATAGAATTCATGTAAGGATCAAATGAGATAATGCACTTAAAAACACAGGAAGCCCTCGGTATGTGCTTTCTGTCATTGTCATCATCATCATTGTCGTTGTTGTCTTCACCCCGTATGTCCCTCATATCAATACCAGAGAAGAAAGCACACCAGAGACAGGAAATATTGCTGTTTTGATGATTTATTCGTAACGTGATTGGACCATTCATCTTCACAGGGATCTGGGGAGGCAAGTGGTCCAGAATGTCCATCTCTTTAAAAAGATTTTTGTTGTTTTATTTTATATGGCTTTTTTTTTTTTTTTTTACTATGAGAGAACAAGTAGGCCTATTTTATTTTGGCCATGCTGTATGGCATGTGGGGTCAAACACATGCCCCTGACATTGGAAGTTCAGAGTCTTAACCACTGGACAGCCAAGGCAGTCCCTTTATTTCCTTTTTGAATAAGTGGAGGAGAAATGGAAGCCATTTGTAGGAAGCATCTTGCTCCTTCTGATGCTATCAACATATATTCAGGGTGTTGCTGATGCTTTGATGCCTTCATGGCCCTTCAGTGGCAGAGGTTTATGGAAGTTGGGAAATTTGGGCCTTCATCTTGATGGTCACTAAATTCTCTATATAACCTTGAGCAAGTTACTTCTCAATCCATTTCCTCATCTCAAAGAGGGATAATTGTCCCAAAGAGTCATGATTCTTTTGTGTGTGTTTGTGAGGCCATTTACATAAACATGCTTTATAAATGAAGCTGTCATGCGGAGACACTTACTTGATCCTACTCATTTCTGAGGTGTCTCCTTGCTTATCTGCCTTTGCTTTGCTCATTGACTTTCCAAGCCCTAGCTGAGCAGGAGTTTGTATCACGAAGGCTGGTATGAGAAGGGTGGTAGGGTGCCAGTTCCTGAGAGCAGGCATGGGTGGTGACATGGTGTTCATTGCTGTGTCTCCAAGATCTACCCCAGGGCCTGGCACCCAGGAAGTACTTAATGAATAATGAAAGAGATCACTTGGTGGCACTGTGGCTCAGGTAGGCAGGGTCACCATCTGATTGAATCTTGGACCACAGTCACCTGATGCGGGCATGGATACAGACGTGGAGTAATGGTTGGGGATGGCTACCTGCATATCGCCAGCATGTGGAACCACTGGGCAGGTGTAGTAGGCATGGGGAAACTAAAAGGGAATCTGCATTGCTAAGGTGTGCAGCATAGCAGGGTTCATTATGCTTCTATTGGAAATTTATCCATCTGAAGACTTATTATTGACACATGAGAAACAATGGTTTAAGAAACTGAACTTGCAGAGTAAGATGTCACACTTATTCATTGAGTCTCTTTTTATACTGATGGGGGGAAATGAGTATAGAATTATTGGATACATATGGTGGTGAGATGGTACTAGAGGGAAAGCCAAGACTCTATTAAATAGTTTAATTGGAATATATTTTTGAACTATACATTGAACTTGATCCAGATTCTCATTATTAAAAAATATGTGGCTTGGGTTTCTTGACATTAACAAAGGATGTAGAAGTAACAATACTCATTCCCTCTTCCTTTAAAAACTGAGGTTTCCAGTGATTCTGAATAGTATCAGTCATAAAATGAACAAAAGGGACATAGCCATCCCTGTTAAACTATTTTGTGTCTTAGAATTAAAGAGTGGTGAGTTTCTAGTGGAAGCTTCAATCGCAAACTGATTTTGTACTAACTCCCTTTTGGTGAAGAGACTATTGGCAATGTTGGCACCAGAGTAAAGATCCAAATAGTGATCGACCCACCCAGGTAGCCATTCATTGCTTTAAGTACATGAATATCTGGATGTCAAACATTTAGCCCTGGGACAGTTCTGTGCTACTGCTGCTGCTGGAGGCTGGATCTGCCATTCTGCTTGGATGAAGTGAGGATGCTTTTTCCATCTTGCCCTTGTTGTCAGTTAAATTTCTCTTTCATTAAGACCCATCTGTTGATAACAATTCAAGGAATGTGCTTAGGTGAATTAACCACAGTTTTACAAAAAGCCAAATCCTTCTCTTTTAAAAAATGTATTGAATGGATGCTCTATATAGTTGTTTTCTCTTATGGAGAAGAATGCATGGGGTTCATTGTCCTCTGATTTTAACACAAAAATAAATGGAGGCATACAGCAGCCTAGGAACATACCTGCAGTTAAGTGCTGGCAGAACTGAGTTGAGGACTCAGTGGATCTCCTGCTTCACTGGGCACTTTCCTTTCCACCAGACTTTCTTCCTTCTTACCTACCACACACACACACAAACACACACACAATCAGTTTATTAATCCATTTGATGGTTTATTGTCAACAACTTGAGCATTAGCTCTATAAATAGTAAATCCATATTTCATTTTTATGAAGTCAAGTGTATGGTTTTATTTTCAGACATCTTCATTTAGAATCAGCAAGGGAGTTTATACTTTTGGATAGTCTGGAGATAGAAATTATATTTCAGGAATGGCTTCTGCCTGAACACCGCTTGTGGCAGGGACAAAGTAAACTAACCAAGTAAGTTGTGCTTGTGGAAGTGGAGTGAGGCAACACAGACAAAGAAGTAAAAAGAAATAAGAGTCCAGGTCAGTTATAGCCAAGTTTAATTTTATTGTTCTGATGATATCCTGATGTTGTTATGAGGTTGTTCTGATAATATATACAGTGGAGCTACTTGTATGACCGAATACTGAGAGGGTTTTTGTGAGTGGAGTCTCCAAGTGAGCTGACAACTGTTATGTGAAAAGGAACCATCTGGGACCAGTGGCTCCAAAGCTGGTCATACATCTCCATCTGTGAATGTAAGGAGACCTGCCATTGACAGAAAAGCTCCCTTCTCCTCAACTGGTGGTAGACATCACTAGACAGTTGTCAGCACCTTTGCATTTTTTAGTGTTTATCAGGCAGTTAAAAGTTAGGATCATGAAGGTCTCTGTTGGGGTTGTCAACAACTTAAGTTGGTCCTTATTTCATTTTTATCAGTTGATTTGTGTTAGAAGTTGGTCAGTGAAAGAGATCAAATACTGAGGAAATTCAAGCTAGTAAAGAGATTGGGAATAGGGAAGAGTTCAATGGATAGAACTACACTTTGAACTACACACTTTGAACTACAGTGTGATCATTATAATGTTTCGAAGATAGCCAATTTATGCTGATCCCGTTATCCCTGAGGTAAGAAATAAGAGGGCTTCTTGAAAGGATTGGAGAGTGTCTCAATTCAGTCCGTAGAGCATAGTTGCTCATGCTTCTGGTGCTCAGTTGCTCAGTCATGTCCGACTCTTCCCGACACTGTGAACTACAGCCTGCTGGGTTCCTCTGTCCATGGAGTTTTACAGGTAAGAATACTAGAGTGGGTTGCCATTTCCTCCTCTAAGGGATCTTCCTGACCCTAGGATCGAACCCCAGTCTCCTGCATCTCCTGCATTGGCAGGTGGATTCTTTCCCATTGAGCCATCCGGGAAGCCCCAGAGCAAACGGTTATTGGCTACATATTCTGTTTTGTCCTGTAGTCCCTTATGCTTAATACATCCAAAACGGAGTCCATGATTTACCTCACAGACTTGGCGCCCTCTCCTGGGGGAAGGACACTGCTACCCATTAGTCATCTGAGACAGTTCCCTCCCTCCCTCTCCACCAGATCCAGTTCAGTTCAGTTCAGTCTCTCAGTCAGGTCCGCCCCTGCGACCCCATGGACTGCAGCACAACAGGCCTCCCTGTCCCCACCATATCCAGCCACTACCAAGTTCTTGAATCTGCTCCTATCTCTAATCTCCCTTGTTACTACTCCACTCCAAGGCATTATCATCTCTCACCAGACTTCATCCTCAGGCTCCCCATGGTGGTGACATAGGTGCCAGCATTCCTGGACCTGCATCTTTTTAGGTTTAAATTGGATGTGAAAGGTCATGTATCTCTACCATTTCTAGCACAATTTCGCTGAGTTTCATTGACTAATTGAGTTACCTCTGAATTATTTACTGTGGCAGGGATGGGGTTGCTTAGATCATCCAGGCCTGAGTCACATCCCTTCCTTGGAGGTATGGGTGAAGGGTGAGTGGGAGAGGGAGTGTTTCTCAGAGGGAAAAGTGGATGCTGTTGCCAGGAACGAAGCAAGATTCCAAATGACAGCAACAGCAGATGTAAACTGCAGCAGAGAAGGCAGTAAAACAAGTATCAGAGAAAATAAGCAAGTTAATGGAAAGTGAAAAAATGGGAGTGTGCCACCTAGGGAATATGGTTATTGTTGTCCAGTCACTCAGTCATGTCTGACTCTTTGCTACCCCAGCACGCAGCATGCAAGACTTTTCTGTCTTCACCATCTCCCAGAGTTTGCTCGAACTCATGTCCATCGAGTCGGTGATGCCATCCAACCAGCTCATCCTCTGTTGTCCCCTTATCCTCTTGCCCTCAATCTTTCCAGCATCAGGGTCTTCTCTAATAAGTTGGCTGTTTGCATCAGGTGGCCAAAGTATTGGAGCTTCAGCTTCAACATCAGTCCTTCCAATGAATATTCAGGACTGATTTCCTTTAGGATTAACTGGTTGGGTCTCCTTGCAGTCTAAGGGACTCTCAAGAGTCTTCTCCAACACCACAGTTCAAAAGCATCAATTCTTCAGTGCTCATCTTTCTTTATAGTCAAACTCTCACATCCATAAATGACCACTGGAAAAACCATAGCCTTGACTAGACGGAACTTTGTTGGCAAATTGATTCTGTCTAGTTTTTGTCATAGCTTTTCTTCCAAGGAGCAAGTGTCTTTTAATTTCATGGCTACAGTTGCGACCTGCAATGATTTTGGAGCCGAAGAAAATAGTCTGTCACTGTTTCCATTGTTTCTCCATCTATTTACCATGAAGTGATGGATCTGAATGCCATGATCTTAGTTTTTTTGAATGCTGAGTTTTAAGCCAGCTTTCACTCCTCTTTCACCCTCATCAAGAGGCTCTTTGGTTCCTCTTAGCTTTCTGCCATAAGGGTGGTATCATCTGCATATCTGAGGTTATTGATATTTCTCCTGACAATCTTAATTCCAGCTTGTGCTTCATCCAGCCTGACATTTTGCATGATGTACTCTACATATAATTTAAACAAACAGGGTGATGGTATACAGCCTTGATGTACTCCTTTCTCAATTTGGAACCAGTCCATTGTTCCATGTCTGGTTCTAACTGTTGCTTCTTGACCTGCATAGAGGTTTCTCAGGAGGTAGGTAAGGTGGTCTGATATTTCCATCTCCTTAAATTTTCCACAATTTATTGTGATCCACACAGTCAAAGGCTTTGGTGTAGCCAATAAAGCAGAAGTAAATGTTTTTTCTGGAATACTCTTGCTTTTCCTATGACCTTGGAGAATTTTGAGTATTACTTTGCTAGCATGTGAAATGAGTACAATTGTGTGGTAGTTTGAACATTCTGTGGGAGGTATGAATGTGGTGGGGAATGTGGTAGGTATGAAATAGGGGCATTTAAGAAGCAGAGAGACTTGGAACACAGAGAACCAACGTGAAAAATGAGAATTAGGTGAATCTAATTTAAAACTGTTTTAAAAGGAAGAGGTTTGAATCTATGTATATCTTTAAACTTTATGGAGAGATGCACCAAGACTCTTTCTAGGATTGAAACCACAGAATTCCCATTAACACTATAATGTTTCACATTTCTATTTTGAGAAGAGTGCTCATTTCAACTAAGGGTAATTCCTTAGTTGGGATAAACAGGGCTCTGATCATCAAGCTTTACGGCCTCAGGGTTTATTCTCTGGGATCCATCCATAGCATTCTGACATTCTACCTCTTACCTGTTTGAAAGCCTTGAAGAAGGCTACTCAAGGGCACCTGGTGAATCAGCACTCCTTAGGGACAGATTCCATTGAGTTATATGAGAGAAGAGTCTGGCTCGTGGAACCAAGTAATTATATGGAAATTTATTCTTCACTAGCCCAGATGGGGTTTTGTTTCAGGGTTTTTAAATTTTGAGTGGGGGAGGCACAACAAAATAAACCCACAAGGACACTGTTTGTGAAAGCCTCCATATTACAATCTGGAAGTGATCAATCTAAAGATGCAAAAGTCAGCAGGTTTGGTATTCAGGATTTTCATGGTCACATTTAACTTGTCTTCATGGTACACAAGTATATTCTAGGTTATTGTCCTTGTATGGAATCACTGCTAAACATGTATTCTTTTGGGTTATTTTGGCTGTTGGCCTTGGATGTTGGAGCAAGTTAACATTGAAGTGAATTTTGAGTACCTCCTCACTTTGGGCTGTGGGTAAAATAGCCTGCAGGGAAGTGGGGTGGTGGAGGATTGGTCCTGAAATGCTCGAGAGCTTTTAGCTACTTACAGCATTACATTTTAATCATCTCTCAGAAGTGGGGCCCCTAGTGGTTCAGATGGTAAAGAATCCATTTGTAATGCAGGATACCTGGATGTGATCCCTGGGTTGGGAAGATCCCCTGGAGAAGGGAATGGCTACTTGGAGAATTCCATGGACGGAGGAGCCTGGTGGGCTACATACAGTCCATGAGGTCGCAAAGATTGGGACACGACTGAGTGACTTCATTTTTCAGAAGGATTAAGATCTCTGAGGACAGTGAGAAGGACACTCACTTACCTGTTTGTATTCAATTTCACTTTGCTGGATCTGATCTGAGGAGAGATGGAGACATGGGGCATCTTATTTCCATCCCAAGTAGGGAGAGGGAAGGGGCAGATAGTTCAGAGAGGAAACAGCTGATTTAGCCTTTGGGATATGGACCCAGTGGGTGTCCAGTGCTCCACCATTCACAGCCTTAGAGACTCCAATAGCCTGTTACATTTGGGCAGTTGGCTGTGACGTAATGCTCCCTAGAGGGTAGAGTGGCCAGGATACTCAGCTCCATGAACAGGGGCCAATCCACAACAGCCATCCCCACTAGGACCCAGTCTTTCCCAGCATCAGGGTCTTTTCCAATGAGTCAGCTCTTCAACATCAGGTGGCCAAAGTATTGGAGCTTCATCTTCAGCATCAGTCCTTCCAATGAATATTCAGGGTTGATTTCCTTTAGGACTGACTGTTTGATCGCCTTGCTGTCCAAGAGGACAATATATTTTATTTCATCTGTTTCTCTGTACATGCTTACAACGTTGATATTCAAAATTCCATCTATATGGAGAAGCTCACTTACCAAGGTCCCATCATTAGAAAGACCACTGGGATTAGAACTGGTTTTGTTTGACTCTATAGTCCCTGTTCATCCATTAAATAAAGTTTAAATCAACACTCTTAAAGCATTTCAGACCTGGCTGTGCCGAGCAGTTGGGGACAAAGACAAGGCTACACAGGAAAGGGAGGCATCATTTCCTTTGAGAGACAGCTCTGACTGCTCTGTATCAGAGAGGCCTGGCCTCCCACTCGGCCCTGGCTCTTCTGGGTTGAGAGGCCTCTAGGAAGCTAAGTGTTGAAATGCACAAGGAGGGCAGCTTGCCTCCTTATGCTTATTTAGCACTTGGCTGGCACTCCCAATCTTGTTTAACAGCTGACAAGCTGTTAGATCACAGGAGAGTAAAGACTTCTCAATATCTTGGTTTGTTTCTCTGCACAACAAATGCCACAGTCTTCTATCTTTTGTGTGGACTTTGAAAAAATGGCTGTTATCTTTATTGATTATTTTAAGTACATAAGAGCATTTCTTCAAAGTGGATGGAAGCAACGTGACCTTCTCTCGGACAGGCTTGCTCTCCCCCTTCAAATACTAGTTTGTATGGAGGCTCTCACCCCTTGAAGCTCAGCAGGCCACCAAGCCTCATTTCCAGTGAGTGTCATTTAAAAGCCAGAGCAAGCTGACTACAAACTTTTTAACATGTGCCTCTCATCTGCTCGGCAGAGAGCCCTGTAACTTGTTAATAGTTCCCTTCTTATTTTTTTCTAGTGAAACCAATTGAGACCTTAAATCAGTACCATTCGTTCCATCATGGGCCATTCGAGAAAAGCATTTAGAGTTATAAAAAGTCATCTGCTCCATCTTGGACTTCCTGCTGCAGGGCTCGAGCTTGGCCTGGTGGAGCGTATACATATGACGGAATGGTACGGCATGCCGAGCAGGGGGTCTCTTCCAGGACCACATAAACACCAGATCTGGAAGAGCCAGGATGGACTTTCAAAGAGAGGAGACCAGATACACATCCCATAAAACACAGATCTCTTTACAGCTGGAGTCGAGTTTCTCCATTTGTGCCATAGCACTTATTTCACTGACGTGCCTGGCAGTTAGGGTGGAAGAGGGAGAAAAAAGCGTAGGATGCCTCAGAGAGGAACCACATGCTTGCAGAAAATGAATCCCTGAGCTTCACGTAAGGCTCCATAGGCTGGGCCACTTAGTGATACAGAATTAAGAAGTGGGTTCTTGCTCATCCTTGTTGTTTCCCCTTAAAGAACTTCTTCATTGTGTTTAAATGACTCCTGGGAAAGTCCTTGTTATTAGCAATTCACACTTTAACAGAAATGTAAACCGCCAGACATAAATATAATCCTGAGAAGGACAGAAACGGAAGCCTATCAGTTCGAGCCCTTGTTTCACAGGTGAGGACATTTACAACATAGCTTGCCTTGCCTATGAATGGGAGCTGTATGGAGGCCAGTGAACCTAGAATCAGGTTTGATGCCCTTCTTTCTGTGGTCAGCGCTGGTTTACTTCTCTTAGAGGTATTTACAGTGTTGGTCTTATTTCAATTTGTGGAATAAACATCTTTTTACCTCTCTTAAGGGACTTTTCCTCATGCTGGAAAAGGCTGAGGGCAGGAGGAGAAATGGGCAGCAGAGAATGAGATGGTCGAATGGCATCACCGACTCCATGGATATGAGTTTGAGCAAACTCCAGGAGATAGTGTAGGGCAGGGAAGCCTGGTGTGCTACAGTCAATGGGGTTGCAAAAAGTCAGATATGACTTAGTGACTGAACAACATCAAAGAGAATTTAAGATTTAAACAAGAAACAAAGCTACAATCAGTAGCTATTAATATCTAAATTCAGTTCTACCTGGGGAAATTCTTTTGACCAAGCAAGAGATGTTGTTGGTTGGGCTTTGTAAAAAATTAACTTTGAAAAAACTATTAACAAGAGCTAAATTTATGCTTCTATAGCCAAAACTACTCTAATACTTGTGAAGGTAGGCTAACACTTTTTTACCCCCTGGGCTAAAAATTAGCTCGGGGTATCTGCCTCTCAACTTGCATCTGTGGACCTTCTTCATTTGTACATAGTGGGTGGCTTCTTTGGATCCCATTATCTCTAGAATCCTGCTAGTTTTCTTCATATTTTCCCCTCACTGACAAAAACCTCCTTTCTGTGTTTAACTTGCTAACTCTTGTAAAGCAGCCCAAGTTCGAGGAGTCCCTGCATGAGCTGTGGATGACCTAAAGGGTACAGTGTCCCTTGGGGAATCACAGCTCTCAACAATTCTGGGCATGTCCCCACCTTGCCCTGAAAGAGAAATTCCATGAGGGGAGAATCCCAGTGGAAGACAAAGTAGCTGCTCCTTCCAGGATTTACCTGGAAGGTTCAGCAGTCCTGACACTCAGCACTGCTTTCAGCTTCCAATAGATGGGACAGGAAGTGGGTGTGGCACTGCTCTTCACAGTCTGGTAAAAGGGAGGCTTAGAAAGGTCATTTTTGACCTTTTTAAACTACTTGAGGGCTTCCCTGGTGGCTCAGATGGTAAAGAATTCTCCTGTAATGTAGGAGATCCGGGTTTGATCCCTGGGTTGGGTGGGAAGATCCCCTGGAGAAGGAAATGGCAACCCACTCTGGTATTCTTGCTTGGAAAATCCCAATGGACAGAGGAGCCTGGTGAGCTACAGTCCGTGGGATCACCAAGAGTTGGATATGACTAACACTTTCACTTTCAAACAACCTGAGAATGCATTTAAAGTAGATTGGATTGAACTGGCTCTTTGTCTATTGGTGCATCAGCCACCAACACAGTTCTAACATCTGTGGTATTAGAGAAGCTCTCTCAAATAAAATTCAGGGATTTTAGGAGATAAAATGGTCCTGGACATCATCTAACCAAAGACTGGTCCCTGGACTGGCAGCCTCAGAGTCATCTGACAACGTGCTGCAAGTCCTCAGGCCCTGTCCCAGGCCTTGTTTTTGTTCAGTCGCTAAGTCGTGTCTGACTGTGCAACCCCATGGACTGTAGCCCACCAGTCTCCTCTGTCCATGGAATTTTCAGGCAAAAATACTGAAGTGATTGCCATTTCCTATTGCAGGTGATCTTCCTGACCCAGGGATTGAACCCTGGGTCATCCCTGAGTCTCCTGCATTGGCAGGTGGACTCTCTACCACTGAGATACCAGGGAAGCCTGTCTCAGACGTACAGAACGAGAATTCTGGGGGGTGGAATCAGTGATCTGTGTTCTAACAAGCCTTTCAGGTGGTTCTCATGTCTCAAAAGGATTTATGTTCTACTTTTTAGGGGGCAGCACAGGCACTTCCCCAACCACCTCCAGCACTGGGACACCATCCCCCTCAGCTTCTTCTCATCTTTTATCTCCATCCTGTTCTCCTCCAACGTTTCATCTGGCCCCCAACACTTTCAACGTGGGCTGCCGAGAGAGCCAGCTGTGTAATCTAAACCTCTCCGATTATCCACCGTGTGCCCGAAGCAACATGGCCGCCTTGCAGAGCTACCCAGGGCTGAGTGACAGCGGCTACAGCAGGCTCCAGAGCGGCACCACTTCGGCTGCCCAGCCCTCTGAAACCTTCATGCCTCAGAGGACTCCATCCCTGATCTCAGGAATACCAACTCCTCCCTCGTTGCCTAGCAACAGCAAGATGGAAGCCTATGGTGGCCAGCTGGGGTCCTTCCCTACTTCCCAGTTCCAGTATGTCATGCAGGCAGGCAATGCGGCTTCCAGCTCCTCGTCACCACACATGTTCGGGGGCAGCCACATGCAGCAGAGCTCCTACAACGCCTTCTCTCTCCACAATCCTTATAACCTGTATGGATACAATTTCCCTACTTCCCCCAGGCTAGCTGCAAGCCCGGAAAAACTGAGCGCCTCTCAAAGCACTTTACTCTGTTCTTCTCCTTCCAACGGGGCCTTTGGAGAGCGGCAGTACCTGCCCACGGGGATGGAGCACGGCATGCACGTGATTAGCCCTTCCGCCAACAATCAGCAGGCGGCTACCACCTGTGACGGCCGGCAGTACGGGGCGGTCCCAGGCTCCTCCTCCCAGATGTCTGTTCACATGGTTTAGTGGCCAGGCCCAGCACCCCGGAGCCAACAGTAGCCGAGGCAGACCCAGAGTCTCCAGGGGCAGATCCTCCTCTGTGGGAGCCCAACGCCTTTGAAAAACAGGAACTGTGTATTATTATTATTATTATTATTATTACTTTCTGGAGGAGGAAAGCACGTACCCAAGGACAACAAGAGACACTTAAAGCCACTGAAGGAATACTTGCAGTGGAATCATCTCTGACTCCGCGGCCATTCTCCTGCCTTCCCAAATCTTAGCATCGTCTACCCAGAGTGGCCTTTGAAGAAACTGAATAATCGTTTTATAATAATGTTAAGGGAGATGCTAGCATGTAGCAGCCATGAAGAGTTACCCACACACAGATACAGACCTACCTATACATACGCACATGCATATGTGCATGCATACATACACACGTACATAAATATATTCATACACAAACTCATCCATACACAAACATACATGCACACTGACTCAGAACTGGGTGAACTCTGTGGAGGGAAGCCCAGCATGGGTGCTTTCACCAAAAATTTGTCTATGTACAACAGTAGACGGACTGGGTCAGCAGTAGCTGCCTGCCAATGTTTCTTCCCTGCAGCTTACCCTTTTTCTGGAATGAACCATGTATCCTGAAACCCCTTCCCATCAATGGGGGTGGAAAGACATCAGTACTACAACCAGACTTGGCTTCCTGAAAAAGATGGCTTTTGAACTTTGGCTCTCTTCGATTGGTGTGATAGCATTGATGTTCCCAGTGGTGCCCGTGAAAAGAGGGAGTAAGAGCAGCTGAAAGAGAGAGAGAGAGAAGGAGAAAGAATAGAGAGCAAGAGAGAGGTGGAGAACAAGACTGAATGAGGAAGTGAGAGCAGTGATGAGAGTTTTAATTCACTGAGGAAATGGGTTTGGTTCCCACCCCTACCCGCCAGGTTATGGAAAGAACCATGGAGTTGTTGAGAAAACCTCTCTGGGACACTGTGCATGGTCAGGGCACGGGTGAGAAGCACCCAGGCAAGGCATGAGTCTCAACCCCACAGTTCTGACCACTGTGAGCCAGAAGAGAGGGGCACCACACGGGAAGTGCCGATTCCAGAGCACGAAGCCTGGCAGGGGAAGGGAAACAGAAGGAGGGTGAGAAAGGAAGAGTTTTATAACTTCATCAGATGATACCAAGAACAGGGGCAACACAGGGATGTCTGGCCTTCCGAATGCCAGATCCAGATGCCTGACCTGGATTGCCTGCCCCATCTCCCCTGTGGCAGGAGGAGTCCTGTCACCTTACAGAGAATTGAGAATGGGCCTTCTAGAATACATCCCTTCCACCTGCTCTTAGATCGCCACTTTTTTTTTTAATAGTTCATTGCAATTTTGAAGTTTTGGATTTTTCCTTTCATCTTTCCCTTCCCCTTCAAATCCTCTAATAATAAGAAAAGTGAAGTTTGGTGCCAGCTAAACTTTTTAAGTGGTGTGGAAATGCAGATAGTACCAAGTAAAAGAATTCAGATATTACTAAGACTTTTTTGGTTTTGAGGTGTTGTAGATAAATGTATTTATGTGCCTAGTGGGGAATCCAATATTATGAATATTAAAAAAGGGGCAATAAAAAGGGTATGTAAAATATGTATGAAGAAAAGGTGTATAAAAATTTGCCCTTATGCACGGAACTCTGTTTCTAAGTGCCAAGCACAGAAAGCCGCTAAATAAAATCTTTGCAATTGTTTTCTTCGTATCCGTTCATATGGAATAAGCAAGCAGTATCTCATGCCTTTGAATTGTGCTGTGCATAAGCACAGCATTCTCATCTCTACTACTTAACATGATCTTTGTTCAGAACACACGAAGTCTGTATCACCATCCTCATTTTATGATCAGTAAGTAAGCTTCAGAGGGGCTGATTTATCCAGATTACACAGCCCAACAGAGAGAAAACTAGGACATGAAGCCAGGACTCTAGTGGGATACCTGGTTTCATGGTAGCTGCAAAAACCTGTGAGTCAGCTGCTGTATAACACAGGGAGCTCAACCCTGTGCTCTGTGAGGACCTGGAGGGGTGGGAGGGAGACTCAAGAGGCAGGGGATATATGTATAATTATAGCTGGTTCACGTTGTACAGCAGAAACCAACACAACTTTGTAATGCAATTATCCTCTAATTAAAAATAAAATTTTTTAAATTAAAAAAAATAATCTATTTCATGAAAAGTTGTAGAAATAAGAATAAATCTATATGCCTTTTTTTAAAAAACAAAACCTGTGAGTCTAATAGCAAGCCTCATTGTAGCTGAGTGCCAGATATTACACCATGTGTCTTACAGAGATATCTCGTCCAATCCTCCCACAATTCTGTAGGGGGTATTATTTTTATGATCATATTATAGATTTGGAAACCAGCTTAAAAAAAGTTAAAAGTCTTCAACTTGTAACCTCAGGTAGCAAGTAATGAAGCTGGCAATCTGACCTCAGGGTCTGTGTAATTAGCATCATGCCTTTCTGCTGGAGCCCCAGCAGACTCAGGATGCACGGGGACCATCAGAAAATAATTCTGAGGGGTTGGGGCCAGAGTTTCTCTAAGGCAGGATTTCCTTAGGATGTCTAAATCATAAATGGATGTCCTCCGTCTTGAATGTGCCTCCCGGCACAAGAGGAGTGATTTTGAGTTGTTAGGCATCAAATGACTTTTAAGAGACTAATAATGTGCCCAGGGCCATTCGATTTGTAAGCATTTACACATCATCTCATTGGAGCCTCCCAATAACCGTGAGAGGTGAATAGGGCAGAAACTATTGTTTTGCAAATGGAAGGCTAGGATTTTGAAGGTTGGGCTCTATCCATACGTAAATGTCACTGGGAAGCCAGAGTTCAGTTCAGTTCAGTTCAGTCACTCAGTCGGGTCCGACTCTTTGCAATACCATGGACTGCAGCATGCCAGGCTTCCCTGTCCATCACCAATTCCTGGAGCCTACTCAAACTCATGTCCATCGTGTCAGTGACGCCATCCAACCATCTCATCCTCTGTTGTTCCCTTTTCCTCCTGCCTTCACTCTTTCCCAGCTTTAGGGTCTTTTCCAATGAGTCAGTTCTTCACATCAAGTGGCCAAACTATTGGAGTTTCAGCTTCAGCATCAGTCCTTCAGTACTTAAAATCTCCTCTTGCACCTACCTCAGACTGTTTCCCAGTGGACAGTTACACTAGAAGCTCACTGACCCATTTCACCAGGGCTTGACTTTATGGGGGTGAAGTTGCTGGACCACCACACTCTTTCAGTGGAAATGGAGCCTGGGTTGGGAAAGCAAAAACTTTAGTCATGGCTTTGGTTTAATGAATAATTTCAAAGAGTGGCCAGTTAACTCCATTAGCCATCAGCTCAGTTATGTCTGACTCTTTTGTGACCCCATGGACTGTAGCCTGCCAGGCTCCTTTGTCCATTGAAATTTTCCAGGCAAGAATACTGGAGGTTGCCATTTTCTACTCCAGGGGATCTTCCTGACCCAGCAATCAAACCTGAGTCTGTCTCCTGCATTGGCATACTGGTTCGTTACCACTGTGCCCCCTGGGAAGCCCAATTAGCCTTCAGATCTTTGCTAAAATAGCCAGGACAGTAGCTGATTGAATATCTTCATGGATTGTAAGCTTCTGGGTGACATCTCAAAACATAAAAAGACACTCCTATTTGAAAATCTAGCAGTTAACACTTGGTTTCACAGTGGTAGACCAAGAACAACAATATACGAAGCTTATTGATATTGCTTACTGCTATAGCAGCATACCAAATATTGTTCACTGGTCTACCAGTGTTTGAGGTTTTAGGTAATAGGAAAGCATAATATACTGAGCAACAAATGACATATAAGCTCCATATTTAATTTAATAGTAAAAATAATTTATTTTTTTATTAAAGAGCAATAATCATGCAAGAGTATTAGGTACAGAAAATATCTATAATTTGGATAAATTAGAACAGTCCAAGTTGGTTACATTTGAATTGTGGCATATATTTCTCTCTGTAACTGAGAAAGTAATAAAAAACTTTCACCACAAACTGGATAAGGATTGTCAAGAATATACTCTACCCAATTATTTTTAATGAAATGATGAAAGCTTGTTTTAATTGGCACAATGGTTGCATACAAAGGGCTGTTGAAAGATTACCCTTCTCTGAGTTAAAATGCTCATGTTTTTGAGAAAAGGCTGTCTTGCTCCGCTTTGATTCTCAAGGCCCAGTATGAATCCTAATACATAGTCATTCTTATTGTTGAATTCATTGGCCAAACTAATTTTTTCAATAGTGCAACATGGTTACATGGCTGAATTCACTCCAAATTAACTGGACCCAAATTAAAGATTTATTGGTTTTCACACAGTGTTCTGTGATAGATTAATGAAAATTTACTTTAGATTCTAGCTTGACAGAATCCATTACACATAATAGAGGACTTAAAGAAAATACATGTCATAATTTTGTCCTTGAAAGTGTTCACTTTTCAGGCAGTCATGCACATGTGAGGCAAATGATATAAAAGGTCATAGTTTTGTCCTTGAAAGTGTTCACTTTTCAGGCAGTCATGTACATATGAGGCAAATAATATAAAAGTGTCTCAAAACTCGATGAAGATGTTCAGTGTAAGAAGGTGAAGTTGGGATTGTTTTCACTGCAGAGGTAGAACTTGATTATTTGGACATAGAAATGAACAATTAAACTTGATCCTGTCTTCAGGGAGCGCATGATCTGGTGTGAGAGTGACATAGAATATGCTAGCAAATGAATAATGCAACTTCAGATTGCAAACATCATTTTGAGGAAATTTAAAATAAAAAGATGATAGAGAATGATTGGGGAATGGCTCATTCATCCTTAGTAACCCCTGAAGACAGAGTTACTAAGAGGGCTGGGGCTTCCCAGGTGACACTAGTGGTAAAGAACCTGCCTCCCAATGCAGGAAAGGTAAGAGACCTGGGTTTGATCCCTGGGTTGGGAAGATCCCCTGGAGGAGGGCATGGCAACCCACTCCTGTATTCTTGGCTGTATTCTTGAGAATCCCCATGGACAGAGGAGCCTAGAGGGCTACTGTCCATGGGGTTGCAGAGTTAGACACCACTGAAGTGACTTAGCATGCACGAACATACTAAGAGGGCTACATTTGAGTTAGTACAAGTGAAGACTTGTTTTAGAGTTTACTTACTCCTACTTCTGCCAAGGCAGCCATATCCTCACTGGAAGGTGTGCTTTGCTAGTTTTGTGTTAGCTGAAGCCAGGCATTGGTGTCTTTTTCCAAAGGCTTTGTGATTAGTAGCGCTGATACTTATTTACTAATGTCCTGCTGCTGACCTTCTGAAACTGGGGCCATTTAGAGACTCCTCAAATTCGAATCTATCTTCTGCATGGTCCCAATAAAGTTTTATTTTCACAACTTCCTTGGCAGAGGAGGAGAGTCATTCCTTCTCTCTGACTTTATTAAAAGGTTAAAATAAATGCTCAAGCAACCAATTAATTAACAACAGATTAATAATGAACAATAATTAGAAAAATACTAGATACAGCTTAGTATTTCAGTTTTCTCAGAACTATTCTGTGTGATAGATATCGAAAACTTATACTTTCAAAAAGATTTCAGCCTGGTTGAGGAGTCAAGATATATGCATAGAAAGCAGTGAACAATAAAACCATTAAATTGGTAGTGGTAGAGACCAGATGCATGGCAGAATTTTAGAATGAAGCAAATTTTTATTGAGTCTTTATTATATGTTACACATTATGCAAGGTTATCCTATAATCCTTGCAACGATCCTCTAGGATTTGTATTTAAATCCCTGTTTTACAGATGGGGCAACTGAAACCAACAGAGGTTTCGTAACATGCACAAAATGAACAGAGTTTGTCTGCAACAAAGACAGGGCTCCAACAAAAACCTTTCCACTAGTGTGTTTTTCCCCAAATTAGATTTATAAGGTCAATAATAAAGAGAGGTGTTCCTGGAGAAGATGGGACTTGAACAGTCCTTTGAAGAATTCATGGAAACCATATAAACTGAGGAGAAATGAGGATGGTGGGAGGCAGGGCAGCAAAGACAAGTAATCTCCATGGGACTGAGTTACCGTGGTGGGGTTGGGGAAAGGATTGTTGCTCTCTAAAGTCAGACCTCAAAACTCGTAATGCTTTCCCTGCTACCCCGAGTACCGTGACCTTGGACTCCCTTTTCTGACATGAGGTGTCCTAGCTCTGTGGATGGTCAGGCTACTCAAGATGGCTGTTCTCTTGCTCTCTGGACAGCCCCAGCTCAACCAGTGCCTGCTTCACCCACACCCTGCTCACAGACTGACCTCCCTGCATACTCACCCCAGGTCCCAGCTAAGGATTGCTCAAGCTTCAGATCAGAATTCTCCACTATGCTTATCAAAGGGGCATTGAGGGGGGTGCCCCTCTGCTGGTTTCCCGGGTAAATGAGGCCCACCTGACCTCAATTCCTCCTATAACTGGTAACCGCCCCCTCACGCTGCTGGGAGTGAAGTCTGCCGCCATGATCTACTC
Organism: Antilocapra americana; assembly: GCA_007570785.1. NCBI lineage: Eukaryota > Metazoa > Chordata > Mammalia > Artiodactyla > Antilocapridae > Antilocapra > Antilocapra americana. The sequence goes on from ML661955.1 coordinate 2,431,414, forward strand.
ACCATCGGCTGCACACAGGAGCTTGCTTCAGACATGTAAGATCCCCGCGGTCGGTTCAACCAGCAGCCCCCAACCTTTTTGGTACCAGGGGCCAGTTTCGTGGAAGACAGTCTTTCCACAGGCCAGGTTTCAGGCCTGGTGTGCTGCAGTCCAAGGGGTCGCAGAGAGTCGGACATGACTGAACGATTGGACTGAACAGAGGTTTCGGAATGACCCCAGTTTTGGGGCGATCCAAGCACATTGCAGTTATTTTTAAAATTTTATTAATTAATTAGTTTATTTTTGGCTGTGTTGGTCTTCCTTGCTGCTTGGGCTTTTCTCCAGTTGTGGGAGCGGGGGCTACTCTCTAGCTGCCGTGTGGAAGGCTCTCCTTGGGGTGGCTTCTGTTGTGGCGTACTGGCTCTAGGGCCTGCGGGCTTCAGTAGTTCTGGCATGTGGGCTAAGCAGTTGTTGTTCACAGGCTCTAGGGCACAGAGGCAGTAGTTGTGGCACATGGGCTTAGTTGCTCCACTGCATGTGGGATCCTCTGGGACCAAGAATCAAACCCCTTTCTCCTGAATTGGCAAGCATATTCTTTACCACTGAGCCACCAGCCGCTGCTAAGTCAGTCGTGTCCGACTCTGCGACCCCATAGACGGCAGCCCACTAGGCTCCTCTGTCCCTGGGATTCTCCAGGCAATAACACTGGAGTGGGTTGCCACCCGGAAGCCCTCAAACACATTACATTTATTGTGCACTTAATTTCTAATCTAACGCTGCCGCTGAGCGGACAAGAGGTACCAGTTCGTGGCCTGGAGGTCGGGGACCCCTGCTAAACCATTGAAGTTGGGCAAGCGTAGAGCTAATAGGACTGCAGGGTGCAGCCCAACATTCTAACTTGGGCAATTCAGGATTCCCTCCAGTGTCTCAGTGGGAACCTTCGCCCTGGAAAGGACCAGTGGGGACTAGGGGGTAATTGAAGAGTCAAGCGACATCCCCCCAACCTTCCCACCCCACCGGTCTAACCCAATCCCACCAGGTCCCCAGGGACAAGTGCAGCTGCCACGCTCCTTGTGTCTAGCTCTGCACGAGCCCATTGCTTTCTCCGACTGCGCATGCTGTGCCACATGGGATGGTGAAAGGTGAACCTTGCTTCTTCAGGTTGAGAAAATATTCCTCATGTTTTCCTTCTTAGCTCATTGCACTGTGAAGGGGAGCAGAATATGCTACCCCAAAATATGCCACTTTGGTGTGTGGATTATTTTCAGCTGAAGGCAATCAAGACCTTACATACTGGAGAAAAGCTTTTACCTCGCCTGATTACCTAAATGAGTTTAGATGTGGGGGTGGGGGGAGGGGTAGTGCAGAGGAAATGGACAAGGAAAAAGAAAATAAAAAACAATCCTATTACAACAGACACCTTTTTATCTGATTGCTTGTGCTCAGGGCAAACTTCTAACCAGGAAGCATCAGCTGCTCTTAACTTCCTGTGAATTGCCCTCCTCCCCATTGAAGCCCCAGGCTCCTCTACATCCCTTAGCTCAGGAAGGTTCCCAAGGCCTCAATTGCCCTACTTGCTCTTTAGTTTCATATCTTTGGGGGCTTCTTTACAGAGGTGGCTCAGTGGTAAAAGAATCTGCCTGCCAGTGCAGGAGACTCAGGAGACGCTGGTTTGATCCCTGGGTGGGGAAGATCCCCTGGAAAAGGAAATGGCAATCCCCACCAGTATTCTTGCCTGGAAAATTTCAATCGACAGAGGAGCCTGGAGGGCTACCACCATGGGGCCTCAAAAGAGTCAAAGACAACTGAGCAAGCACACACAGACAGAATTAAATTTGTTTTCCTTCTGTTAATCTGTCTTGCGTACGTGTGAGCTAAGTTGCTTCAGTCATGTCTGACTCTTTGCAACCTTGTGGACTGTAGCCCTCAGGCTCCTCTGTCCATGGGATTTTCCAGGCAAGGATACTGGAGTGGGTTGCCATGTCCTCCTCCAGGGGATCTTCCTGTCCCAGGGATCAAAACTGTTTCTCTTATGTCTCCTGCATTGGCAGGCAGGTTTTTTACCACTAGCGCCACCTGAGAAGCCCTGTTAATCTGTCTTATGTTAATTTAATTATTAAATCAGCTAAAGAACTCAGAAGGCAAGAGGGGAAACTTTCCATCCCTACAGCTGCTCAGAGCACTTATCTTTCATGGGTCAACCTAACAACATTTCCTACTTCAGATGCTGCATACTCATACTGTTTGCTTTTGTTGAAATTTATTGCTAGCCCTGTTGGGCTTCCCTGGTGGCTCACCTGGTAAAGAATCTGTCTGCAATGCAGGAGACCTGGGTTCAATCCCTGGGTTGGGAAGATCCCCTGGAGAAGGAAATGGCTATCCACTCCTGTATTCTGGCCTGGAGAATTCCAGGGAATATATAGTCCATGGGGTTTCAAAGAGTCAAACACAACTGAGTGACTTTCACTTTCATTGTAAGCCCAGTATAGGCACAGAAAACCAAAGAGATTTTGAGTCCTTGTTAGTCCTTTCATTCAATGAAGCCAAAATGAAGTGGGTTGCCAAAGAATGGCCAGGTCAACCTTCATGCAATTCTCATTCTAGGAGAATTTCCCGGACTCAGTGAAGAAGAGTCTTGGAGTTCTCCAAGTCTTGCTACACGCCACATCCTTCTTCCACCCATGGGCATAGAAAGTCCCCCCCTAAGCTGTCTCTAGATGATATAACAGATAAACCCCCAAATGTTAAGAAATTAATGTTTACTTCTCACTCACTTCACAGTATACATGGGCTTCTTGGTTATGTGGGTCTTCTCCAAGCAATGATTCTGAGAACCAGGCTCCAACCTGACTTCACTACCTTCAGCACATAGCTTGGTAGCTCTCTGTTCAGGCAGCAAATGGAGGAGTAATGGAAACTTGAACATGGGAAATATTTACAAGCCAGGCTTGAAACTGGTTACTCCTTCTCCATTTTTGGTTAGAATGTTAACCACACCTAACTGCAGGAGAAGCTGAGCAATATAGTCTAGTTGAGCACCTGGAAAGGAAAGGAAACATGTTAGGTATGAATTAGGAGTCTCTGCAAGTCCATGAGCTGATCTAGGCTTATTTACTAAGATCTGCTTTTCCTGTGAAACCAGCAGATAAGGGTAAAGCTAGCTTCTAGTCCCAGCTTGACTGTTTTGCAAAACAACCTGCAATGGTTGGCTTTACCCCATTAGGGTTCAGTTCATCAGTAAGATATATGTTTCAGCAGGAGTTCCTCCCACTCTCCTAAAGTATCTTGAGGATTTACAAAAAGCAAAATGAGATTTTCTCAAGTGGTAATAACTAGAAAACAAGAAACATTTATCAAGTGCTTATTACATGCCAGCTAAGTGGTTTACATACATCATCTTATTTAATTATCAACAGCAATCTTCTAAGATAGATACCATCATCATTAGGCCCATATTGCAAGTAAGAGAAAATATACAGAGAGGCTAAGAATCTTGCCCAAGGGCACACTCAGTCAGTCCCATTCAAAGCTTTCACTATTCATTAATATGTTAGTTACAGCAGGCTTTTTCATTCATTTGTTTTTATCAGCAAAATGCTGAAAATGCTATATTAATATATAAGTCATGTTCCCTGGAGAAGGCAATGGCAATCCACTGCAGTACTCTTGCCTGGAAAATCCCGTGGATGGAGGAGCCTGGTAGGCTACAGTCCATGGGGTCATGAAGAGTCGGACACGACTGAGCGACTTCACTTTCACTTTTCACTTTGCTGCATTGGAGAAGGAAATGGCAACCCACTCCAGTGTTCCTGCCTGGAGAATCCCAGGGACAGGGGAGCCTGGTGGGCTGCCGTCTATGGGGTCGCACAGAGTCAGACACAACTGAAGCGACTTAGCAGCAGCAGCATATTCCCTACTCTAGAAAACTTAATAGAAGGAATACCTTCTTTTTTCTTTTTCATATTGAAGTATAATTGATTTACAATGTTATATTAATTTCTGTTGTACAGCAAAGTGATTCAGTTATATGTGTGTGCATGTATATATACTTTTTCAGATTTTTTCATTATAAGATTTTAAATATAGCTCCCTATGCTATACAGTAGGACCTTGTTGCTTATCTCTTTCATATATAGTAGATTATATCTACTAGTCTCTAACTCCTCATTGGAAGGGTTGATGTTGAAGCTGAAACTCCAATACTTTGGCCACCTGATGTGAAGAGCTGACTCATTTGAAAAGAGCCTGATGCTGGGAAAGATTGAGGGCAGGAGGGGAAGGGGACAAGAGAGGATGAGATGGTTGGATAGCATCACTGACTCAATGGACATGAGTTTGAGTAAACTCCAGGAGTTGGTGATGGACAGAGAAGCCTGGTGTGCTGCAGTCCATGGTGTCACAAAGAGTTGGACACAACTAAGCTACTGAACTGAACTGAACTCCTCATTTATCCCCCTTCCCTTTTCCTTTCGGTAGCCATGAATCTGTCGTCTGTGGGTCTATATCTGAAAATAAGTTCATTTGTGTCATAGTTTAGATTCCACATGTAAATGATATCATATTTGTCTTTCTCTTTCTAACTTCACTTAATATGATAATCTCTAGGTTTCAGGTCCATCCATGTTGCTGCAAATGGCAGAATATCATTCTTTCGTGACTTTTCATGTATACACACACACATACAATGTCTTCTTTATCCATTCATCTGTTAATGGACATTTAGGTTGCTTCCTTGTCTTGGCTATTTGTGAATAGTGCTGCTATGAACATTGGGGTGCATGTATCTTTAAATTAGAATTTTCATCTTTTCTGGTTATATGCCCAGAAGTGGGATTGCTGGGTCATATGGTAGCTCTATTTTTTAATTTAAGGGGCTTCCCTACTCTCCTCCATAGTGGCAGCACCAATTTACATTCCCATTAGTAGTGTAGGAAGTGAAAATGACAGTCACTCAGTTGTTCCAACTCTTTGCAACCCCGTGGACTGTATCCTGCCAGACTCCTGTGTCCATGGAATTCTTCAGGCCAGAATACTGGAGTAGCTGTTCCCTTCTCCAGCGGGTCTTCCCAACCCAGGGATCAAACCAGATCTCCCACATTGCAGTTTGTTTCTTCACCATCTGAGTCACCAGGGAAACCCATGATGCCTGCTGTGCTGTGCTCAGTTGTGTTGACTGTTGCGACCCCTTGGACTGTAGCCTGCCAGGTTCCTCTGCCCATGGGATTCTCCAGGGAAGAATACTGAAGTGGGTTCCCATGCTCTCCTCCAGGGGATCTTCCCAACCCAAAGATCAAACCTAGGTTTCCTGCATTGCATGTGGATTCTTTACTGTCTGAGCCACCTTTTCTCCACACCCTCTCCAGTGTTTATTCTTTGTGGACTTTTTAATGATGGCCATTCTGACTGGTGTGAGATGATATCTCTTGGTAGTTTTGACTTGCATTTTTCTAATAATTAGCAATGTTGAGAATCTTTTCATATGCCTATCGGTCATCTGTATGTCTTCTTTGGAGAAGTGTCTATGTAGGTCTTCTGCCCATTTTTTTCGAATGGTTTGTTGGCTTTTTATTGTTGAGCTGTATGAGCTTTTTATATATTTTAGAAATTAAGCACTTGTTGGTTGCATTATTGCAAATATTTTCTCCCATTCTGTAGGTTGTCTTTCCATCTTGTTTATGGTTGCCTTTGCTGTGCAGAAGCTTCTGAGTAGGTCTCATTTGTTTGTTTTTTATTTCTTTTGCCTTGGGAGACTGATCTAAAAAAAAAACATTGCCACAATTTATGTCAGAAAATGCTTTGCTTATGTTTTATGGTGTCATGTCTTATATTTAAGACTTTAAGCCATTTTTTGTTTGTTTTTGTGAGAGCGTGTGTTCTGTTGATTGACATATGGCTATCCAGCTTTCCCAAACTAATTGCTGAAGAGACTTTCTTTCCTCCATTGTATATTCTTGCCTCCTTTGTTGAAGATTAATTGATCATAGGTGTGTGGGTTTATTTCTAGGCTCTTTTTTTCTGTTCCATTGATCCACATGTCTATTTTTGTGCCACTACCATGCTGTTTTGATTACTATAGCTTCATGGTATTGTCTGAAGTATGGGAGAGTTATGCCCAGACTTCTTTTTTTTATTAGGATATCTTTGGAATTTCTGTGTCATTTATGGTTTCAAATAAATTTTAGGATTATTCTAGTTCTGTGAAAAATGTCATTTGACAGGGATAGCATTAAATCTGTACATTGCTTTGGGTAGTATGATCATTTTGACAATATTAATTCTTACAAATAAAGAGCATGGGATACCTAGGAATAGCCTCTTACTCGGTTTCATCCAAAAAGATGCCACATTTGACATTGTAGTGTGAGTACCTAAGGATTAACTTTTTTGGTTTTAATGTTTCCAGGTGGCACTAGTGGTAAAGAACCAGACTGCCAATGCAGGAGATGAAAGTGACACAGGTTTGATCCCTGGGTCAGGAAGATCCCCTGGAGTAAAAAATGGCAACCCACTCCAATATACTTATCTGGAGAATCCAATGGATGGAAGAGCCTGTTGGGCTATTGTCCATAGGGTCACAAAGAGTCAGACATGACTGAAGTGACTTACCTGAGTATATGCTTTTGATTACCAAGGCATCCACTTCAAAGACATCCATCTTCAATAAATGTATTGCCATCTACACAGCTAAAGCCCGCCCCACACATAAATTTCCCCATTTGGAAAGCCCTCAGTCACCTAGATAACTGAGATGACTTAAGTTTTTAAGTTAAGTTTTAAGTGCTCTTAAGTTTTAAGTTAACCAGTAGCTGGTGAACCCACAAAACGTTAGGCACCCCACCCTCAATTCCAATAGAAGTAGAACCCCAGGCCCATACTCTGTCTCTCTTTCTTTTCATGATCTGCTTGTGTGGCCCTGGGAATGACATGTACTTTTCAGGACTTGGGAAGAAACCTTGTTTTGTCAACTTTCCCCAATGGCTGTTGCTAAGGTACATCTTTCAATCATAATAAGGACCACAAGGGCTGGTTCAGCCACAACACTAGCTCTGGAGAGGAAACGTCTGTGGGGGCTTCTCACAGTGGTAGGGCCCAGGTGAGCACCCCCAGGCATTCCTAGTTGATGACATCACTATTCATAGGCTGAGACGACATGAAATAGACACAGGTATGGAAGCCATAGTGAGAGTATCAGGATCACAGTCTTTTCTTCTTCTTCTTTTTTTTGAACTTTTTATTTTGTATTCAGATATAGCCAGTTAACAATCCTGTGATAGTTTCAGGTGAATAGCAAAGGGACTCATCCATACATATACATGTATCCATTCTCCCCCAATCTATTCAGCCTGCAGTTCTGCAGGCCTGTGGAATGACCCTTCCTATCCCTAAGTAGGAGCACAGAAAGCCTTGTTGTGTAATGTTCTGTGCAGTTGCCGAAGACCAGTAAAATCTTTTTTCATGGTTTCCAAACTAAGTTTCTAGAACTAGGTTTTGTCTAACCCTGTGATAACACCCACACTTTTGGTCTCAGAGTGTGGCTAGTGATGATCTTCAGAGAGCAAGACACTCAGTAGAATAAGCCAACCACTGTCTTGGTCTGCTCACCAGTTAGCTGTCTTTTCCAAGGAGAACTGGTTCAACAATCCCTTCATCCTGAAGTGGTTCTCAGAAACATGTAGGCAAACTGCCACAGGTTCCATTTCCCATTTCTAGAATGTTTTGGTCTAGGGAGTGTTTCATGCTTCATCAACAGAGCCTTCTTCCTAAATTCTGGTTTTGTTTCTTTGCAATATATGATTACATGCACCTTTTCTTTAGAGCTCTTCAAGCCTCACACTGACATGGGTTAATTCTTCTGAAACACGGCCTGGGAAGGGCTTCCTTAACCATTCAGAATTAGAGAAGACTGAGGCCCTACTTGAAACAATTAGGGCAAAAGCCAGAGGATCCACAGTTGGAAAGACTTGTTTTTGTTTTTTTTAAATACAGACCTCCAGGATGTAAGATTCCTAGAGACTTAATAATCCGAGGACATTCTCTATTATGTAGCTGAACAGGGCTATCCTCAAGCAAACTGAAGGTGTTGTGATTGGAAAAGATTATCTCTGGTGTTCTCAGTCTGTATCTAAGACACAAACACACTTGGGGGATGAAGCTAGAAAGCTGATACAGAGAGTGAGGCATCAATATGTCATAACAGACAGTTGGAGTTCATAACATATATGAATCCCAGCAGAGCCTTTTGGGAGGATTTAAGGAAGATACTGTCAGAGGATATTGAGTTATAGACCAATCCAAAGTGGCTTCTGATTCTTTGCCTCCTATAAGATGAGAGTGTGGGGGAAGTCAGTCATCCCCCTCCACGTGGCCTCTGCAAGACCTGCTAAATACAGTTATCCTCTTAGTGTTAAACTAGTTAGTCTTCCTGTGGTAACAACTGCAGTTGGATGTGTGTCCTTCCATCTGTCAACATAACGTTTGATGACATATGTAACATTTCATGACAAAGTAGTACAAAAAAAGTTTCTGGAATAGAATTAATTCACAGGCCTGGAAATAATTTTCATCTAAACTCATTCAGCTAAACCTGCAATGGCTCATCAACACGTCCTGAAAATCTGTTTTGTGCAGGACATGGTACTAGATGTTGGTAATGGATTGTTGTTCTTGTTTAGCCCTCTTTTGTGACCCCATAGACTGTAGCCCACCAGGCTCCTCCTTTCCATGGGATTTCCCAGGCAAGAATACTGGAGTGGGATGCCATTTCCTTCTCTAGGGCATCTTTCTGACCCAGGGATCAAACCCACATCTCTTGCATTGGCAGGTGGATTCTTTCCCAGTGAATCCCGTTGTTAATGTATAGTCCTTACAGTTTAGGGGTTCCCGGTCTAGGATGGATACAGACCACAAACAGAAGCATTAGTGTAGTGTATTGTAGGAATGAAATTGTAGAGGCAAAGGTGGCTTCTGCAGGAGCACAGAAGGGAAGTAGCTGGGTCAATTCAGAGTCCAGGGAAGACATCCTTTGGGTACTGATAGATGGTTAAAAGCTAGACGGCTTCACACAGATGTAGAATAAGCTGAAGCCCAGTGATTGTAATCAAGATGGCTGTATTGAGGCTCCAAGGAAGTGCAGAATCCCACTGATTCATGATGCAGTATACTAGTGGAATTCTGGGAAATTTTGTGTCAGCATATGTGGACTATTTGAAAAATCCCAAAATTTGGCTGAAGATTTAAAGCTCAAGGAACCAGGTGCCATTAGATCTGTGGAAACTCAGTTTGCTAAATTAGACATAAAGCACTGGCCAGCAGAAGGCGCTCCAGGAAGCAGCGTCATGGAGACACGTCAGGCCAACATCGTCATGCCATATCCATGTTTACCCCAGAAAGGCTTGCAGGAACCCTAGCAGCGCTCTAACCCATCTGGAGAGCCACCCCATGGACAGCCGCCACGTCATCTCCACAGCACGAACCTGATGACGCAAATGTGTGCAGGCACTTAAGCCACCACAGAAAAGCTGAGCACTAAGTGAAAAAGGTCACTTGTGGGAAGGTGTGATATGTGTGGGGGAAGCCAAGTCACAGGAGGGTTACCCATGCCAGGGCCAAGGCAAGCACGATTCAACAGGAGCCGTCCGGCCTGTTCAGTTCAGGCATTTCCTAAGCCCACACTCAAAGAGTGCTAGCAGGACCCAGAGATCCAAAATTATGAGTTATTTAACTTGGCCGTGAGTATGACTAGCTCTTTTGTGACTTGGCTGTTCTTGGGGATGTCACACCTTAATTCCATTGGGCTTCACTGAAGAATATTTTTTTAGGTGTGTTTTAATACTTTGAATGACATAGTCCTTTCTGTTTCAAGAAATAAAGAACCAGTAGTAGGGGGCAAATTCACTCCAGTTCATTCTCTCAGGGAAAATGCTGCTTTGTAAAGAGTTATACTGCAGGCACACAAGCTCCAATGGGACATGCTGCTGCACACAAAAAGCCATCTTTTTTCTTCCACTGCTTTAAGCCTGATCAGAACTAGGAGACATTAAGGAGGAAGTAGGAGTGTGACGGAGTAACCCTTAGAGTTACTTGCTTCCCTGGTGACTCAGATGGTTAAGAATCTGCCTGCAATGCAGGAGACCCAGGTTTGACCCCTTGGTTTTGGAAGATCCGCTGGAGAAGGGAATGGCTACCCACTTCAGTATACTTGCCTGAAGAATTCCAAGGACAGCGGCGCCTTGGTGGGCTACAGTCTATGAGATCTCAAGGAGTCAGACACAACTGAGCAACTAACACCTTCACTGTGGGCTTAATTGAAGAGCATCTATTTTTGGCTTCTGCTTTCCTGAATGCCCACTTCAAGAATCTCACAGGTTGAGATTTATTGAATTTTGAAACCTGAGCTCTATCATCTGTTCTAAGAGAAGACAGATTTCACAGACCGTCCAAGTACAGAATGGAATGCTGTTGTGATTACAAGAGAGAAGGAAGCTGGCCTGAAGACAAGATTCAGAAATCTGCAACAATAAGAAGTGAACAGAGACTTTTGTAGAGCCCAGAGGCAACAACTCTCCAGGAGTCCAGTCTTTTAACTCACTTTTATAGGTCAGGAGATGACAGAATGAAATGTACTCTTATTTGATTTCAATTGACTCTCCCCGCAAGAAGCAGAGAATTTTATTAGTGTGTTTTGCTTCTAGAGAAGCTACGGTCTTTGGGGGCATATCCAGTGCTTTTTCTACTGTACAAGGGCAGACAGCATACAGGGAACATGCCCTAGACATATTTTAAAAGGCCTGGATTTGAGTCTTTGGTTCTGTGAAATGGAGATAATCATGTATTTCTGAGAAAAGATAATGTAATCAAAAGTTCTACTTGTAGGTTGGTGGTGGTGATTTAGTTGCTAAGTCGTGTCCAACTCTTGTAACCCCATGGGCTGTAGCCTTCCGGGCTCCTCTATCATGGGATTTCCCAGGAAGAGCACTGGAGTGAGTAGCCATTTCCTTTTCCACGGGGTCTTCCCAACCCAGGGATCAAACCCAGGTCTCCTGCATCGCAGGCAGATTTCTTCCCAGTTGAGCCACCAGAGAAGCCAGGCACATGAGAAATGCTAGTTATGCTGGTGTTTGTCCATTTGTCTTCCTGATAGAAAATAACATGTGAGCAAAACTGTTTTAAAAAATACATGATTAGGATGGCTTGCCTGCCTGCTCCATTAAAGTTGATCTAGGAAATTTTGAACTAGTAAGAATCTTGCCTAGGTTAGACTGCAATTGGTGGGAGCACCTCCCTGGTAAACTGGGGTACTGAAGAATTCTACTTTGATGTCTTACTAACTGAGTCATTCATGGGAATGAGCATAACATGGGTGGGCTGGAACAGTAGAAATTTCATGTTCCAATCCTGTCTTCAATCAGCTCTATTATAGTCTTCAGGCTTTTTTAGGCCCTTTTTTCCCTGTCTTTAAATTTGAAATGTCACGAGAGGTGGTTTGGAAGATTTCTGGCATCTCTGATGTTCTGTGGAAGGTAGCTGGGTCTCATTCATGATCCATCTTTGGAACAGATTCTACTTAAATAAGTGAAAAGATAGATCAGCAGTAAGCTGGAAAAGTCCCACTTGCCTAGAAAGGAAAACGGGTGTCTCATCTCTGCTCAAGCACTTCTAAATGTTTCTTAATTAGTTTCTGTTGCAATGTCTTTTCTTCTTCACAGTCGTGACACTCCAAGAAATATGAAGCTCAAAAGCTTTGAATTTGGCTGTGAAGATGCCTAGATTTAGACCCTTTAGTGTTTATCAACATCTGTTATCTGCCTACCTTTCTATATGTATATAATCTCCTCATGGACTATAATACTCAAGGGTAGGAGTTTTTCTCATTTATTCTTGGTAGGTAGCAAATATTGGAGTCACAATAGGTGCTAAGTTAATTATGACTTGACTTGATTTGATAAGGATTAAGTATTGTCTTTACATATTCACTTTTTAAAATATACAAAGTGACTTCTTGTTTTAATGAAATAAAATGCCAACAAATAGTCAATGAAAATATGGCACACTATTGTTAATTCTTTAGTATATATTTTACCAGGTTTTCCTAAGCCTGTTCAGCCCATATAGTCATGTATTTACACACACTTATACATTCTCATGGATTTTTATGTCCTTCCTTTACTTGTTTTTGATGAAAAAGTGATAGTACCATAGATAATATTCTATAGATAGCTCTTTAAAATTAATTTTATTTATCCCATAGTTGGCTTTGTACTACTTTATAGTATGATACACTATAATTTTAACTGGTTCTCTACAGATAAACATTAAGATTGCTTTTATTTTATACATTTGTTTTGAAAATCCAGACAAAGTTTGTTTACAATTTAAAAAATAAGTATTTTGGCCACTTGTATGCATTCAATCTTAGAAAACCCAGGTTCTAGCCTTTATGGGTTGAATCTGCTGGAAAATCTGTTGTATAGTCCAAAGATAGACTTTTAGTGATTTATCAAGCCTTCTCCAGCTCTCTCATAATCCTCAAATGAGCAAGGCTCAACCAACAGCTGCCAACAGCCCTGGTATCCCCAAAAGGGTCATCTTGTGGGCTTCAGTTAACCTGACTGTGAACCAATTAGGTTCTGGCTCCAAAAACCTCCCCCTCTCTTCCACAGATGCACAGGACGGGACAGGTTCTCCCTGCTTCTAACCATACATAGACAATTTTAGCAACAGCCTGCCTGGCATCTGTTTCACCAGGTTCTTAATCTCAGCACCATTAGTAATTGACACCATAAATAAGATCACCGGTGAGTGCCTGGAATCTTGGGATGGGCCAGGAATTTGACCTGGAGATGCTGGGGGATCTGACAAGAGCAGTCTTGTGGTAAATTAATATCTGTGGCAAAAAAAGGGTGACTCTAGCACATAGCTGAGTAGACACGCAGGTTTCCCAGTCTGGAGGTGCTCCATAAATAAGATTAAGTTTCCTGACCTATCTCTGGGATTATTTGTAGCCATGGTTACAACATGTGATAGCCACAAGTGCTTTCTATAACTAGGGGAGTGGGGCTTCTAACTTCAGGCTTTTGGCCAGAGGTTGCAAACTTTTGGTATGTTGTCAGTAAACATGTAGAATGCTAAATAGTGAAAATAAATAATTTGCCAACACTTAAAAATTGAGAGGTTTTGCATAAAATTCTGAACTTCTGGTGTCTTTGGGGGGAAAAGCAAAGATTTGGCACCGCCAAGACCGCAGTTTCATGTTGGGGGGCCAGACAGGGCTGCCATCCTTAGTAGGGTTGTGAGCTCTCCAATTTGACAGAATCTTCCTCTGGTCTTCTTCCCTAGCCTGTAACTGCCGGCCTCTGGCTAGGATGTGATGATATTGACAACCCAGATGTTCTGTGGCTACTCACGGCTAAGCAGATGAGCTAACCACTCACACAGTATGAATTAGTGGCAAACTTCGGGGCTCCCAACTCTCAAATGTTTATTCTTTCATTTACCTAGAGGCAAAAATGTTAATATTAAGATTCACTCACTGATAACAGGCAACATTTATCCTAGCAGAATTAGTACCTCTCTTCTCCAGATAGATAAACTGAGGTTCAGAGAAATTAAGTGAATTGCCAAGCTCACAGAGGTAGTAAGTGGTAAAGCCAGGATTTGGCTTCCCGTTAAAGAAGATTCTCATTCCAGAAGTTCTGCCTGGAATCACTGTCCCTCGCTTTATCAGTCACTTCCAAACCTGAAAACGCCTCAAGGTAAAGGGAGGCTTGGGCTTCCTAGGTGGCTCAGTGGTAAAGAATCTGCCTGCCAGTGTAGGAGATGCAGGTTCGATCCCTGGATTAGGAAGATCCCCTGGAGGAGGAAACAGCAAACCACTCCAGAATTCTTGCCTGGAGAATCCCATGGACAGAGGAGCTGGTGGACTACAGTCCATATGGTGGCAAAGAGTCAGACATCACTGAATGAGTGAGCATACATACACCCAAAGGGAGACTTGGAGTGTTCATCGGCTGATACTCAAGAGTCATTCATTGACACCTATGTATTTAGCTTGTAAGTAGTCCATGTGGGTACAGAATACACTTGAAGGAGGGTGGGGAAGAAACTGAGATGAATCTTCCACTTGAAGATCAGGACTACATAGAAAGAAGGGCATGGGAGGATGGGGTTCAAAGAACAGGGTTGGTATAAAAAATTTTCACTTCTGATAAGAAGGCATATCCTGAAGACTCTGAGGAACCAAATCTTACCAACACAAAAGAATTTTGGGTGAAAGATAGGGAATGAACATGCAGAATAAGAAGTTTGTGGGAGAAAAAGGATAAAGCTCCTTTTGTTAGAACACAATCATTTGGAGAATGCTTAGAATGAATGACAGACATAGAAGGGAGCAAAGCACTTCAGTTTGTTTCTTTTTATCTTTTCCTTTTTCAGGCTGCACTGGGTCTTTGTTGCTATGTGTGGGTTCTCTCTAGTTGTGGCAAGTGGGGGATTTTCTCTATTATGGAGCAAGAGTTTTTATTATGATGCCTTCTCTTGCTGCAGGGCAAAGGCTCCAGGCACACAGGCTCAGCAGTTGTGGTCCATGGGCTTAGTTGCTCCACAGCACATGAGATCTTCCTGGACTAGGGATTGAACGTGTGTTGCATTGCATCTCTCCAATGCAGGGAGATTCTTAATCACTGGGCCACCAGGGAAGTCCCAGCACCTCAGTTTCTGACAAGTTCTCATTTTCATCACCAAGGAGAAGTGTCTCAACTGTAAAGTATAGAACAGATGTAATTAAAAGGAAATTGAAGGCCTGGGTAGGTGGGGAGAGGGAATTAGAGTCCTAGTGAGAAAGTGGGCATGGTTCAGTGGATGGAACATAGGTTCTGGAGTTGGACAGACTTGGGTTTGACTCCTGACTCAGCCTGACTTGTGTGGTGTAACCTTAGTCAGCTTCCTTTTCTGAATCTCAGTTTTCATGGTTGAGATTAAATGAAGTATGTGTATTAAATGCCTGGCACATTGCACACTCCGAGTGCATACCTGAGTGGGCAGGCGGGTTTCTCAGCCTGGAGGTACTCCTAAGTAAGACAGAGTTTCCTGACCTATCTCTGGAATTATTTGCAGTCATGGTTACAGTATTTGGTAGCTGCAAGTGCTTTCTGTGACCAGGGGAGTGGGGTTTCGGATGTCAGTAAGTTCAGTTCTTTAGATCAAGATGAACCATACCCTGGATACCAGGACAGTTTATACATGAGATGAGGAAACTCTTGTTGGTAATGGTTAAAAATTCACAAATACTGAGAGAGGTCCTAGAAATATTGGAGAAGGGCAAGGGGCAAGCGTCATTATTTTGAAAGAGTGGTTGAAAGAGAGATTCAATGCTATAGACTTGGTGTCAAATCCAGGCAAAATTCTATAATATATTAATCAGATGGTTTGAGAGTGCTTAGAAAAGACAGCAATGATTGCTAGAAGTCAGCCCAAGACTGCTAAGAAAAAAGTCATTCCAAGTAAATCCCACTTTAACTTTTGTCTCAAAATGTTAAATTTATTGATTAGGTAAATGCTGTGGATTAGCAAATCGCACTATTGATGTGACATTTGACAAAGATTTCAGGATATTTTGTGGACAAGGTGGCAAGGCTTCAATTGAATGATAGTACAGGCCAGGCTTGTAGAACTCAAATATTGTTGATGAGGGAACGATTCTTGAGGGAACCACTAAGGTTATGCCACAGGGTTCTCTACTTGGTCTTATCCTCATTGCCATCTTTAGCAGCTATCTGGATGAAAACAGATTATATGTCATAAATATTCAGAGCACATATAAAAACTGAAAGAGGAAAATATCAATAATACATTGAATGAAATGATCAAAATTCAAAAATATATTGCCCATCTTCAAAATGGACTGGTCATGAAAATCAGCAAAACTATCAGAGATGCATATTTATTTTTACTTTAAAATTTGAAAATTTTCAGCTCTTGAAAATACAAAAAAGGGGAAGACTATGTTGGAAAGAAGCACATATGAAAAAAGATCTGGATCTTTCTTTTCAGGGTTGTCTAAAATTTCATTTTAAGTCAGGGTATGCTGTGATTTACTTCCCAGGTGGCTCAGTGGTAAAGAATCTATCTGCCAAGCAGGAGATGTGGGTCCATTCCCTAGGTCGGGAAGATCCCCTGGAGAAGGAAATGGCAACCCACTCTAGTATTCTTGCCTGGGCAATCCCATGGACAGAGGAGCCCGGTGGGCCACAGTCCAGGGGTGTCTCAGAGTCGACATGACTTAGCAACTAAACAACAACATGCTGTAATTCAGAAACTAGTAGATTCACTCAGATTCTGTCTGCAGCAGGGGTAACTGCAGTGTTAGCAGTGATAAAAGTGCTGTTAGTGCTAACAGTAGCTCGTATTTATTGCACACTTCTTCTGTACCTGACCCTGTGATTTTACATGGATGAATTAGTCTAGTATACACTGAAGAATTAGACTAATGGCTGGAACAACGCTAAAACCTCAGCGACTTAATTTCATAAAATTTTATTCTTGTTTACCTTACACACCTTGGTGGGTCAGGGAGGAGAGATGGGGGTGAAGGGACACAGCTGTGTTGAGAGTCAGGCTCTATTTATCCTGTGGTTCTATCCTCCTCTAGGTCCTTGGAATTCTCTCCACTCAACAGGCAGATGGCCAAAGAGAAGGAAAATCACCTGCGAGAAGTTTTGGGGGTGAAATAGATCTGAAAGTGGCACTTATTGTTGCTGCCCATGTTTCATTGCCTGAACTCAGTCACCTGCCTCCTCTAATTGCAAGGGAAATTGCAATGTATACTCCAGTGTTTGCCCCAGAGGGTGGACGGAACACAGATGCAGGTAAGCACTAAGAGTCTGGATCATTTATTTTCCTATTGAACACATATCTCTGAGGTAGATACTGTTATTAATCCCATTTCAAAGAAGGGAAAGGCATTCAGTGGTGTAACAGTTCAGAGCTTGGTATTACACGTAAAGAAGAATCAGGACAAGTTTAATATTTCAGAGAAAAGGGACCAATCTTTTCGTGGAATCTTGTGAGTCTGACAGAACTGTTTATGTGTAACTTGGAAAGAAGAAGACAAATGGATGCTAGGATAAATATCTTCAAATAACTGAAGAGTTTATTTGACTTAGAGTAAAATTATTTTTTAGAAGTTGGAGTCGTTTGAAAAAGTCACGATTTCTGGCATTGCTAAGAGGTCTTTGTCCCCAGAGTGTTCCTACGGAGACAGTAGTACTTTAGAAGGATGTTGTTATGTGGCCTCCCAAATTGGGTAGAAGCTTTGTTCTATGATTTTGTGGGGGGATGAAAGACACAATGCCTTTTTTATTATTAAATATTAAATTTCCATCATGGGCCTTCACTTTCTCACTGGCATTATGGATAGAAACAGGCTTCTACAAATTTACCATGCAAGCACAGTAAAATTTCTTTAAATTAACAGAGCATGGTGTGTATGTATGAAGTTGTGGGGTGTTGGTAAAAAGGAAGTAGGATATAAGAGTTGGTCTGTATTATGGATTAAGAATGAATAAGAGAATATTTTAAAGAATTTGGTTTTATTCTTTTATTTTCAACCTGATTAAATCTTACCTCTTTTGATATCTGTTTTTAGTGAACAAGCCTAACTTAAGATGTGTTTTCCTGTTTTAATAAATAAATCAGTGATTCTAAATGAGTAAATAATTTTTAATTTTCATCGAAGTGAGTTAATAGCAAATTTCCCCATATTCTTGTTATTCCCCCTCACTAATTGGTTAGATCATCCTTCTCAATGTATGCTAGAAATAAAAACTAAATTTCAGGCCCTGTTGTCCACATGAGAAACTCAGAATTAGGAACAGTTGAATGAATCATAAACATAAACTATAAATAATTCTTGTCCCTTAAGACAAATCTTTGAAGAATATCTACTAAAGCTTCACTTGGATGAAAACAAGAAAGTCAAAGTGAATTGATTTTGAATACATTCCTTTACTTGGATTCTTGCCTATTTTGGTCTAGACTTCTTACTCTCTCCTCCTTTATCTTCTCCTCTGCCCACTGTCTGCTTACTCTGGATTAATGAAATTTGACTACTTTCTTGTCATCTTCCCTTCTCCTTCCCATGAAAGGTAGCAGTGATTATATATCCTGGGCTCTAGAGACCTAAGAAATCTGGGAGGAAGTGTGTGGGACTGGGGGATGGTGTTGAACTGCTAGGATAATGGTTTGCTGAAATGACTAATATTTTCTATGATTCACCTGAAGGCCTTTATTGGTGTTGTGTAGACCCAGTCTTCCTGGAGGAGGGCAGAAGGCAGGACTGGAGTTCCAGCTCTGCCTTTTATGAGCTATGGAAATTTGGGCAAGTGGTTTAACCTTTCTGAATCTCAATTTCCACATTTCTAAAATGAGAATAATAAGATCACTTGATCTGTCTTCACCCACGTCACAGAGTGATGGGTCAACATAGTGATGTAGATGAATGTTCCTTGTAAGTAAGTTTCTTTCCTCCTCCCTCACCCCTATTTCTTTGTTTCTTTCTTTCTTTCCACTTCTTTCCTTGAAATTATTTCATGGACCATTACAGCCAAAGGATAATTTTTGAGCAATTACCCCTGAATGACCCTGAATGGAATTATGTCTCTATGACTGAATAAATCTCCTTTACTGGGCTCCAAAAACCCAAAGTCGTGTTGAGAAGCCCCAGAAGAATTTTGTGGAAATGTTTCACTTCCTCAGAGAGGCAGGACAAAGGCATCCTCCTCAGACAACAGGCCCTCTGTGTTTAAGAGCAGGCAGGATTGCCAACTCTAATAGAAAGCTGTCCTGCTCTTTGAGAAAGCAATGGCTCAAGAACAACTTCCTTCACATTTCCAGAAGATGCTGGGCTAGATGAATTCCTTGCAGGAAAGAGTCAAGTGTATCTTGCTTTGGCATCAACTCAGTGAACTGTGACATGGTCATCCTGAAAATGCTGCTCTGTGCTGTGCTGTGCTAAGTCACCTCAGTCGTGTCCAACTCTTTGAGACCCTGTAGACTATAGCCCATGAGGCTTCTCTGTCCATGCGATTCTCCAGACAAGAATACTGGAGTGGATTGCCATGCTCTCCTCCAAGGGATCTTCCTGACCCAGGGATCACACCTGCATCTCTTATGTCTCCTGCTTTGGCAGGCAGATTCTTTACCACTAGCACCACCTGGGAAGCCCTAGATGCAGCTCACAGCTCTCCAAATACAGGCAGAACAATTGACCAAGGACTTGAATGCTGCTCCCTGAAATCCACAGCCTATTTGGTACAAGGCTGTGCCTCCCATGAACTGCTCCATTCAAAGATGGTGTTGCTAGGATACTAAGGCAAGACCATACCTGGGAGATGTGGGATTCTGCTAATGGTTGACTCTGCCTAGCTCCAGAACTCCCTAGTGGCCTTGATGAATCTTCCTTAAGTGATGTAGGAGTCTAGGAAACTTTTGCCCAACTTTCTGTTGTTCTTCCTTTAACTCAGAATCAGACTTGCCTCCTGGCCTGACAGCGCTCTCTCTCTTTTTGGCTCCTTCTCCATTTTAACTCACACAGGCATTCTCCTAATTAAATCAGTGTACATTTAATCCCAGCTTGACTTCTGTACTTGGCAAATCATTTAAACCTCTCAGTTTCAACCCTTATATCTCACAAATTGGGTGAGTCAGGGGACAGGAAAAAGGCTTAGAAGGGAAGAGGGGAAGGCCTTAGTCTGTCTACCATGGGCCAGGCACTTTCTTATCCACTGATTTGCATAATTATCATCAACTGTAATGTGGCAGATAGTACTGCTCTTTTACAGAAGAGGAAGCTGAGGATCAGAGAAATTAAATCACTAGTCCAGGATTAGGGTAGTGCCTAGATTTGAACCTAGATCTCTCTTGTCTTCAAGGTTACATCTTTACTACTTTCTCTTCTCTTCTGGCTGCTTAATTGTGAGGATCCTATGGGACAAGAGATGTGAACACACTTTGAAAATGTAAAAAATGTTATTCCAAAGCCAAAGGTTGTTATTTCCATTGGTTGCAGTCAGGGCCGCTACATAATATACAGGGTTCAGGGCAAAACGGAAATGTGGGGCTTCTTGTGGAAAATGTGTTGAGAATTTCAGCATGATGTAGCAGAGCATTTAACCAAGTGTGGTTCTTTCCAAGTGTGGAACCCACAAAACCAACCTGGCAGGTGAAATATCAATACAGGGGCAATCATATTGAGCTTGTAGGAAATTTTCTAGAAGAATAAGTCAAAAGTTAGCTGTTCAAAGAGGTGATATGGAAAAGAACACTTTAGACCCTGGTCTTCTCAATGCCTCAGAAGTGAACTAATGCTGATTCATGTATGGCAAAAACCATCACGATATTGTAAAGTAATTATTCTATAATTAAAAAAAAATAAATGACCTCTGGAGATCTTTAGGGGAAGTCACTATATTTCAAACAAAAACAGAGGCTGCTGAGCCAAAGGGACTCAGCAATGTTTATAACAAAGTGTGAGCCAGTGGGCATGAGGTCTGTAGCAGTTCCTTACCAGCTCCAGTATTTCTGGCTCTGGATACCTCAGCTTTTTCTGAAGGCACCGGGGGCCTCTGTCCTTAAGGCATAGCTCATGGAAAAGCACAGGCCCTGTTCTTTTCCCCACTGAGCTATAAAGTTTTTCCTGCTCAGTTAATTCTGGGCTCTGTTTTGGGGGCAGCCTGCTCTCTTGAGAACAGTGCTGCTTTCTTCAAGTATGGGCCAAATCCTAAGTTTGGGCTAGCAGAAACTCAGCGCACTTTGCTTAACCAGATGGATGGCAATATTGTTCTGTGGAGGCCTTAGATTCAAGAAGCCTCATTACGGGTGCCTGGATATAGAATGCATGCTGATGAAACATTAAGGCACGCAATTCATCATATGATTTCCTGTGTGGTTGGGGGCATCTTTATTTGGCTCAAATATCCACTTGTCAGGAAAAACCTAGATGATCCTCTTTGTAAAGCATGCATGAAAGGAAAGGTCAATCAGTTGTGTCCAACTCTGCGACCCCATGGACTATATAGTCCATGGAATTCTCCTGGCCAAAATACTGGAGTGGGTAGCCTTTCCCTTCTCCAGGGGATCTTACCAACCCAGGGATCGTACCCAGCTCTCCCACATCGCAGGCAGATTCTTTACCAGCTGAGCCATAAGGGAAGCCCAAGAATACTGGAGTGAGAAGCTTTTCCCTTCTCCAGTGATGTGTGCTCCGTCGCTATTGCAACCCCATCGGCTGCAGCCCATCAGGCTCCCCTGTTCATGGAATTTTCTAGGTAAGAATACTGGAGTGGGGCCATTTCCTCCTCCAGGGGATCTTCCCAACCCAGGGATCAAACCTGCATCTCCTATGTCTCCTGCATTGACAGGTGGATTCTTTACCATTGTACCACATGGGAAGCCCTCTAGTAAAGCAACCTGAAGTATATATGCACATGATCTTGGCCCTTGGTAGTTTTTAGTGAGCATACGGATCCTTTTAAACTGTGCAGGGAAATCCATCAGCATTGTCCTCATTCTGGCTTCGGTTTGACCTTCCACTTTGAGCTTTTGACATGGTTAACAAGAGCTACTACATCATTTCATGGCACAAAAGCTGGTGACAGCTTGGTGGAAAATAGTCATGAATCTTGCAGTTACTGAATAGTGGAGTACCTTAGTGGTCCACTCCTGTGCCTTTGGGCAATCCAGCACCAGCCTCATCTCTTGCCACTTCTTCATTTGCTCTTTGTGCTAAATAATGCTATCCTGTTTTACACTTATTTACTTTAGTGGAGAACATTCAATTGGCCTGGAATGTCCTGGTCCCCTTTGGAAAGAACTACTCTTTTGAGTATGGTGTTAGAAAGTGTTCTAGTTTCATTTTTTTACAAGTGGCTGTCCAGTTTTCCCAGCACCACTTGTTAAAGAGGTTATCTTTTCTCCATTGTATATTCTTGCCTCCTTTGTCAAAGATAAGGTGTCCATAGATGCATGGATTTATCTCTGGGCTTTCTATTTTGTTCCATTGATCTGTATTTCTGTTTTTGTGCCAGTACCATGCTGTCTTGATGACTGTGGATTTGTAGTATAGCCTAAAGTCAGGTAGGTTGATTTCTCTAGTTCCATTCTTCTTTCTCAAGATTGCCTTGGCTATACAAGGTTTTTTGTATTTCCATACAAATTGTGAAATTATTTGTTCTAATTCTCTGAAAAAGACCTCTGGTAGCTTGATAGGAATTGCATTGAATCTATAGATTGCTTTGGGTAGTATACTCATTTTCACTATATTGATTCTTCCAATCCACGAACACGGCACATTTCTCCATCTATTTGTGTCCTCTTTGATTTCTTTCATCAGTGTTTTATAGTTTTCTATATACAAGTCTTTTGTTTCTTTAGGAAGAAATACTCCTAAGTATTTTATTCTTTTTGTTTCGATGGTGAATGGAATTGTTTCCTAAATTTCTCTTTCTGTTTTCTCATTGTTAGTGTATAGGAGTGCCAGGGATTTCTGTGTGTTGATTTTGTATCCTGAAACTTTACTATATTCACTGATTAGCTCTAGTAATTTTCTGGTAGAGTCTTTAGGGTTTTCAATATAGAGGATCATGTCATCTGCAAACAGAGAGAGTTTTACTTCTTCTTTTCCAATCTGGATTCCTTTAATTTCTTTATCTGCTCTGATTGCTGTGGCCAAGACTTCCAAAACCACTTGTAAAAGAATGAAACTAGAACACTTTCTAACACCGTACACAAAGATAAACTCAAAATGGATCAAAGATCTAAGCATAAGACCAGAAACTATAAAACTCCTAGAGGATAACATAGGCAAAACACTCTCTGACATAAACCAAAGCGGAATCCTCCATGACCCACCTCCCAGAATATTGGAAATAAAAGCACGGATAAACAAATGGGACCTAATTAAAATTAAAAGCTTCTGCACAACAAAGGAAAACTATAAGCAAGGTGAAAAGACAGCCTTCAGAATGGGAGAAAATAATAGCCAATGAAGCAACGGACAAACAATTAATCTCAAAAATATACAAGCAACTCCTGCAGCTCTATTCTAGGAAAATAAACGACCCAATCAAAAAGTGGGCCAAAGAACTTAACAGACATTTCTCCAAAGAAGACATAAAAATGGCTAACAAACACATGAAAAGATGCTCAACATCACTCATTATCAGAGAAATGCAAATCAAAACCACAATGAGGTACCACTTTACACCAGTCAGAATGGCTGCAATCCAAAACTCTACAAGCAATAAATGCTGGAGAGGATGTGGAGAAAAGGGAACCCTCTTACACTGTTGGTGGGAATGCAAACTAGTACAGCCACTATGGAAAACAGTGTGGAGATTCCTTTAAAAACTGCAAATAGACCTGCCATATGACCCAGCAATCCCACTGCTGGGCATATACACCAAGGAAACCAGAATTGAAAGAGCCACGTGTACCCCAATGTTTATCGCTGCTATGTTTACAATAGCCAGGACATGGAAGCAACCTAGATGCCCATCAACTGACGAATGGATAAGAAAGCTGTGGTACATATACACAATGGAATATTACTCAGCATTAAAAAAAAATTCATTTGAATCAGTTCTACTCAGGTGGATGGAACTGGAGCCCATTATCCAGAGTGAAGTAAGCCAGAAAGAAAAACAACAATACAGTATACTAATGCATATATATGGAATTTAGAAAGACAGTAACGAGAACCCAGCATGCGAGACAGCAAAAGGAACGCAGATGTATAGAACAGACTCGTGGACTCTGTGGATGAGGGCAAGGGTGGGATGATATGGGAGAATGGCATTGAAACATGTTAATTATCATATGTGTAATCAATTGCCAGCCCAGGACTGATGCTCGGGGCTGGTGCACCGAGATTTCCCAGGGGGAGGGAGGAGGGAGAGAGGAGGGAGGGAGGTTCTGGAGGGGTAGCATATGTAAACCCATGGTGATATCATGTCATTGTATGGCAAAACTAATTAAAAAAGATAAATAAAGTAACAGGAGGCTAAGAAAAAAAAAAGAATTACTCTTTTGAGAGTATGTCAGTTGCTTGCTCCATCCTCTGGGCCCTCATTCCCTTCTCAGTATTAACTCACATGTGCTCATCACTCATTTGCATGCTGTCTTCGCAACTGGTGGGTGTGTATCTAAAGAACTGGAATTGTTCTCTCTGGTCTCCAGAAGCTTGGAGACTGCAGTCTCCACACCATAGTAAATTTTGATTAAGTGATGGCTGAACAAGAAGAGAATAAAAGAAGCATCCCATATTCAAAGGCTCTCTCCTAGCATCCTTTCACAGAACCAAACTGTTTCCTACTCCAACTTATTTTGGCTTCAGTGGAAATGTAGATATCATTTTTTTTAACATTTATTTGTTTATTTAGCTGTGGTGGGGCTTTCTCTAGTTGTGGCGAGTGGGGCTGCTCTTTGTTGTGTGTAGGCTTCTCATTGCGGTGGCTTCTCTTGTGGTGCGTGGGCTCTAGGCTTGCAAACTTCAGTAGTTGCAGCACGTGGGCTGAGTAATCGCGGCTCTCGGACTCTAGAGCGCTGGCTCAGTAGTTGTGACACACGAGTTTAGTCACTCCAGAGATCCAACTTGTGTCCCTAGAATTGCAAGGTAGATTCTTAACCACTGGACAGCCAAGGAAGTCCCTAGACATCATTTTTTGTATAACAAGTGCAGACCCTCCTGAGCCTTCACTTTTCACAGAGAAACAATTCTTATCTATTTAGTAAAGTCATGCTGGCCTTATTTTTCAACTGTCTGGCTATATCCAATATTCTTCCTGGAAATTTCCAGAGAAAATTGACCAACAAAAGAGCTCATTCTTCTTTTTTTTTTTTTTAGTTTTCTTTATTGTGTTGGTTTTGCCATACAATGACATGAAACCGCCATGGGTTTACACATGCTCCCCCTCCAGAACCCCCCTCCCTCCTCCCTCCCTCCTCCCTCTCCCCAGGAAATCTCGTTGCACCAGCCCCGAGCATCAATCCTGGGCTGGCGATTGATTTCATGTATGATAATTAACATGTTTCAATGCCATTCTCCCATTTCATCCCACCCTTGCCCTCATCCACAGTGTCCAAGAGTCTGTTCTATACATCTGTGTTCCTTTTGCTGTCTTGCATGCAGGGTTCTCACTGCCATTCTTCTGATTTAGTTCTCAATATTAAGGAGGACAGGATGTAGTCAGCATGACTCGATAGAGCCAGGACTGTCCAGCCCTATAATATTCTTCTGGGTGGTATATGATTTAGTGTCCAGGTTGGGTGAGAAGAAAAACTCCCCCAAAGATCAAAAGGGACCTATGTCTTGGGAACCACGATAAGGTGAGCCAATGTCACCAAATAATTCCACAGATTATGATAGATTACAGATTGCCAGAGGCCCACTTCTGAATTAGTTTTTATATCATTCACTAATTATACCCAATACTCAGTCTATTTTATTTTACTCTCTGTGAGGGTCAGGGAGAAGTCATTTTATAAGACATGGCCCATCACCTAGGTATTGTTTATGATTTCAGAGGAATATTAAAAGCAATATGTAGGACTGCTGCTGCTGCTGCTAAGTCACTTCAGTTGTGTCCAACTCTGTGCGACCCCACAGACGGCAGCCCACCAGGCTCCCCCGTCCCTGGGATTCTCCAGGCAAGAACACTGGAGTGGGTTGCCATTTCCTTCTCCAGTGCAGGAAAGTGAAAAGTGAAAGTGAAGTCGCTCAGTCGTGTCTGACTCCTAGTGACCCCATGGACTGCAGCCCATCAGGCTCCTCTGTCCACGGGGTTTTCCAGGCAAGAGGACTGGAGTGGGCTGCCATTGCCTTCTCTGAATATGTAGGACTATGATCAAGTTATAAAAAAATGGGAAAAAAATTTTCAAAGCCATGAACATTTTGTTAGCATAGATCTTTTGAGTGGAGAAATAAAAAAAAATTATGCCGGGGTCCAGCCTCGGCGGGTCCGGGGGTCTTGAGGGATGAGTGGCATCGGCGGAAGAACTGAGCTGAGTAGATGTGTGGTGATGGAGCAGTCTCTCTCTTTATTGTTGTTGGTTTACAGTTTTTATACCCAAGAAACACACCCATTACATCCCATGTAATTCTATACAATCCTGTTTTCTGCCTATCATCAACAACTTTAACCTTAAGCTCATTATCCTTGCAAAAGTTGGATTTCTGCATAATTAGATTTAACATTAGTATGTTTACCATTTGATTGTCTCCAGCATACTTTGGATAAGTACATCAATCTAAGTAGAAAGAAACACCCCAGTAAAGAGTAGGAGGTGTAGTAATCTATTTAAATGTCCCTTATTCCTCCTTTGTCCCCAGGGAAGGGAATCTGCCTTCCCCAATTGCCTGGGGGAAATAAGGTCTGAAGGAATTATCTCAGGATGAATTATTTCTAACTGGGACTGACCTACTGAGATGAGCTAATGTTCAGAGCATAAACAGAACTTCCCAAGAAAAATACCAGGAGGGGCCTTGCCTTGGGATGCCCCAAGGAAAATCCGCTTTGCAGTTTCCTTCTCAGTCTTGTGACTTTGTCATCCGAGTGAGGGGGCATCCTGACGGCTCCCAGCAAAATTATGACAAAAATCCTATATTTTTGGCTAAGAAAACACATGTTTATTAGTCTGTGTCTTTAGTTTGTAGTGTTTGCAGATGCCTTGCATGTTCTGGGCACTGCACAAGGGGATAAGGCTATAGGCTTATCCTTAAGTCTTATAGGGTAAGGCTTGTTTTTAGACACCCAGGTTTGTCAGAAGTATAGTGAGACTTGGTTTGTTTCCATGGCAACAATTACAGAGTAGGTAGGCTATCTTTTGTTGGCTAGCTATGGTCATTTATATCTTTATCCCATGAATCAGAGAGGAGGCTGTTATGACCTCATGGGGAGAGGCCTTTGCGAGAATCCGTAAGCTCCCACAACCTATATACTTGGCTTTTGAGTGAAACATAGGAGGCAAGGCTCTGGAAGGAGCAGGGGTACCTCGTGGTTGCCCTGGGAGAATTTCAGAAGTAAGCTGGGATATTAGTTTTACCAGTCCCCAGGCTTCTGGTGAGGGGCTGAAAATCTGTCCTGAGTCCAACTGTGAGGGAGAATGGAGGGAAGGTTGTATTTAGAAGACTCGTATTTGTTGAGGTCTGTCCTAATTTCACATCTCTTGTCTTATTTTTAGACTATGTGTCAGATCACATTGCCTGATTTTTAGTTGAAAAAATATAATTATGAACATGTGAATAATTTGCAAAGGACACTTTCTCCTTTGATGTGTGATCTCTCTGAGGGATCTCTTTGAAATCTGGTACCTGAGAGGATCAGCACATTGGGTCTCTAATACTTCAGGAAAGCATTTTCCGAACTGCTTTCCAAGAAACTGTTAATAGGTGTTTATTAAAAATTAGGGCTGTGGCTGAATAAATAAATTGGGAACATTAGGTTAAACAAAATGAAACAAAAATCTTTAGTAAGTGATCAGAGCCCTTAATTTTCTAATGTAAACTGTGGCTAAAACCAGGTGTGTGTGTTTTCCAAACTTACTGATAAGGAAACTTATTGCTCTAGATATCTCCTGGTGTAATCATTCAAAAGAACACTCTTTAGAAAACATACATTGGAAACAGAATGTCCTTATAACTTTTCATCCAAGCCAGAACAATTTTGAATTTTTTTGACAGTATTTAAAGGTATATATTTTTGTTTACATGAAATATTTTAAAATATTAAAAATATATACTTGAAAATTTTGTGTATTTTAAAAAAATTTATTGGAATATAGTTGATTTACAATGTTGT
>ML661955.1:2470005-2497303 GCA_007570785.1 Antilocapra americana
GAAAAAAAAAAGAAAATAACAAGGTTATAGGGGACTTAAAATTCTAAAAAAAAAAAAAAGGGTATAAAAAAGTTTTAAAAATTTAAAAGGTGTTCCTAGTGCAGTTATAACTAAGGCTTTCTTTGGTGCTGATGCGTACTGGGAGGGGTCAGTTTATTTTTCAGACAATTCCTTGGGTCCGGCTTGTACTTCTCATGGTCTATAGACTCCAAACCTGTTGCCTCTGCTAGCTTAAGCGTCTTCTGTTTGCTGGTCTTTTATGTGTCTATTCAGCGCTCTGGAGTTTGCCCTGCTCCTGCTGAGTGCACTTCCCCCGCCCCTTCTGCTCGGCTCTCTGTCGTCCGCCCGGCGCAGTTGGGGAGTGCGGCTTCTCCCCTCCCCCGGCCCAACCGCTCGGCTTTCCCAACGTGCAGCTAAGCACGTCTTCTTAGGTGTGCAGAGCTCCGATCCGTCCAGAATCCCCAGTAGTCTTGGTTAGCACCTAGCTCTGTGCGCAATTTGGCCGAGGAAGCCTCGCCGGGGCTGGGCTATGCCCGCTGGTCTTGGGCAGGGGTTGGGTCTGTCCGCAGCCCGAAGGCACCCAGCTCCGCCCAGCCGGCCGCCTCCCTGCCGACTCCGCCTCACCCTTTGGTCTCGCTGGGGCTGGGTTATGCCCGCTGCACTCGGGCGGGGGCTGGGCCGGTCCGCAGCCCACAGGGGCCCAGATCTCCTCGGCCGGCCGCCTCCCTGCAGACTCTGCATGCCCTTTGTTCTGTGCCACCCGGCCGGCTGCCTCTCTGCCAACTCCGCACGCCCTTTGTTCTGTGCCACCCGGCCAGCCGCCTCTCTGCCGACTCCACACCTCTCCTTGTTCTGCATGGGCCTGGCAGGGGGGCTCTTCCTGGGGAAGGCTACTTCTCAGTCTATCTCCGGTTAGCCCCCTGGGTTGGGTCGCTCAGGCTGCTCCGTTCCCTGAGCGCGCGGCCCGCCCCTCCCTGAGCAGTCCGCTTTGGCTAGTGGGGGGGTGTGGCGTCCGCCGCCGCAGCTTCCCTGTGCCTTCCAGCCAGAGACGTAGCTTGCAGGGCTTAATTATTAATCTGCTTTTACTCCCAGCTATCTTGCTCTCCGAGATTCACCGCAAATCCGCCCGAGAGAATGCTCCCTGGTATTCAGAAACCTTTCTCCTCTTTTTTTTTCTTTCCTCTTTATTCCAGACTCCCCTTCCTGGACGGATCCCCGCCCCCAACTCTGTCTCTCCCTTTACTTTTTTCTCTCTCTTTTTTCTTTTGTCCTACCTTCTCTCGTCGGCAATGGGCCGTCCCTTCAGATGCCCGATGTCCTCTGCCAGCATTTAGATCCTGTTTTATGGAGTTTGCGCGGTCTTTAAAAGTTCTTTTGGTGTATTTATTGGGGAGAGAGTGGTTTCCCCGTCTTATTCCTCCGCCATCTTAGTTCCCCCCCAGAAGGTGGCATTGACAGAGACCGTTGCCAGAGATACAGGAGGCATCAACAGCAAATTCTCAGTTGACTTAGAGATTTTCAGTGCTCTCAGTAAGAGAGGAGGGCTTTGGAAGGCTTCTTACTGGAGCTGCAAACAGTAGCCACCAATAATGTAGGTGGGAAATGTGTTGCCATTCTGGGACCAGGCCTTCCTGCCATTCAGCCGACCCTACCCAAGCCCTGAATTTCTGCAAAGTAACATGCTCACCAGGGGCACTGGGTCTCCATGTGAGTGCCCGTGACCCCTACTTGTAAAATGGCCAATTGCAAAAACAAACAAGCAGCCTCAAAGACCCTGGGAAAAGAGGATGCCATTTCACCCAGGATCTGCCAAATAAAACAGTCTGGGAAAAACAAAATAAATAACTTTCTTAGGCCTAATGAGAAACAGCAAGTGTTTCTAATTCAGGCTTCCACTGGGCCTCCTCTCTGATGGGCCATTGGAACCTGGTCTTGCAGAAGTGGCTGCTCTTTGCCCAGGTGACTGGGCCTGGTTCAGAGTTGGCTTGGCTGTCCTGGGTCTCTTCTGAATGGCTGCATGTATTCCAGGTAGCATGGTGCTCATTTCCTCCTTCCCGCATCAGACAATTTTTCAAATCTTTCATCAACTGAGATCTTCTGTTTATTTTGCCTGACTCCAATCCTAGTGCCTCAATCAGAGGGAGGCTAGCAGAAGACCATCCCAAACTCCTCTCTCTGCATCAGAATTAGGCAAGCCCATTATTTAAATGTGTGTATATATGTGCTCAGTCATTTCAGTCGTGTCCGACTCTATGCAACTCCATGGAATGTAGCCCACCACTCTATCCATGGGATTTCCCAGGCAAGAATACTAGAATGGGTTGCCATTTCCCTCCTCTATGGAATATATATATATATATATGTTAAAGCTTTTAAGCAGGGAGTAAGTAACATGATTAAAATTTTTAAAAAATTGTGAATAACTCTCTAGCTGCAGTAAGAAGAATGGATCAATAGGGGTGATTCTGTAGGGAAGATTTTTCAGGAGGCCATCTCCAACCATGCTTGAGACTGAGATATCTCAGATCCCCCAGCATTCAGAGTGATTCTCCCATTTCTCCCAAAGTTATACAAAAAGGACTAGAGTGGGCAGCCTGTAACAAAGGCTTACATTTACATATAAGTGAAAGTGAAAGTCACTCATTCTCCAGGCCAGAATACTGGAGTGGGTAGCCTTTCCCTTCTCCAGGAGATCTTTCCAACCCAGGGATCGAACCCAGGTCTCCCACATTGCAGGCAGATTCTTTACCAGCTGAGCCACAAGGGAAGCCCAAGAACACTGGAGTGGGTAGCCTATCCCTTCTCCAGGGATCTTCCCGATCCAGGAATTAAACTGGGGTCTCCTGCACTGCAGGTGGATTCTTTACCAACTGAGCTATGTACATATAGGTTACTAGTAATTTTTTAAATTGGAGTATAATTGCTTTACAATATTATGTTAGTTTCAGCTATATCGCAAAGTGAATCAGCTATATATATATATATATATATATATACATACATACATCCCCTCCCTCTTGAGTCTTCTTCCCACTCCCCCATCCCACCCCTCTAGTTCATCACAGACACTAACCGACCTCTTTGTGCTTAATGGCAGTTTCCCATTAGCTATCTATTTTGCACATGATAGCGTATATATATCAATCCTCCCTCAGTTTGTCCCACCCTCCCCTTCTCCCACTGTGTCTCCATTTCTGTTCTCTATATCTCTCTCTATTCCTGTCCTACAAACAGGCTCATCTATACCATCTTTCTAGATTTCATACATATGCATTAATATATACTTGCTTTTCTCTTTCTGACCTACTTCACCCTGTATGACAGACTCTAGGTCCATCCACATCACCACAATGACCCAATTTCATTCCTTTTTAATGGCTGAGTAATATTTCATTGTATATATGTACCACATCTAGCACTTTTAGAAGAACTTTCACAATTATCCAACATGAGCGTCACAGCTATTTTGTGAATTTGGAAGTGTAGGGGCCTGTATTTCCATTTCTGAAATAGGGAAATTCTGAGGCTCAGAGGAGTTTAGCTCCTCTGCTGATGACCGCTATGATGGTTAATGATAGGGTTAGGGCTAGAATCCAGCTCTCCTAATTTCCTGTCTTAAGTGTGATTTACCTTAGCAAGCTTTTCATCAGACAGCAGTTCTTTTGGGGTTCACAGCATGAGTTTGGAAGGGGATGTGGTAGGTATACTTCAGCATGCCAGGATGAGAAAATGAGTGTTCTCCATGGAGGGAGGGCATGGGCTCCTGTTTCCTTGAAAGAACAAGTTTAGCCTTTATACTGGGCTTCCCAAGTGGCTCAGTGGTAAGGAATCCATCTGCCAATGCAGGAGATGAAGGAGACATATTTTTGACCCCTGTGTCAGGAAGATCCCCTGGTGGAAGGAATGGCAACCCACTCTAGTATTCTTCCTGGGAAATCCCATGGACAGAGGAGCCCGGCAGACTACAGTCCATGGGGTTATAAGAATTGGACATGACTGAATGACTGAACAACAACGAAAGCCTTTATATTGGATTGTGTCTCCAAAACTCATGTTCTTGGTGGATTTTTAGAATGTGACTTTGTTTGGAAATAGAACCTTTGCAAATGTAATTAGTAAGTTAAGATGAAGCCTGGGGTAGGTAAGGTCCTAAATATGACTAGCATCCTTATAAGAGAAAAAGACGCAGACTGAGAGACACGCTAGGAAGAAGACTGTGTGACAATGGAGACAGAGATTGGAATCATGCATGCACAAGTTAAGAAATGCTAAAGGTGGTCAACAACCAAGAGGTAATAGAGTCATGAGACAGGACTTTCCCTCAGAGCCCTGAAGAAGGAAACAAGCTTGATGACACCTTGATTTCAGATTTCTGGCCTTGAGAAATGTCAGAAGTTCTGTTGTTTTAAGCCACATTGTTTGTGATACTTTGTCACGGTAGCCCTAGGAAATGAATATAGCTATGCCATGCAAAGGCATCATCCAATAGAAAGATAATGGGATGTATATATATAATTTTAAATGCTTTAGTAGCTTCATTAAAAAAGTCAAAAGGTAAATTAACTTCAGTAATATATTTTATTTAACCCAAGTGTCAGTTATACAAGATGAATAACTTTCAGAGATCTATTGTATGATATTGTGCCTATAGTTAACACTGTGTTCTGCGCTCTTAAGTCTTCCCAGCTGGCACTAGTGGTAAAAATCCTGCCTGCCAATACAGCAGACATAAGAGACACGGGTTCAGTCCCTGGGCTGGGAAGTAGCCCTGGGAGGAGGGCACAGCAACCCACTCCAGTATTCTTGCCTGGAGAGTGCCATGGACAGAGGAGCCTAGTGGGTTATGGTTCATAGGGCTGCAAAGAGCTGAACACAGCTGAAGTGACTTAGCATGCATACATGCACTGTGCTCTTAACACTTTTCAGTAGGATGATAGGTCTCATGTTAAGTGTTCTTACCACAAAGAAAGCAAACAACAATGCCACGAAGGGGAGTGAGGAAACTTTTGGTGGTGATAAGTACATTTCTTACCTGGACTGTGTTGATGGTACCTGGCAGTATGCATGTGTCCAAACTCATCCAATTGTGCCCATTAAATATGTGCAATTTTTGTATATCATTTATACCTCAGTACAGCTGTTTAAAAAAAAATCAGGCCAAGAAACGAAAACAAAACGATCACTTAAATATGTCATCAATATAAAATTATTAGCGCTATACTTTACAATCTTTGAATTTGATGTGTGTTTTACATGTTCAGCACATCTCAACTTGAGACTAACTGTATCAAGTCTTCCACTGATGCATGACTAGAGGCTTCCATTTTGAACAGACCATGGCTGAACTTTCCCTGTGTCAAGCCTGTGTGTGGTGCACTACTTTAATGAAGGCAGGAGAGGGAGCAAGAAAGGAAGACCTTTGCCCTTTGTACTATGCCTTCTGATGCTCTCTCAGTTCCTGTTGATTCATCCCAGCCCCTCAAATACACACTGAGCTACCAGGAACATCGTGTCCAGCCCTGACCCTGGTACCTGTAGTACATGGGACAGAGCAGAATTCCTTTCCAGCCATGCTGGTTCCTCACCATCATTTCAGAACACATCCTAGGACCTTCTCCTTGGCCTGGCTGAATCTTGCTTCAGCTTTCTGCCTTTTCCCAGGAACAAGATAGTCTTAGTCTTCTGGCTCCTTCTTGGAGCCCCCGGTATCCATTGTCTTAAAGCATCTAATTAAGCCCACATTCTTCTTTCCCTCCCTTACACTGCTGCTTCAAGTGAGGCAGCAGGCACGGGGCTGAATCTGACACTGACAGATTCTCATGCTGATTTCCAAAGAGATGCCCAAGCCAAATGTTACAAAGACAAACCATATGGGAGCTCCAGTGCTCTGCACCATTAATAGGAATTTTTAAACGACTGTGATTGATGGTGCGGCTCTTACAAGTCCAAGATCAATGAAAATGCATCTTGATCTTTTGAACTCTCTCATTTTTTCTTGGATCCTTTTCCTGTACAATAGGGCCTTTTTCTGTGATGCCTGAAGGCATCTGGGACCCCTTGGATGAATTTGCCATCCATGCCCTTGCCAGCCTGTCTGTTGGTGGAACAGGAGAGGGTGAGGAGAGGACCTTGGAAATCAGAATGCTCGTTATGAGGTTAAACGCTAAACTGGGCCTTTCGGAGCAGAAATTCCACATTTTACCTAGGAAAAGGCTCTGTACCAAACTAGGAACATCACTCACCTCATTACAGATGAGGGGGTAATAATATTAAGATAAACATTTATGTCCTCGAGTTTTGTTTTTACTGCACACTCATTTACCTGTGCTTGAAAGGAACTCCTCACCCCAGCCTCTCGCACTATACCAAGATGTTGAAGAGGGACTTTGGAAAGAATTATCTTACTTTGGGGTCTTGGCCTTCTCTTCAAACCTGAAGATCCTCCTAAGAATATATATACAAATACAATTTTGCATGCAATTTCAGGGCCTTCACAAACCTCCTGTAAGCCATTCATGAGCCTCACATTAGGGACACTTGCTGCAGACTGTTAAGGGACTGAAATGAGGCCATCCGATAGAGATGGGCTGTTGTAAAAAGGCAGGAAACCATAGCTTTCTTCTTGTTTTATGTGGTTCTTGGAAAGCCACAACCACATTTTACAAAAATAGGTTCCTTGGTGAAATACGTTTGGGAAACACTACAGAATTCTTTCTGCACTTCTATTTTGGAAATTTATGATGGAAAATAGTATATTACATACCCTAAGAAATCTTGGAGAAATTCCGAATTAATTTGACCAAAGAACCTTTAAAAAATTTTTTATTTATTCGTTTTGGCTGCATTGAGTCTTTGTCACTGTGCACAGGCTTTCTCTAGTTGTGACGAACAAGGACTACTCTCTAGTTGTGGTGCGAGTGGCTCGTTGCAGTGGCTTCTCTTGTTGCAGAGCATGGACTCTAGGACACTCAGGCTCCATAGTTGTGGCTTCTAGGCTCTAGAGTGTGTACTCAGTAGTTGTGGTACAGGGACTTCGCTGCCCTGCGGCATGTAGAATCTTCCTGGAGCAGGGATCAGACTTACATTGGAGGCATATTCTCAACCACTGGACCACCAGGCAAGTCCAAAAATCTTACTTTTGTATAACTCTTCAAACATCTCACAGAATAGACTCTAGGAAATACTGCTTGCCTGTGCTTAGTTGCTCAGTCATTTCTGACTCTTTGTGACCCTGTGGATGGTAGCCTGCCAGGTTTCTTTGTCCATGGGATCTTTTTAGGCAAGAATACTGGAGTGGGTTGCCATTTCCTCCTTCCAGGGGATCTTCCTGACCAGGGATTGAGCCTGTGTCTCCAGTGTCTCTTGCATTGCAGGTAGGTTCTTCATCTGCTGAGCCATCAGGGGAGCCCTAGGGTATACTGGCCCGTGTTCAGTCTGGACCAGTGTATGGGCCATTCCACATCTTGGTTTCTCCCACTGGAACCACTGGGTCCTACTTTTCCCTCTGCTTCCAACTACAGCGTGTACTCCAGTTCCTGCTGTGTCCTGAGTAGCATGAGCATCAATGTTCGTGGCTAAGTGCAAGGAAGTAGGGCCATGAATGAGTACAGTAAAGCTGCCTTTCTGCACACACTCAGGAGGGATCATGCAATTGTATTTTGCTAGCTATAGAGAGGGCTTCTGGTGGCTCAGATGGTAAAGAACCTGCCTGCAATGCAGGAGGCCTAGGTTCGAGCCTGGCTTGGGAGGATCCCCATGATTAGGGAATGGCTACCCACTCCAGTATTTTTGCATGGAGAATTCCATGGACAGAGGAGCCTGGCAGGCTACAGTCCATGGGGTTGCAAAGAGTTGGACACGACTGAGCGACTGACACACACCAACAATAGACAGCACCATTTTCATAGAATCAGGTGTTACTGACGTGACTTGAAATTGTGTACTGAGGTAGTACTGAAGTGCAGGTTTAGTTCTCAGAAGTGTTCATTGGCCTTTGCTCTTTCTTTGGTTTGTGGGCAACTGGGATTTCTCTTTAGTGTCAGATGTCTGGAGCCACCCAATTGGAATCATAGTTGTCAGGCTGTGTGGGAGACCTGGATGAAAGAAGGTCAAAGAAAATGTCTTGAAAAAGTTGGCACTGGAGGTGTGCGTTGAAGGCCATGAGCAGGGAAGGCCCTCCTTGGCATAGAGGATAATGTGAGTAAGGGCATGGAGGCTTGAGTCTCATGGAGCCTGTGGTCCATGGGAGCACGTACAGTAAGTCCCCTACATCCAAACGAGTCTTGTTCTGAGAGCATGTTTGTAAGTTCGATTTGTTCTTAAGTCCAACCAAGTTAGCCTAGGTACACAGCTAACACAATCATTTATATAGTACTGTAATGTAATAGGTTTATAATACTTGTCACACAACTAATACAAAAAGGCAAACACAAAAAATAAAACATTTTTAATCTTATGGTATAGTATCTTGAAAAGTACAGTACAACAGCTGGCATATAGGGGCTAGCATTGAGTGGACAGGCAAGAAGAGTGGAGGACTGGAGGAAGAAGAGGGGATAGGAGATGGTAGAGCAGAAGGGTCATCAACAAGAGGGGGTGGAGGGGAAGTTGCAATTTCACTCACATCTGACCCTGATGGCTCAGAGCTTGACCTTCCTTGCTAGAACCAGATGCATGTTCACATCTTTGAAAGTTTGCAACTTGAAGATTTGTATGTAGGGAACTTACCACACTAGGTTGTTGTTTAGTTGCTTAGTTGTGTCTGACTCTGTGATCTGCAGCACACCAGGCTTCCCTGTCCTTCACTGTCTCCTGGAGTTTGCTCAGATTCATGTCTATTGAGTCACTGATGCCATCCAACCATTCATCCTCTGTCATCTCCTTCTCCTCCTGCCTTCAGTCTTTCCCAGCATCAGGGTCTTTTCCAATGAGTCAGCTCTTTGCATCAGGTGGCCAAACAACTAAGAGTCATCCGACTGTATTATGGTTTATATTTTGGAGGAGGTGGCAGCAGAATACAAACTTAATATCATGTAAGTCCCCATAGCAGTGGTGTGTAGAAAAGAAAGGACTTGACAGAGCTAGGTGTTTGCCAGAACATCCCAAATCCTCTTTCAATGGCCAAACACGTTTTCCCTTCTTCTTTTTTTTTTTTTTTTTTTGTTGATTAATTGGTAAACCCTGGGCATTCTGTGTAAAACCTAATCCATCTGTTTCTGATTATTTCACACTTAACTTATCGAGATGTTATTTTGCAAAAATGCTTGGATAGCCAAGTGCCTTTCAGAACCATTTCCATGAGCCCTTAAACCCTATTTACTTTGAAGCAGGAAGTTGCTTTTTTGCCAAGAAAACATGAGTCTTGAGACTGAGAGCCCCACGGTGGGACATTCTGCCAACCTCATGGGATTCCCCACCTGGCCAAAGCATCTTTCCATTCTGGGCATGAGACTGCAGGATTCCCCCTCTCCTCAATTTCCTGACTCTGTATGCGGA
This sequence comes from Antilocapra americana, assembly GCA_007570785.1. Classification (NCBI taxonomy): domain Eukaryota; kingdom Metazoa; phylum Chordata; class Mammalia; order Artiodactyla; family Antilocapridae; genus Antilocapra; species Antilocapra americana. The sequence continues at coordinate 2,479,501 of ML661955.1, forward strand.
ATGGATCCAATATTTTCTGTGCTAGCCATGGAGTTCATTGTACCTATGAGATTAGTCAGTTTCTTTGCACCTTCAACTTGCTTAAAGCACTGGGGGTAGTGAGCTCAGCATGTGATTTTCAAATGTTTTTTTCCAAATCAGATTTCTGCAAATAAGGTAACTCATGGATACCCACTAAGAGGGTGCCTGCCTCTCTAATTTCCCCCTGACCATGATGTCAGGAACTTTTATCTTTCAATCTCCAGGATTTACTGTAGGGCTCAGCATAAGATAAGTGTTCAGGAAATGTGTGCTGATGAACTGATTGCTGGCTAAGGGGTCACTGTGTAAAAACAGAAATCACAAGAAGTTCTTGTCAACCAAAGTAAACCTTTTTTTTTAAAGAAAAATTCTCAAGGGGCTCTTTTGAATATTAAAGCATGTATCAATTCTGGAGTCAAATTTTACCTCTACTATACAAAGAAAATAATTAGTGCCTCAATGAAAAGGATATCATGTTTACCAGAATCCCAAGTAGTTTAATTTCCATGAGGGAAGATGGATGGACTCAGAAAATATAACTTTTTTTTTCTCCTTTGGAAAGTGAAAAACTTGTTAGAATGAATTGGTCACGGTCACTGGTCTTAAGGTTTTTGTCATAATGGTTTTGGTTAACCTACTCAGAATTTCCAGAGGAATTTGAGAGTTTGAAATATAAATGCTTCTGATCTGAGGGAATGAAGACACTGGAGTGAAATCAGACTGGAGTTATGGACAGAGACGGTGGAGCGGGGTGTTGACAACAGAAGACTGAGTTTGATGGTAATGACACACTCTGATTAAGTTGTTTCCATCTGCCAAACACCATTCTAAATGTCTAATTTGAGACATTTGATTTAATGCTCACAACAATGTATGAGGAGGGAACCATTATTTTCTCTATTTTCCAATGAGGAAGAGGCACAGAGATGTTATCACTTGCCTAAGGCCGCACAGCAGAGACAGGATTTGATCCCAAGCAGTAAAACTCCACTCTGTTTATATCCCCCACCTGGTTGCCTGCACTGCTCCTCAGCTATGTGTTATTGAGAAGGCATTCTGAACCTTTTTTGAGCCTTAGTACTCAGGATGGGAATGATAATGATATAATACTGCTTGCAAATGTAGGAGATGTAAGGGATGTGGGTTCATTTCCTGGGTTGGGAAGATCCCTTGGAGTAGCAAATGGCAACCCACTCCACTATTCTTGCCTGGAGAATCCCATGGACAGAGGAACCTGACAGGCTTCAGTCTATGGGGCCGCAAAGAGTTGGACATGACTGAGCACACACACAATAATAATAATAATAATAATTGCTTTTCTGTGTTACAGGGTAATTCTCAGGACAATTTCAGGTAATAAACACATTTGTAATAAAGCCTGAGGTATCAGTGCATGCCTCAGAGAAATGGCCCAATAAATATTTTTTTGAGTCACAGAATGAGAAAGAACACATTTATAATAAAGTAAAAATTACTTTTATCCCCAAATCTACTGTACTACCTACTCACACAGGTTCTATTAACAGATTTTAACACACAGTAGCTTTTTTTTTTTCAAATCTATTCCCCCTGAGTCTCTGGAACTCAGTGTATAAATGGAAAATCCACTTCTTCCTAATGTCCCTTTTACCCTCTTGTTTAACTGTTACTCTCTTTGTGGTCCTCTCTCAGGGTGGCTGGTTTCTCTCCCGCATTCCTGGTACCACATGGCCTGGAGCAGGATAGATGTTCTCCTTGCTTCTTATTGCTGGTCCCAAACCACTGTCCCACATTCCTCCATAAAAGCATCCAGATTTGAAACTCAACCTCGGACGATATCATCAGCCACTTTCCTTTGGGCAACCATCTACTGACCCAGCATCACTTCTCCTCATTCCTGGCTCCCAGTCACTTTCTCCATTACTATGCTCATTATATCCTTGACAATGTCAATATCTTATCTTGCTGAATCTTCCAGTACCACTGGCCTTTCAGCTCCTTGACCTCCTCTCCTCCAAACATCTCGTACTCCATCTTACTTCAGCCATTGACTCTCATGTCTTAACCACATGATCCTGTCCTTACTAAGAATCTTATTCCCTTCAGAATCTTAATTTCAAGCATCTCAATATCTGACTACAACTTCTTGTTTGTTTTGTACTGTTTTATTTGTATCTACCTATATCTTCCTTCTCTATTCCATTTCTTTATCTTATCTCCAGAAGTAACCACTGTGCCCAGTTTTGTGCTTGTAATTCCCTTGATTATTTTTTTTGCGATATAGTTTATGTATAATATTATATTAGTTTCGGGTGCACAGAGTAGTGATCAGCATATAACTCCATTACCAGGTGACCACCACAATAAGTCCAGTAACCATCTCTCTGCATACAAAGTCATTACAGTATTGTGGACCATATTTCTTAGGCTACATATCACATCCTCATGATTATTTTATTACTGGAAGTTTGTACCTCTTACCCTCTTCATCTATTTTACCCAACCCACAACCCTTCTCACCTCCTGGAACCACCCATTAGTTCGCTGTGTCTATGAATCTATTCTCATTTTGCTTTGTTTTTTGTTTCCTAGATTCCACATGTAAGGAAGATCATGAGCTATTTGCCTTCTTTGTCACTTATTTCACTTAGGATAATACCCTATAGATCCATCCAGTTGTTATGAATGGGAAGACTTCATTCTTTTTTTTTTTTTTATTGTGGAGTCACATTCCATTGCATATAAATACTATATGTGCTTTAATCATTTATCTATCAATTGCTTCCATATCTTGACTATTGTAAATAATGCTGCAATGAAGACAGAGGTGCATACATACTTTTTGAATTCATCTTTTTGTTTCCTTTGGATGTGTACCCAGAAGTGGAAGTTTTGGTTTATATGGTAGTTCTATTTTAATTTTTGGAGAAACTTCAATACTGTTTTCCATAGTGGTTACAATAATTTATAACTTTACCAAGAGTGCATGAGAATTACCTTTTCTCGACATTCTCGTCAAAGCTTACTTGTTGCCTTTTTAATGATAGCCATTCCAGGTGTGAGGTTGATATATCATTTTGGTTTTGATTTGCATTTCCTTGATAATTAGTAATTTTGCATACCTTTTCATGTGTCTGTTGGCCATCTGTCTTCTTTGGAAAAATGTCTACTCAGTTCCTCTGCCCTTTTTAAAAAATTGAGTTGTTTGGTTTGTGTGTGTGTGTGTGGAGCTGTATGATTTCTTTATATATTTTGGTTACCAATCCCTCACTAGATATGTAGTTTGCAAATATCTTTTCCTATTTAGCAGGTTGTCTTTTCATTTTGTGTTGATGGTTTTCTTCACTGTGCAAAAGCTTTTAAATTTGGTGTAGTCCCATTTGTTGATTTTTGCTTTTGTTTCTCTTGACTGAGGAGGCAGATTCAAAAAAAATACTGTTGAGAATGTTATCAGAGAGCATGCTGACTCTGTTTTCTTCTAGGTGTTTTATGGTTTCAGGTCTTACATTTAAGTCTTTAATTTAACTGCATGGAGTGGTCCAGTTTTCCCAGTATCATTTATTGCAGAGATTGTTTTTTCCCTGTTGTATATTCTTGCCTCTTTCGTCATAGAATAATTGATTAAAAGTCTGTTTGTATTTCCAGGCTATATATTCTGTCCCATGGATCTCTGCATATTGTTTTGATTACTATAGGCTTACAGTAGTGTTTAAAATTAAGAGCATGATACCATCACTTACCAAGATTGCTTTGGCTTTTTGGGTTCCTTTGTGGTTCCACACAAATTTTAGGATTACTTGTTAGTTCTGTGAAGAATTCCTTTGGTACTTTGATTGGGATTGCATTGACTTTATAGATTGCCTTAGGAAGTAGGAACATTCTAATAATATTAATTCTTTCAGTCTATGTGCATGGTATTTCTTTTAATTTATTTATATGGTCTTTAATTTCTTTCATCAAGGTCTTATAGTTTTTAGAGTGCATTTCTTTCATCTCCTTGGTTAAATTTATTGCTATGTATTTATTCTTTTTGGTACATGTGTAAATTAGATTATTTCATGGTTTTTCTCTTTTTGATAGTCATGAGTGTATAGCAACAAAACAGATTTCTGCATATTAATTTTACATCCTGCAACTTTACTGAGTTCATTTATTAGTTCTAATAGTTTTTATAGTGGAGTCTTATAGGATTTTCTATATATAATATCATATAATCTGCAAACAGTGATAGTTTTACTTCTTCCTTTCCAATTTGGATTCCTTTTATTTCTTTTTTCTTATTTGATGACTGTGGCTAGGACTTCCAATACTATAATAAATAAAAGTTATGAGAGTGGGAATTCTCTTTTTTTTCCTGATTTCAGAGGAAATGTTTCAGCTTTTCACTGTTGAGTATGCTAGCTGTGGATTTGTCATATATGGCCTTCATTATATTCAGGTATATTCTCTCTGTACTCACTTTTTTGAGAGTTTTTATTATAAATGGATGTTGAATTTTGTCAAAAGCTCTTTCTGCAGATATTGAGATGATCATATGGTTTTTATTCTTCAGTTTGTTAATACTGTGTCACATTGATTGTTTTGTGGATATTAAGCCATACTGGTATCCCTAAGATAAATCCACTTGATCATGATGTAGGATCCTTTTGATGTATTGATTATGGATTTTTGGTTTGTGGGTCCCATGAGGTTTATTTATAAGAAACTGTAGCCCTACTGTGTGGCTAACACTTTCCCTTTTCCTTTCCTTTCCTACAGCACTACATTTGTACTCCCCCTCCATATTTTATATTTTTGACATCATATTTTACATCTTTGTATTTTGTGTATACCTTAACTGCTTAGTGTAGATACAGATTTTTTTTTTTTACTTCTTTTGTGTTTTAACCCTGCTACTGGCTTTATAAGTGGTTGATCCACTACCTTTACTATATGTTTGTCTTTATCAATGAGTGTTTTCATTTCATAATTTTCTATTTTTAGTTGTGATTTTTTCTTTTCTGCTTAGAGAAGTCTCTTTAACATTTCTTATAAGACCAAAACTTCTTAAGCTTTTGCTTATCTGTAAACTCATTATCTCCCTTTAAATTCTGAATGATAGCCTTGCTTGGTGGTGTATTTTTGTTTGTAGGTTTTAACTTTGATCACTTTAAATATATCATACCACTCCCTTTTGGCTTGCAAAGCGTCTGCTGAAAAGTCAGGTAATACTCTTGTGGCAATTCCCTTGTATGCAACTAGTTGCTTTTCTCTTGTTACTTTTAAGGTTTTCTCTTCATCTTTAATTTTTGCCATTAAAATTACAATGTGACTTTGTGTGACTCTCTGAGTTTGCCTTGTTTGGGATGTTTTGTGATTCCTGAACCTGGGTTTCTGTTTCCTTTCTCAGGTTAGGGAATTTTTCAGCTATTATTTCTCTGAAAAAGTTCTCTGCCCTTTTCTCTCTCTTTACTCTTTCTGGGATCCTATAATGCAAATATTACTATGCTTGATGTTGTCCAGAGGTCCGTTAAACTATCTTAGTTTTTATTTTCTTTTTTCTGTTCAGCTTAGGTGATTTCCACTACTCTTTCTTCTAGATTGCTGAGCTGTTCCTCTCTATCACCTAATCTGCTGTAGATTACTCCTAGCGTATTTTTCACTTGAGTTATTGTATTCTTCGGCTCTAATCGATTCTTTTTTATACTTCCTAACTCTTTGTTCAAGTTCTCACTGTGTTCATCGATTCTTCTCCTGAGTTCAGTAAACATTTATTATCATTACCTTGGACTGTTTATTAGGTAGATTGCTTATCTCCATTCCATTTAGTCCTTTTTCTGAGGTTTTGGTCTTGTTCTTTCACTTGGAATATACCCCTCTGCCTCCTCTTTTTGCCTAATTCTCTATGTATTGGGTAGATCTGTTTCTTACCTCAATCTTAGAGCAGATGTCCTCCGGCCACCAGAGCTATAAGCTTTCCAGGATGTCTCCTATGTGGGCTGCATGCATTCTTCTGTTGGGGCAAGAGGAACTACTCTTGGTGTGCTGATAGGAGGAACTGGCCTCCCCACCTTGCCTCATGCTGTTGCTGCAGGAATGTTGTTGAGCAGAGCAGGCCCCTGGTGTTGCTGTAGGTATGCTGGTGGGCAGGGCAGGGCTCTTGTGCAAATAGATTAGCAGGTTCAAGATTCCAAAATGATGCCTGCCAGTGCAAGTACCAGCACAGTAGAATGAGATTGTAAGAGTGGCCGCCACCAGTTTCTCAGTTCCCACGAGGAGTCTCAATTGCCTCCTGCCTCTTCAAAAGGCTCTCTAACTTCAGTAATTAGCTGTGGCTCAGGCACTTGTTAAACTACCACCTTTACATTGGGATTCAGAGCATTTTGCCCATGCTCTTTGAGATTAGAGTCTTGACTTTCAAAGCCAGATATTTTGAAGAGTTATCTTCTGATACAGGACTCCTTGGTTGGGGAGCCCAGTGTGGGGTTCACACCCCGTACTCCTCAGGGAGTAACTCTATGGTTCTGATATCTCTCCCACTGGTGAGTCACTAATCTGGGGGGGTGGGTCCTGACTACCCCCTCTTTGTCACTCCTACCCCTTTCTTTATGGCTCCTTTATGTTGTTATTTGTGGTAAATATTTTCTGCTTGTCTTTGTGTCAGTCTCAGAGATAGTTGCTCTGTAAGTGGTTGTAATTTTGGTGTGCCTATGGGAGGAGGTGAACTCATGGTCTTCCTGCTCCACCATCTTGATCCTCTCTCCACATACAGTAACTCTTGAAGTCATGTCTTACGCTTGACATAAAAGTAGCATAGACCCAAGCACCTCCCAAGATCATCTGCATTTCAGGGTCCTTCTTTTTTTGAAATCATCTCATTTAATAGCGAGCATCAGATAAGGTGGCCATTTATGGACTTCTGACTGGAGAGAGGTAAGATTTAAACTGTGCTCCCTAAATAGTAGCAAACTTTATCTTTCACATATTTAAAAATACATATATATGAAACAGAGTTTAAATATATATATATATATATATGACATATAGATAACTTATCTCACTCCATTGTTGAAAATTATTGTAATTCAGAATTCAGGAGGTTGGTATCTCAGTGATAGCTCTGTGAGCTCCATGAGAACAGGAAATGTATCTGTCTTATTTAATGTTTGATCATTAGAGCCTGAAATAGAGCCTGGCTCATAATATTGAGTTCCATCTCTGGGACAGGAAGATGTCCTGGAGAAGGAAATGGCAACCCACTCCAGTGTCCTTGCCTGGAGATTTCCGCGGACAGAGGAGCCTGACAGGCTACAGTCCATGGGGTCACAAAGAGTCGGACACAACTGAGGGACTAACACTTTCACTTTCATGATATTAATAAATGCTCAGAGAGCTATTGAATGGACTGATTTTATAGAGCTGATTCCTCTGTCCTTCCTCTTCCAAGTAGAAATGAGAGCCCAGGGAGAGGTCGCCGCTGGGGCCAGATGAGCAGTCAGTGGTACACTGTCTGAGCAGCATGTACAGTGAGTGCTGTCCCAGGAAGCAGTCATCCACAAGGCGTTCTTCCCAGGCTGCTGTCTCTAGTGGCCTTCTAACTCAGCCACACGGCATGGTTTTTCTTTTTATAAAGTTCCAGACTTTCCTGTGCAGCTAGAGGTCTCATTCAGCAACCAACAGCTAAGCGCTTAGTGACAGGGTAATATGAGCTTAAATAAAGTCAAGCTATGTATATATGTATCCAAGCACATATTTAACACTTACACATCCATATACACAACACACACATGGGCTCCAACTGAACTAAATTGGGAAGCTCTGGTTGAATTACTGAACTCAGAAACCATTTATGAATCTCCTTTTGAACTTTGAACTGAATCGAAGCCTCTCCAACAATAATCATGATAATAAAACCCCCAACACACACATATGCACACTGAAGAAATAAAAACACTCTTAATGAATCAGTTTGAACTAGAACTGAACTTCATATTTGTAAAAAGTGTTGAGCCCCTAGATCAAAATAATATCTAAACAGAATGTTAAACAAATACAATTTTTGTTTATTTAAATTCATTTAAATACAGCTTCACTGTATTTTATAGAAAAGGAAAGTTCAGTGAAAGGTGACTCTGGTTTTTGTGAATCAAGCATATTTTTAACGGTAGCAAAGAATGGGATAAATAATTATATTCTGAATAGTTTTATAGAGAAAGATTCCATTTGTGACAAGGATAACTGGATCCTGTGATATCTTTTAAATCAATTCAGACTTCCATATCTTGGCTTTTCTTAAACTAGCCATCATACACATGTAGATAAATTTCAACACTCTGAATCAGCTTGAGTCTGAGTTTCCACCACTCCTTGCAGCCTCCCTTGCCATTGAAATCTATCTTGAAGTACTTTACTAAGCCAGGTCTGAAAAGTTTCCACTGCTATGGCTTCTTGTCCAGGTTTCCAGTTAAGGTGTTGGGGACTACACAGCTACCTGTGTCTTGAAAAATAATGCCATTGTTCCCCAGATGTAAGCCAAAGAATGTCCAAACACCATAGTGGTGGAATTGCCTCCAGCTCTGATTTAGAGGGATCTGCTGCAACTCAGGACTTCATGAAGGAGCTGGGTAATGGTGGCATTTAGACTCATTCTGGGATACCCTTGAGATTGCATGTACTACCACATCACACATACCTGTGGCCCCAGGTCAGCCTTCAGTGATTCATACACAAGTCAGCAGATGATTTGATTTTCCCATTGTAAAATGTCTAGGTTCTTCTCTTTGTTTGAAATTATTTTATTGAAATATAGTTGATTTACAATGTTATGTTAATTTCTACTGTACATCAAAGTGATTCAGATATATATATATATATCCATACACATATACATGTATATATGCACACACATTCTTTTTCACATTATATTCCATTCTGGTTTATCACAGGATATTGAATATAGCTCCCTGTGGTACAGAGTAGAATCTTGTTGTTTATCCATTCTATATATAAAAGTTTGTATTTACTAATCCCAAACTCCCAATCTATCTCTCCCCTTACTCCTTTCCCCCTTGACAACTACATGTCTGTTCTCTCTATATATGAGTCTGTTTCATGGATAAGTTCATTTGTTTCATATTTTGGATTCCATGTATAAGTAATTTCACATGGTATTTGTCTTTTTGACTTCACTTAGTATGAAAATCTCTAGGTCCATCTATGTTGCTGTAAATGGCGTTATGTCATTCTTCTTTTTAGCTGAGTAATATCCCATTATACACACACACACACACCCCACATCTTCTTTATCCATTCATCTGATGGACATTTATGTTGTTTCCATGTGTTGGCTATTATCAATACTGCTGCTATAAACATTGGGGTACATGTATCTTTTTGAATTATGGTTTACTCTGGATATATCCCCAAGAGTGTGTCTGCAGCATCATATGGCAACTCTGTTTTTAGTTTTTTGAGGAACCTCTGTACAGTTTTCCATGGTGGCTATGAAATGTCTGTTTGTAGATACCTGGACTGATGAAACTGTGAAATGTAAACTATTAACTAATCACATTGCTCTGTCACTGAAATTCATCATCCTGATTCATGCCTTTTGTAAAACATCCTCACACACTCTACAATCATTTTCTAAACTTTGTGATTTAGTTATATAAGCCTGGATATCTGTCAGCTGTGATTTGTGAAGGTTAACATATTTCACTCAGCACTATCTTGACACTTTTTCAAACTGAATTTTGTTTTCAGTTTTTTTTTGTGATTGTTACTTTTTGATTTTTATTTTTTACAATTTGCAGTGGAGTGTCTTTCCCCTTTTCATCTGTAAAATTTCATTCCAGGGATTCCACTGAAGCTACCTCTTTATTGTATTCCTCTGTCCAAGTTCACAGTTTTTGGTAAGATTTTCCTAGGAATTTTATCTGGGTCTATATTAAAGAGTCACAGTAAGTAAGCTGTATATCATTTTCAGCTTTGACAATGATAAAGTTCAGCGCTTATTTCTATTACTTAGAAAGCATTGCTTCTGGAATTTTCTCCCCATAACTTTTCTTAAAACATTAAAAATAACTATACATTTAAAACATGAAAATTTCTTGCTGTAAAAATTCAAGCTACATCTCTAGTGAAGAGTTATAATTTTCCTTCTTTCTTCAGTTCCTTCTCAAGAAAAATGTTTTGAGTCTAGTGGCCCTTGTACCTAAACAGTGACTTTTTTGGACTTTGTTATGTGAATATTTCTAATACAGGAACTATTGGTTACTCATTGGTTTTCTATAATAATTATGGCTCTTTTAGCTGAAGTTAATAATCAGTAACACTCACTTTTGTGTGTGTCTATGTGTGTGTGGTCAGTTGCTCAGTTGTGTCCAACTCTCTGTGACCCCATGAACTATAGCTCACCTCCTCTGTCCATGGGATTTTCCAGGCAAGAATACTGGCATGAGTTGCCATTTCCTCCTCCAGGGGATCTTCCTGACCCAGGGATTGAACCCACATCTCTGGCATCTCCTGCATTGCGTTTGAGTGTCTATCATATGTTCGACACTGTTTTCTTTAGATTTACATTTTAAACTAAGTGTTTTATTTGCATTACCTTTGTTTAAAAGATGAGGAATTTGAGGCTCAGAGAGGTTAAGTATCTTGTCTAAGGTCACATAGGCAGGAAGGGGGCAGAACAGGCATCAGAGTTTACTCTGTTTGACTCCTAAAATCCATGTGTGTATCAGTGATATGATGAAGCCAGCTCATTCCAATTCACGGCTGTGGATTCTGCCCACCTCTTTCCAACCCTGTCTTTAGTGACATCCTTTTGGTAGTTTGAAATCCTATATTTACCTCCTGGAAATTTGCAGATTCTACAAACTAATGCTTTTGTTCCCTTTGGAGACTTTATTTTACCCTGCTGTGTGTTGTACTTTGCCAAACTACTCCTCTGAAGAAGATGACTGTAGCATTAAGCTATGGGAGTGGTGAAGTGAAATTGTTTCCAGAAATTTTAGCCCCAAATATATCATACTAGTTTTTGTGACTGAATGAGCTGTAAGACATTCCACAGCTGGAGAACGCCCATTGACAAGCACTCAGTATCTATCTTGTGTCCCCCACAAAGCACATTTTATGGAAACTGTGTCAGTGTTTGCACACTCAAAACAAGGCAGTGTCTCAACTGCCGGTACTTGCCCATCTCCTCTGAATTTCTCACAGGCTCTTGGGTGGAAAGACGATTCTGCAAATGTAGTTGTCAAATCTTCAGGGACTGGTTGTACAGGTCGTGGATAAATCAGGCTCTCTTTCCTCATCCTCCTCATCCCCTTCTGGCCTTTTTACTGCTCATTAGCACCTCCACCAGAGATCTGTGCTTCGGAAGGAATGAGTGGGTGTGGAACTCTCATCAGACCTTCTGGCTCCTGGCCAGCAACTCATGTAGGTTTTGTTGGGAAGAGTAACTTAGAGACAAAGTAATGGATCCCTAGCATGGACAGATTTTATTCAACTGATCTACCCACTTTGGCCTCACCCACTCCCAACACAGATCATTAAATGTTGGTTGCATTAACTTATCCTGCTCCATGATGTTTTATTCACTTCAGTACATTCCACTGGTGGCTGATTTAGTTAACTGTGGATCTGGCCAAGCTTTGTGCAGGGTCAGAGTGGAGAGAAGATTTGAATTAAATAATGTTCACAAATTAGACCTTGAAAAAAGTGAAAGTGTTAGTCGCTTGTTGTGTCTGACTCTTTGCAACCCTATGGACTTTTGTCCACCAGGCTTCTCTTCCATGGGATTTTCTTGACAAGAATATTGGAGTGGGTAGACATTCCTTCTCTAGGGGATCTTCCAACCCAGGGATTGAACCTGGGTCTCCTTCATTACAGGTAGATTCTTTACGGTCTGAGCCACCAGGGAAGCCCAAGGAGAGAAGATTCAAATTAAATAGTGTTCACAAATTTGATCTTAGGATGAGTAAAAGGCAACTGTGCTGAAATTTCAGGGACATCTGAGCTGCTTCCCCTTAATGCTTCTTGCATTGTGCTCTAAGGATGTATAGTAAAACCTCCACATAATTATATCATTAAAAATAAAAACATTAGTCAAGTCTTTGGTTATGGATGTTTACTTCGCTATGAATTTACCTCTTTCATTAAGGGATTTGTTTATCTTGCTTCAGAATTTCAGGCAAGAGAAATCTGGTGGGCTACAGTCCATGGGATTGCAAAGAGTTAGACATGACTGAGCACATGTGTGCCCACGTGTGCACACACACACAGCACACACACACAAACACACAAAGAAGTTACAATAGGTAGTATAGAGCTAATAAGTAGAGTGCTTCTATATACAGTAATGGAGGGTCACATTTTAGACATAGTGAAGATGGTCTTCTCTATGAAGAGATGCTTAAACAGAGACTCAAGAGATGAGGAGAGACCAGCCATGGAAAATCTGGGGGAAGAGCATGAAGGCTGAGGGACAAGAAAGCTCAGAAACTCTGGAGTGAAGTTTTACGTGCTGAGGAGCTGAGAAAAGGCTAGTGTGTACGATGGAGGAGGAGTGGCAGGCACCTCTGTTGGAGAAGTGCTTGGGGATGAGGGTAGAAGGCAGGCATGTTATACAGGGCCTCATAGACATGGCAGGGAATTTGGACTCAGTGTTCTAGTTCAATAGGAAAGGATTGCAGAGTTTTAAGCTGGGGAGTGAGGCGAAGTATACATTTTAAAGTCCACTCTGGCTGCTGCATGGAGAATGCCTGGTAGGGATCAGGAGTGGAAATAAGGAGGCAAGTTAGGTGGCTCTGGTGAGCTTCTAGATGAGAGAGGATGGTGAGCAGCACCACGATGGTAGCAGTGATGTTAAAGACAGGTGGGGAGATTCAAAACACTATTTAGAAGTAGGATTTATGGGAGTTATTTGATCGACTGTGTGCATGTCTGTGTGGGATGAGAGAGCAAGGTGACTCCTAGGTTTCTGCATGGATGGTGGTTATCGTTTCTGAGATGGGAAAGACTGGGGTAGAGTTAGGTTAGATGGTAAAGAGGGATTAAGAGTTCTGTTCTGAATATGTTCACCTTTAGACACTTCTCATCTGAGCTCCAACTCACCATACCCATGAAGACATTAGAGAAGACTTCCTGAAATAAAAATAAAAGAACAGCTGTTAATGACAGCTGAAATGTTTGAAGTCCATGCATTATGTATTGTGAGTGAACCTACACTAGCTTCTAGTGATATTTTTTCCCTGTAGGTACTCATAATCTAATGCACACATCTGCTCTAGAATTTTAGAAGCCATTTGAGTTTCTCAAAAGCATTGTTTTGCTCTTTTTGAAGATTAGTTGGTATAGTTATCTTTAGTCTTCCGCCACTTTTCTTCTATCATGAATGCACATAAAATTGCTGATGCTGATTCTGAACTCTCATCTGCTGGCTCTTTCAGCGTTAATAAGAAGTATGCCTAGGTACTTCCCTGGTGGTACAGTGTATAAGCATCTGCCTGCTAATGCAGGGAACATGGGCTCCATCTCTAGTCTGGGAAGATTCCACATACCGTGGAGCAGCGAAACCAGTGTACCACAACTACAGAGTCTGCTCGAGAGCCCATGAGGCCTGCATGCCCTAGAGCCAGTGCTTCACAACAGGAGAAGCCACCGCAATGAGAAGCCGGTGCACTGCAATGAAGACTAGCCCCCACTTGCCCAACTAGAAAAAGCCCATGGAAAGCAATGAAGACCCAGTGCAGCCCAAATAACTACTAAATATATCAGAAGTATGCCCATATATTGAGCATTTACTACGTGACATGAGATTTTTGAAGAGTATGACATGCACTTACTTATTTAAACCTCACAACAACTCTAGGAAGTGACTAATATTACCTCTGTTTTTTAGATGGGAAATTGAGGAACAGAGAGCTTATTTACTTTTCTAAGTTCATGGAGCTAAAAGATTCAGAGTCAGGATTATATCCTAGATTATTAGAATCTGTTATATCCTGAGAGATATATATCCCAGAGATACATATGATATATAATATATGTATATATCCCAGAGATATTATATCCCAGTCTCATCAAGTTTCATTGCCTCTTGATACTATACCTTAGAGAATAATCCATGTGAATTTGCCAATTTATGCCACTTTAAACCACTAAACTATTTTAACTGTCTAAGTCAATGTTCTAAAACTAGCTGCTCATCAGATTCACCTAGAGAGCTTGTTAAAATAAGATTCCTTGGTCTACCCAGACCTAAACCAGTGTCTGTTAGAAATGGTGTTTGTAATCTGTGCCACAAGTTTTCCATGTGATTTTGATGTAGCCAATCCATGGGGAAATATTGAGAAATGAAAAGCATGAATTAACTTCATTACCTTGTCTCCTTCTGAGAACAAATTTCCTTCCTAATGGCATGCGCTCTATTCTTCCCAGTTTTCAACCTGTTCTTGATTATAAGGTAGAAAGAAGCTCAGTAAGAACTGGTAACTTTGCTTTCTGTAATCAGTTCAGATTATTCTTCCATATCTCTCCATTTAATCAAATTCAATGTACAGTTGATGAATTGTGTTTTCACTTCCTGCTATTCATGAAACAGAAATTCAAACTATCTCAAAGACATTTTCAATATTCCCCTATTTCACTACAAGGACTAGTTGGTTTCTATTGAAAACAGCTAAAGTAAAGAATGAGATCTTTGTTTTATGTTTTCTTGTCAGGAACATCCTGATTTATCCAGAGTAAAGGAAAAGTTTTGAATATTGTTCCTGTTTTTATAATGTTCATACCTTTTCGTCCCAAATAAAAACTGGACTAAAGGTTTTCCTCAGTGAAGACCTAGGCCCCTAAAGATGGTGATGGAACAGAGTCGGTCTAGTACATTGTTTCACTTACCATTTCCCTGCCACTCCCCAGTCTTGACACACGCCTCAGTGGTATGTCAGTACTGGACTTGGTGTGATCTGATAGGATGACCAGCTCTGGCTTCCCTAGGACAGAAGGCTTTCCTCAAATGTGGACTCTCCAGTGCTAAAGCTGGGGCAGTCCCAGGGCTGGGACCGTTAGTCACCCTATCTGTGTTGTAGCAAGAGAACCAGCAGAAGGAAGGATTGCTATTATTTTCTGCATTCCTGGGATGCTATCAGCAGGTGTCCCAGAGTAAGAATAGGCTGATGTTCTAAGTCTGAAACACACCAGTTGTTAAAATTATAGACAAACCACACTGTTGGGGGTTCACTGTTTCCACTGTTGCCCTATCTATTTGCAATGAAGTAATGGGACTGGATACAATGATCTTAGTTGTTTGAACACTGAGTTTTAAGCCTACTTGTTCACTCTCTTTTACTTTAATCAAGAGGTTCTTTAGTTCTTCACTTTCTGCCATAAAGGTGGTGTCATCTGAGTATCTGAGGTTATTGATATCTCTCCTGGCAATCTTGGTTCCAGTTTGTGCTCCATCCAGCCTGGCATTTCTCATGATGTACTCTGAATATAACTGTTCCTTCTTGACCTGCACACAGATTTCTCAGAAGGCAGGGCAGGGGGTCTGGTATTCCCATCTCTTTAAGAATTTTCCACAGTTTGTTGTGATCCACACAGAGTCAATAAAGCAGAAATAGATGTTTTTCTGGAACTCTGTTGCTTTTTCTGTGATCCAGCAGGTGTTGGCAATTTGACCTTTGGTTTGTCTGCCTTCTCTAAATCCAGCTTGAACATCTGGAAGTTCACGGTTCACGTACTGTTGAAACCTGGATTGGAGAATTTTGAGCATTACTTTGCTAGTGTGTGAGATGAGTACAATTGTATGGTAGTATGAACATTCTTTGGCATTGTCTTTCTTTGGGATTGGAATGAAAACTGACCTTTTCCAATCCTGTGGCTACTACTGAGTTTTCCAAATTTGCTGGCATATTGAATGCAACATTTTAACAGCATTGTCTTTTAGGATTTGAAATAGCTCAACTGGAATTCCATCACCTCCACTAGCTTTGTTTGTAGTGATGCTTCCTAAGGCACACTTGACTTCATATTCCAGGATGTATGTTTCAAGGTGAATGATCACACCGTTGTGGTTATCTGGGTCATGAAAATTTTTTTGTATAGTTCTTCTGTGTATTCTTGCCACTTCTTCTCAATATCTTTTGCTTCTGTTACATCCATGCCATTTCTGTCCTTTATTGTGCCCATCTTTGCATGAAATGTTCCCTTGGTATCTCTAATTTTCTTGAAGAGATCTCTAGTCTTTCCCATTCTATTGTTTTCCTCTATTTCTTTGCATTGATCACTGAGGAAGGCTTTCTTATCTCTCCTTGCTATTCTTTGGAACTCTGCATTCAAAAAGGTATATCTTTCCTTTTCTCTTTTGCTTTTAGCTTCTCTTCTTTTCTCAGCTATTTGTAAGGCCTCCTCAGGCAACCTTTTTGCCTCTCTTTTTCTTGGGGATGATCTTGATCACTGCCTTCTGTACAATGTCATGAACGTCTGTCCATAGTTTTTCAGGCACTCTGTCTATCTGATCTAGTCCCTTGAATCTATTTGTCATTTCCACTGTATAATCATAAGTGATTTGATTTAGGTCATGCCTGAATGGTCTAGTGGTTTCCCTATTTCAATTTAAGTCTGAATTTTGCAATAAGGCATTCATGATCTAAGCCACACTTTGCTCCCTGTCTTGTTTTTGCTGTGTAGAGCTTCTCCATCTTCAGCTGCAAAGAATATAATCAATCTGATTTCTGTATTGACCATCTGGTGATGTCCATGTGTAGAGCTTTCTCTTGTGTTGTTGAAAGAGGGTATTTGCTATGACCAATGCATTCTCTTGGCAAAACTCTGTTAGCCTTTGCCCTGCTTTATTTTGTACTCCAAGGCCAAATTTGCCTATTACTCCAGGTATCTCTTGACTTCCTACTTTTGCATTAAAAAGTAGAGACATTACTTTTCCAACAAAGGTCTGTCTAGTCAAAGCTATGTTTTTTCCAGTAGTCGTGTATGGATGTGAGGTTAGGACCATAAAGAAAGCTGAGCGCTGAAGAATTGATGCTTTTGAACTGTGGTGTTTTAGAAGACTCTTGAGAGTCCCTTGGACTGCAAGGAGATCAAACCAGTTGATCCTAAGGGAAATCAGTCCTGAATACACATTGGAAGGACTGAAGCTGAAGCTGAAACTCCAATACTTTTGACCACTGATGCAAAGAACTGACTCATTGGAAAAGGCCCTGATGCTGGGAAAGATTGAAAGCAGGAAGAGAAGGGATGACAGAGGATGAAATTGTTGGATGGTATCACCAACTCGATGGACATGAGTTTGAGCAATCTCTGGGAGTTGGTGATGGATAGGGAGGCCTGGCATGCTGCAGTCTATGGAGTCACAAAGAGTTGGACACGACTGAACTACTGAACTGAACTGACACTGTTGGTAAATCTCCTTGGGAAAGGGAAGTTGAAAACTAAATAGATTATCCTTTGTGTATATATACCACAGCTTTCTTATCCATTCGTCAGTTGATGGGCATCTAGGTTGCTTCCATGTCCTGGCTATTGTAAACAATGCAGCGATGAACATTGGGGTGCACGTGGCTCTTTCAATTCTGGTTTCCTCGGTGTATATGCCCAGCAGTGGGATTGCCGGGTCATATGGCAGGTCTATTTGCAGCTTTTTAAGGAACCTCCACACTGTTTTCCATAGTGGCTGTACTAGTTTGCATTCCCACCAACAGTGTAAGAGGGTTCCCTTTTCTCCACATCCTCTCCAGCATTTATTGCTTGTAGACTTTTGGATGGCAGCCATTCTGACTGGTGTAAAGTGGTACCTCATTGT
>ML661955.1:2498063-2580242 GCA_007570785.1 Antilocapra americana
AAAAAAAAAAAAAAAAAGAAAAAAAAAAAAAGAAAACTAAATAGATTATCCTGAAGGGACCCTCTTTTCTTCTTTTACCAAGGAATAACATACAGTTTCTTAGTGTATATTTATATGAAAGCTGTGGTCCAATCTCTCTGTTTTGACTTTAAGGTGTTTCCATAGTCTCTTGTGCATTTAACTGCTGATCCTTTCACAGCAGATGGGTAAATGTTTCTTACTAGGCCTTAATCCTGATATTCTGAGTCTAGGTTTCTATTCTTTGCTGTCAGTATTTACATTGCAAGAATTTTATGGGTAATAACTGAGTCCCTTCTTGAAGAATCACAATCAGATTTTATACCCTTCTTAATGCCAAAAGAATGGACAGAGTGTCATATATAATCCCTCAACAAATTCATCTTTTACTAATGGATCAGATATGGACTCTCTCATAAGCAGACTTCTTCCTGGAATGAAAAGCATGGTGCATCTTGGGAGAGTTCTTGGGAAATTTCATCTCCTTGGGTGCTTTGGAGGAAAATGTTTTAAGCCATAAATAGATTTCACTCCAGGGACTTAAAGGGTGGATGCTTGGACTTGCATGACCATCTATGCTTAGTTTCAGGGTTTACAACAATAGCATTCTAAAGTATTCTATATATCCCATACAATTTCCTATATATCCCATATAGTCTTTAATATATGCTTCTGAGAGGTGATACATGCGAAGGTGGTGGTTAAATGGAAAGGGAGTGAAAATAAGTTGAAAGATGATGTTGGGAAATCGTTTGTGAAGCTAAATGTGGCATTTGGGGTAAATTTAGAGCTCTTCCAAGAAGAGGGTTGGAAATCCTTACCAGCCTTTCTTATGTCACCCATCAGTCACCCTCTCTCAATGGACCATGATCTGTTTCTGCAGAGTGTATAACATGGACTGTGAGTATGTGTTTATTGTGTGTTTATCTGTTTTATGTTCAGTCCTCATGTAGCCCCTGATCCTGTGCCATGTACTTTACAATGTTGGTTATTCTTCTTTAGTTTAATAGTTGCTTAGTTTCTTCCTGTTTGTGGGGCCACACACTGAGCCCCTCAGAAATGGGAGTTCATTGTGTCAGTGTATTGGGGGCCCGAGGGATGGGCAGGGAGTTAACTCCTTTTGGGTAAGAGTTAGATGTCAAATAAATTAATGTGCTTCTTGAGCTGGTAGAGATTCTAGATGTCATCTTCTTTAACCTCCCCACCCCTGCTACTTGATAGATATATATACTGATTTTCATTTACCTTAATTACCTTTGCATTAACTTCCCCTTCATTCCCTTACCCTCATCCCCACCAATGGGGTGGGTGAGGAGGAAGGGGCCTAGCAGTAGAAAAGAGGTTGGGCTCCCTTAGACTGAGTATCAGTCTCACTTCAATCTTTCCTCTCTCCTTTCAGTGGCCCTGTCTCTAACTTCTAACTGCACAGATTCCACCCCTTCTTCAGTGTGCATCTCACATGCTTCCCTTTCTGAAGCCTTCAAATGATAAGGCACAATACTCTCCCTTTCTAATTTTCCACAGCATTTCATTGCGATTGGATTCTAAGTTGCCTGTGGCCATGTGTGGGCACATCTCACTTTTATTTTATAGTCTCTTCAGCCTGAGACCTTGTCTTTACTTCTTTGCTTCTCCATCTACACTTAGCCCAAGTCCTGGCTTTAGTAAATGCTTGCTGATTATTGCCACTACACCTTAAATGTTCCTATTTCCTTTAACATACTCTAAGATAGGTCAGTCTTTTATGGGTTTTTCTCACTCATTTTTGCAGCCATTTATAGTTTCATCTTGCATCCCTTCTTGGGAGTAATAAGTTCCATAATTATAGAATCTGTCATGGAAATTGACATTTATTTATTGACTCTAGGTTTGCCTCTTTCCAGCTTGAGGCAATCGTCTCCTGTAAAAGAGTGTGTTCACCAGATGAACGGACATGATTCAGTAGACCCTAGCATATTCTCTTTCAGTCTTATTCAAAAGTCTTAGCAACTCATCTAACCACTCACCCTGTAGGTCCTTCAATCATGTCAATTACTCATCTCCTGCTCTTCAGCTTCATGTTGTATTTCATATTGTAGGTCAAGCCTTACACCAGGAATGACATAGAAATGTGATGGGAAGAAGTAAAGACACAGAGAAAGGGAAGTTGAGCTGCATGTTCTCAAAGACCTTGCCTTACTGAGATATGCTGTATTTTTGAGGTGTAGATATCTCTTCTCTTTGCTGGATAAGGCTTGGTAGAAGCTAAGTAAAATTGGAACTCTGAGCTTTTGGAGAAAATAAGTCATATATAGGTATCCACAGTCGTGTGAAGGTGAGTCTATATGTATTATTTACCATCTGACCACATGTGTTGTTGTACTGTTTTATACGACAGTAGCCAATGAGAACAACAACAAAATAGCTACCACTCAGTACAAAACATCAATTTCATATCAGGAAGGTGCTATGCACTTTCCTAACTTTGTTTCATTTAACTTCCAAGACAGCACTACTAGCTTGGTATTATGCTTTCTATTTTACAATTAAGGTTACCAAGCCTCAGAAAAGTTAATTAACCCAGACTGGGTATCTAAGACAAACAACCAGGATTTGAACCCTGATCTATTTAAATCCAAAGTCCATCATCTTTCTAATATACAGTAAAAGTACCTTTCCCTCAGGAACTCAAATGGTAAAGCTGCAATTTTAGGACTTTTCCAGATAAGAGACTTTGGAAGACCTGTTTTTCTTTGAAAATCGTCCCTAAGTGTGCAGGAATTCTGATGAATTGTCAAGATTGACAAGGAAATTCACCCAGCAGTAGTAACTGCCTGGCCCTGCTTGAGGAATGCCTAACCTTCATATTCCTCATAGAAATAAGTTAGACTCTGAAATTAATTAACTCTTTCAGGCCACTGGTGTACCATTTAGATAATATGAGGAAACAAATGCTATTATGAAGTCAATATGTTGACCAAAATACATTGAGCAATAATGTAGCCTGGAGGATACAGTGAAGTTTAGCAGGGGTGCTGGCCACAGGAGGATGGTTGAGGTCCACTCTGATTGAAGAGTACCGCTGCTATACTCACTGTTAAATATTTTGAATATGATGCATAAGCATTAGACATAATTCCCATCTCCAAGGAAATTACAACCCAATTGGAACAATGGGATGTGCACTTAAAAACTTTAAATAATGACAACAGAATTAGGTAAAACAGAAACAACAGTCTGCCCACTTAAACTTGTTTCATATCTCTTCCTAGCATGTATCTGTGCATGCTCAGTCATGCCCAACAGTCATAACTAGATCACTTTGTGACGTTATGGACTGTAGCCCATGGGGCTCCTCTGTCCATGGGACCATTCCAGCAAGCATACTGGAGTGGGTTGTCATTTCTTTCTCCAGGGCATCTTCTGACCCAGGGATCAAACCTGGGTCTCCTGTATTGGCAGGTGGATTCTTTACCACTGAGCCACCAGGGAAGCCCTGCATATATCCCCCACTGAACAAATTTTATGTTGGTTTAGTTTCTTATTGTTCACTGATATACCTTCAGCACCTACATTTCTTGATCCTGTTGAGTAAGGGAATTAATGTGCTAGGTATTTAAAGCAGAAAGCATGGCTGGAGTGGTCAAGAAGAATGTCATGGGGGAGTGGAGATGGGGGCAGAATGAAGGAAGAGGTGATTTGGGGGAGAAGTGGTCCAGGCAGGCAGGGAGAATGATGTGGGCAACAACATGTATTTAGACAGCACACTTCATGTATAGGATTAGAGGGCAAACTACTTTGGTTGGAACATTGGAGGCCCTAGAAGTGGCCAGATTATTCCATAGGTACAATGCACAGCCCATGGTAACTCCTTGAAGCATTAATTTGGGGACTGACTACAAAGCACATCCTAAGTGAAACTTGTAATAGCTGAAACCTGTCATACTGGTGCTGAAACTCCCTCCCTCCTATCCCATTGCATAAAGTAGCATGGATTAAAACATCATTATAGAAATCAACAAATGGAGTTACGAGTCTTTCTGAGCTGATGCTTAGAAAAGAATGTCATCATGAGAAATGTGCAAATGGGCAAGGCTGACTGAGATTTTCAGGATATTGCATGAGGTTCTAATTTTTCCATTGAGGTTCTGCTTTCTTTTTGTGTCTCCTTGTCATATCATGACTTTTCCACTCAAAATCAAACACTTTAGTATCAATTTAAAGACAGACACATGCACGCATAATCATGCACTTGTATACAAGCATGCACTTGTGCACACACTCTCACACACATGCTCATGCACCCAGGCACACAGCTTGCTTCAGCCTCTCTTCTATTTCCTCTCGTCTGGCAGCTTTCAGAATAATCTCACCCACCTGTTAAATCAGAGAATGTCAAGCTTAATTTATAACAGTGAGTAGAAACAGGATGCTACAGAAAGCATTTTAATTAAAATCCTTTAATTGGATACATGCTTCTTGTGAAAAGGGAGCTGTGGAGAGGGCCTCTTTGTCGGCACCTTTCACTCCAGTTGCCAGAGATTGCTGTGGGAATGGCCCTGCAATTGGAACCAGCCCGCTGGGACGAGGGAGGGGGCAGGGTGGAGGCAAGAGAGGGAAATTGGGAGCAATAGAGGAAGGACAAAGGGGGCAAATGGCCGTGGATTTTGTGCAGAAACACAGCTTTGGTGTTTTCCGGAGGCAGTTCTGCCGAAATCTCTTGGTATCCTTTCAAGTTGGTTTCTCCTTAATCCTTTCATCATCCTTAGGATGGGACAGTCTCCAGAGGGAACCCACAAATACTCCAACTTCACACACTGGCTTAGGAATTCTTGACAGTATAGGTCAATTGGTGAGTGTGGAAGGTGGACAGATGACAGGCTGGGGTGGGGTAGGTCCAGCCTTTGCACCTGGGGTTCCTTAAGTGACAGCGTTTAGCGCTATCCAGCCCACACTGTAGGAAAGAAAATGTTGGGCTCAATTAGAGCCCAGTTTAAGGAAGGGACTATGTGCTAAAGTGGGGGGCCCGGCCTGGAAACCATCCCAAAAGCTCATGTGGGGTGACAGCCATAGAATATGCCAAGAGAGCGGAAAGGCGTGGAAGTATTTTACTGGAAACACTCAAAGTAGCTGAGAGAAGTGGGAACTGGAAGTAGTTTTAGTGTCAGGTATGTTGCCAAGGAAACAGAAGACCCTAAACTGACCTCATTAAAGATAGGGTGGGTAAATAGGTTTTTACCTTCCTGGTTTTGCTTCAGCTTGTTGTGCCAGAGGTGATTTAAGACGGCTTACAGGACACTGATTTCTTTCCTGTGAGCCGAGAAAACCAGTACTATGACCTCCTGCTACAGAGAAGAGACACACCTTGAAGGATTTTTAGAAATTATTCATTCACTGCTACTGTTGGCCTCCTAGAGGCCCTGGTTGCCGAGGAAATAATGGTAGACAGTTTTGTTTACAACTATCGGTTCCTTCTAGTGGTGTGCTGGTAAGTGTTTAACAAGTGGCTCTTAGGGCAGAGAGAAGTCTGATTTGTAGCATTTTCCAACTTTCATGGTGTAAATATTTCCATCATGGTTGATTTCAAAATACTGATGATTTAACAACCAGTCAGCCAAATTCCTGAAATTAAAATATTGGCTCTTGCAAGTCAATATTAGCTGGCTCCAACACACCACTGACTCTTTCCTGTCCTTGTTAAGCTTTCTTGTAGGTGTTTATTTCCTACTCTCATTGACTTTGGGTCTTGCCATATGACTTGCTTTGGCCAATGGAATATAAGCAGATGACACAAGACACTCCAAGCAAAGGTTTAGACATAGTTGTATGATTTGGCTCTGCTCTTCCCACCCCTTTTGAGTTTTTGCTCTCCATTCTGAGAACAGCTCCAGTTAATGACTGATCCTTCAGCCTGGTCTCAGAATGTGAAGACACGCAGAGTTGCTAAATTAAGCTATTTTCAGCACAGTCTGGCAGAATCACAGCCAAACTGCAAACCTTGTGTAATGTGAGCAAAGAAAGAAATGTTTGTTTTTATAAGGCACTGAGATTTGGGATCTGAGTAATATAGAAATCTTCACCTAATTAATAAATATTGAAACACTCAGTAAGAGCAAATACTATGGAATTGTATCTAAGTCATGAAAAGGAATTAGAGGTTCTCAGTTCTGAAAGAAACCTAAGAGACCAATCATTTCAGCCATCATATGATACTTAAATCCCTCTGCAGCATTCTTGCCAAATGTTTGTCTGCTTTAGTTGTTCTCTTTATACTTGAAAGCCTCTCCAATGATGGGGATCTCAGTATCTTTGGAGAGTGTCCACACCATCTTTGGCAGTCTGAATGCTGGAAGAGTCCTCCCTATGTAAACCAGAAGTCCTTTCCTTTTAGCAGATGTGTCATACCATAGTTCTGCATTGCAAGGTGACATGGAGAGTTTAATAATTATTCTGTAGGAGAAATCTTCAGCTATTTAAAAAGAATATGTATTATCTATCTACATTTAGTCTTTTCTCCATGCCCAACTCCTCAAGAATCTGAGGAAAAATGTACACCTAGAAATTTTTTTTTAACCTAGTAAAAGATTTAACAGTGAGGATAAAATAAAGATATCTCTCAGACAAACTCTCTGCTTGACATGATTTTGACACTTGTCAGCATCCGAGTTTCTCTGTCTTTGTATATATTGACATGAATGGCTTTACCGGAAGTACAGAGGGATATTAGACTCAGGTATAGGTCCAAGAAACTAGAAGCAGTTGTAGACCCATGAAAGGGAAGGACTGAAATGCAAATCCCTGTAACAAAAGAGATGAGGTTATTGCCTAGAATGTGGCATAGATATACAAAAGGATAGAAAATATGAACAAGAGGAAGAAACATGGAGGTTAGAAATAAAAGGATAATATATATCTAACAGAAGCTACAGAGGAGGAAAATGGAGAAACTAAAGGACAGATAATATTCAAAGATAAATAATTACTAAGGTTTTTTTCAGAAGAAAAATTCTGAACATCTGTTAAAAATGTATTTGAGCAAGACTAAGAAAAATATATTTAAACTTTGTAGTAAAACAAACTGTATTATGAAGAGTAAAAAAGACAGTTAAATGTAACCAGAGACCAAAGAAGCTGCCTAAAAGAAAAATTAGATGAAGTCAACAGAGTAAAACCCATAAAGAGCTAAGTCAGAAGTCCCATCAGCCTGAATTTGTAAACTCTTATTCAAAAGTGAGTATTGTCCATATATTTCACTGAAAGGCCATTTTGCAGAAGGAAGGGACTCAAAAGGAGGAGAAAGCTGTAAGAAGGAACAGAATGCCAAGGAATCAGTGAACAGGTAGATTTTTAAAAATCATAGAATATGGGAGGTAGGTATCATAGTTAATGAACTCAGGGTCCTGCATTTTTCTGGAGGACAGAATATTGATTAGCTTTAAACTTTATATCAAATACACATGTTGAAATTTGAAAGCACCTAATAAAAAGTAGTAATAGAAGGTCTAATGTCCAGACCAGTCGAGCAACTAAAAATGCAAATTTGGATTAATATATTTTAGGTAAAAGTATGAAAATACTGAGAAGAATGTACACTAGCTCCAGGATATTGGTTTTTTTTTTTTTTTTAGAAGAAAGGGAAAGAATAGGAAGTAGTAGGGGAAGAAATTAATCAACTATATTTGAAAATTTTATTTATTTAGAAAACTGAAGCAAATAGGCAAAATATTAAAGTGTTAAATTTGGAGAGTGGGTACATGGCTTACGTTACAATGTAACATTAATTTTTTTTTTTACTTTTTTATGCTTCCAGTTTTCACATTAAAAATTCTAATAATTATGAGTAAATTCAAATGGCTACAAGCCAGTAAAATGATGCTAAAATTCACTAGTAGAGAAACACAAATTCAAATAATGATGAGATATTAAATTTAGGCCATTAAATAGCCTGAACATAAAGGAACTCTAATAAGAATGGGTGAAAGAGATGTATGACAAGTTTTTTTCTTCTGGTTGGAAACATTGTAAGTTTATTGGAGACTGAAATCAAGATACATATATTCAACATGTGAGGGATCTATCTCATCAAAATTGCAGTAATATTGGTATGGGCAAATGCGTTTTGTTAATTCAAATGTTATTTTCTACCAGTGGGAAGGTTGTATACATATCCGTCTGGCCTAGTGTTGTCCAGTATATTCTGTGTCAATAATTAGGAAATCTTTTTTCCCCCCCTATTGTATAAACCCTTCAGATGTCATCCTGGCTGTGGCATCAGAAATAAAAGGTTATCCAGTTAGCATTTTGCTGGGAGCTTTCTCTTAATACTTTTCCGCCTGGATGGGGTTCACACCTATCCAGTGGAAGTGTGTGTAATTTTTGTAGGAATCTGACCAGTGCTTTCCAGGTGGCTCCAGTGGTAAAGACCTTTCCTACCAATGTGGGAGACATAAGAAATGTGGGTTCTATCCCTGGATGGGGAAGATCCCCTGGAGGAAGAAATTGCAACCCAGTGTAGTATTCTTGCCGGGAGAATCCCCATGGACAGAGGAGCCTACTGGGCTACAGCCCATAGGTTTGCTGAGAATCGGACATGACTTAACGACTTAGCACTCAGAGCCGTGCTGACAGTCAGCATCTCCGTGTGAACCAGAAATCCTCCTGAAATCATAATGAACCCTAATTGCTCTTATTGTTGGCTTCTCTCTTTTTAGTGTGGAGACATGGCTTTTAAGAAAAATATATCTGAGATAAATTCTATGTATAAAGTTCTAAAGCTCAAATAGTATTTTCAGAAGTGGATGCTTGTCCTTGGTAAATTTTAGATTCCTGAGAGGTCTTCTTCTTTCCTGAGTTTCCTTCACGGGGAAAGAAAAGTTATTTCTGTTGACACTATTTATAATGTAATTAATACTTGAAATTAGAACCATTAAGAGTTTTTTTTTATTTTTTATTTTTTTATTGTTTTTGCCATACAATGTCATGATATCACCATGGGTTTACATATGCTTCCCCTCCGGAACCCCCCTCCCTCCTCCCTCCCCCCCGGGAAATCTCGCTGCACCAGCCCCGAGCATCAATCCTGGGCTGGCGATTGATTAGACACATGACAATTAACATGCTTCAATGCCCTTCTCCCATCTCATCCCACCCTTACCCTCATCCACAAAGTCCCCAAGTCTGTTCTATACATCTGCGTTCCTTTTGCTGTCTCGCATGTTGGGTTCTTGTTACTGTCTTTCTAAATTCCATATATATGCGTTAATATACCGTATTGTTGTTTTTGCTTCTGGCTTACTTCACTCTGGATAATGGGCTCCAGTTTCGTCCATCTGAGTAGAATTGCTTCAAATGAATTTTTTTTTAATGCTGAGTAATATTCCATTGTGTATATGTACCACAGCTTTCTTATCCATTCGTCAGTTGATGGGCATCTAGGTTGCTTCCATGTCCTGGCTATTGTAAACAATGCAGCGATGAACATTGGGGTACACGTGGCTCTTTCAATTCTGGTTTCCTCGGTGTATATGCCCAGCAGTGGGATTGCTGGGTCATATGGCAGGTCTATTTGCAGCTTTTTAAGGAACCTCCACACTGTTCTCCATAGTGGCTGTACTAGTTTGCATTCCCACCAACAGTGTAAGAGGGTTCCCTTTTCTCCACATCCTCTCCAGCATTTATTGCTTGTAGACTTTTGGATGGCAGCCATTCTGACTGGTGTAAAGTGGTACCTCATTGTGGTTTTGATTTGCATTTCTCTGATAATGAGTGATTAGAACCATTAAGAGTTTTTTAAAAGGCAAAGATCACAGGGCTTAATTTTGTGATAAACTTTTTTTAAAATAAGAGGTTGATATTTGCTCCAATTCTGAAAAATCATAAAAGAGCTACTTTTATACCCTGTCAGATACTGAGTTGTGTTATTTCCTTCAAATGTGGCAATGGATATCTATATAATCAAAATGTACAGCTTGAGGCCAGAAGGCCATTTATGTTTTCTGAATCACCCATTACAGGTAGAATACAGATGCTTAGTATATAAATATTTAGACCTTGGTGTTCATGTAGAGAAAATCTGATTGAGGTGAGATGACCCAGGTAAGGTTCAACATAGATTTTTTTTTTTTAGGTTTTTCATTCTGCCTGCCTTCCCTTAGATCCATGATTCTTGTATAATAGTATTATTTGAAAGGCCTCAAGGTAGACTGAGGGCTACTCTTAGATAATAGTTACATTTTTTATAACACTTGATGCTTTTATTATGCATTCAAGATTTACTTCTGATGTTAGATAAAACCTAAGCATTTTATTTCAGTTTCACCAAAGACAGCTTTATTTATCAATATTTTATTGGGATTGTCTTCACAGTGTGGTGCAGTTAGCAGGTCTGTAATCCTGCTATAGTTCACAGGCTAATGATCAGAATTTTTGAGCCTGTCCAAGATGTAGCTATTACGGCATTTAAATTTAGAAGTTAGTTCTAGTTTTGTAGGCTTATTGCTTAATGTCCCATTGTTGTTCAGTCACTAAGTAATGTTCGACTCTGTGACCCCATGGACTACAGCATGCCAGGCTTCCCTGTCCTTCACTATCTCCTGGAGTTTGCTTTAACTCATGTCCATTGGGTTGGTGATGCCATCCAACTCTTCCTCCCCCTGCTCTCAATCTGTCCCAGCATCAAGGTCTTTTCCAATGAGTCAGCCCTTTGCATCAGGTGGCCAAAGTACTGGAGCTTCAGCATCAGTCCTTGCAATGAATACTCAGGGTTGATTTTCTTTAGGATTGACTGGTTGATCTCCTTGCTGTCCAAGGGACTCTCAAGAGTCTTCTCCAGCACCACAGTTTGAAGGCATCAGTTCTTCAGTGCTCACTTTTCTTTATGGTCCAACTCTCACATTGGTATACGGCTACTAGAAAAACTACAGCTTTGACTATATGGAAATTGTCAGCAAAGTGATGTCTCTGCTTTTTCATATGCTGTCTAGGTTTGTCATGGCTTTCTTTCCAAGGAGCAAGCATCTTTTAATTTCATGGTTGCAGTCACAGTGATTTTGGAGTGTACACAGTGTACACAGTGATTTTGGAGCCTAAGAAAATAAAATCTCTCACTGCTTCCACTTTCCCCCCATCTGTTTGCCACAAATAGGACCATGTGCCATGATCTTAGTTTTATGATTGTTGAGTTTTAAGCCAGCTTTTTCACTCTCCTCGTTCACCTTCATCAAGAGGCTCTTTAGTTCATCTTCACTCTCTTCCACTAGGTGGTATCATCTGTTTATCTGAGGCTGTTAACATTTCTCCTGACAATCTTGATTCCAGCTTGTAAGTCATCCAGCCCAGAATTTTGCACAACGTATTCTGCATATAAGTTACATAAGCAGGGTTACAATATACAGCCTTGATCAACTCCTTTCCCAATTTTGAACCAGTGCATTTTTCCATGTCCAGTTCTAACTGTTGCTTCTTGTCCTATGAACAGGTTTCTCAGGAGATAGATAAGGTGGTCTGGTATTCCCATCTCTTTAAGAATTTTCCAGTTTGTTGTGATCCACACAGTCAAAGGCTTTAGCACAGTCAATAAAGCAGAAATCAATGTGTTTTGGAATTCCCTTGCTTTTTTAAAAATACTGTCCCATAGTAACTTCTTCTAAGATCTGTTAATGTTCTGAGATATTTAAAAATTCGTATTGGCTGTTTCAGACAAAAGATAGAAAGCGTTACAGAGAGATTGTCTCATCTATTCTTATTCATTCCATGGTGCCCAACATGAATACAAAAAAAGAGAAGGTGATTTTATTCTCAGGCCTTCTCCCAATAAATAGTATTTACTGGTTGGTTCCCAGTAGCTACATGGTTGCGACCCCCACATCCTCTCATCAAGTCCTAAGGAATCTTTAGCCAACCTCAGAAAACGTTAGTTTCCAGAATAGAATTTTGTATCTATTTTCTTCCAGAATAGATACATCTACTCAGTATCATAATAAGTTGATTAAAAAAAGAAAAAAACTTGAGTCAACCAAAAGGTCTTTTTTGCAATCCAACGCCTTGCTGAAGCTGTTTCTGTCACTTTCCTTCTGTCTGCCTCATTTAGCTAGTAGGTATGGCCATTAAGAAGAACGTTTAAATTCAAATCCAACAAAGCCTATCTGTTTGAATTAGAGGCTATTAATAGCTGTGTATTTCCATCCTGGGAGATCTTAAAGCACTTTAAAATTTCCACCATGCTCAAGTATAAACTCTCAATGTTAGAATCATTCTACCTTTCACTGCATGTGTCTACATTTGAGGTGGAATGCAGCAGCTGCTTAATGCTGTTTCCTAGCACTTGAAGACATGGAATGAATTCTGTATCCTATTTCCTCTATGGTTTCAAGAGACGGAGTTTAAATCTATTATTGACAGACTGGAATCTGCCAAGTCTTTCAATCAGTGGGAGTCAAATAAGTGCAAATGATCAAGATCTTATGTTTAGGACCTTATTGCATACATAGGTAGGAGATGGAGAAGAAGGAATTTTAGCTACCTACATTTACTGTCATTGAGAAAGTATGTGAGTCCAGAAGCAATTTAGAGGTAGATTCCATGCAGTCAGTACTTAAAAGAGGTGACTGATGAAAGATGAGGCGTAGAGTTCAGGGCTCTGATATGAAGGCTTGGGAATCCTTCATCATGAGTGAAGACAGAGCACTGTAGACAAATTCTAGGGAACTGTAACTCACCTAGATGGAGAAAACCCAATTAAATAAGAGCTCTGGAGCCTACAGTTATTGCAGTCTTTTTAGTCTATTTTCTTTTTTGTCTTTTGTCAACCTGTCCTACTTATTTGAAAAGTGATCCATTATTCTAGTCAAAAAAAACCTTGAAGACTTTAAAAATAAATAACTCTTTATACCACTATATATAGTTAATTGTTACTAATATTTGAGTGAATGTCCTTGTACAGTTTTATACTCATATGAAGAATAGAAGTAAGGAAATCCTTAGTATTTATGATCTGCCTAGGCACAAATAAGTAGAATGTGATTGGGGTTGTGTGGGTCATCATCGTCATCCAAATATAGTATTATCTTTAGCAGAAGAGGAGTTTAGGAGCCAGAATCTATTGCTGATGATAGTATTATACAATGAATTACCTGGAAAATTTTTTCAATTCTTGAATCCCATACAATAGGTATGCCTTATGATTTTGTTAGTATTGTACATCAGGGCTTGGTTGGGTTACAAAGAAGATAAAAATATTTTGAAATTATGAAATATTGGGAAATTATGATTTTATTTAGTATAAATAGACATCCATATAATGGCACAGTCTTCCAACACATCACATTTATTTATGCTTTTGAAAGAGAGAGTTGTGGGCAATGGAAGATTTTGTGAAATAATGCCAATTTAGAGGGGCTCCAGTGGAAAGATAAGCCATCTCTGACTCTTACATTTAGTGTTTAGACTTTCTATGTCTGTTTTGGTTCTGTTCATCTATTCAAAAGGAATATTTTCAATTTCACCATTTTACCCACATTCTCTTTGGCTGTGTAATAAACATAATTAATCAGGAAGATAACAGAGATAATGCACCGACGACAGCTCAAGTTAATTATAAAACCTCAGAGATGCCCCTAAGGGTCCTGTTTTATCAGATACTTATTATCCTAAAATGAATCAAGATGTTCACTCATCATTTCAGGTGCTGGTAAATGTGTTAAATAGTGTAGAATTTTATGGCTATAAAAGGTCAGATTTCAAGAGTTTTATTTTTAAAGGAAATTTCGTGGAATCTAAAGTGTGAAGTTCAATCATAGTGAATTCATTGGCAACCAGACATGCTTAAAAGTGAAACCTTATTTCCCCAGGGGGTTTCAAGGCAGAGAGGAGAAAGTCCCCTCCGGTTGCTCCCCCTTCTGCCAGGTTTCAGTTATAACAGAGAATCTTTTCACAAAATGTAGTCAATCTATATTTCAGGAATTTAAAGCATATTTCATTGGCTCATCTGGACACTGGAAAATCTTATATTCTTTCCCCAGGTGATTTGGTTCATTACATTGGCACACGCTAGAACTTACACACCTGGCAAACCACCTTGACTTTCCTGACGCTCAGGAGGAGGTCTTCAAACCTAGAGGCATTTTGGATGGTGAGCTCTGTTGAATGTTCCCAAACACAAGAGTCATGAAAACAACCATTCACATTCAGAGATGGGGATAAGGCAGAGGAGGAAGAAGAGGAAGGCAGAGGCTCAAATGAGAAAAGAAAAAGAGATGTGAGGGAAGGGAGGAACAGGCAAAAAAAGAAAAAGAGATATGGATATGCTCCTTTGGTCAAAGTTTAATAAAGTCAAAGACTTATCCCACAATATTCATTCTCAAATACTCAGTTATCCTCTGTGACTAACTTGAAGTCAGATTTCGTGTAAAGCTTGGGTGTAATGCAGGAAGACTCTTGAGAGTCCCTTGGAGAGCCAGGAGATCAAACCAATCAACCCTAAAGGAAATCAACCCTCATTGGATGATGATGCTGATACTGAAGCTGAAGCTCAAATGCTTTGTTCACCTGATGTGAAGAGCTGACTCATTAGAAAATACCTTGATGCTGGGAAAGATTGAGGGCAAGAGGAGAAGGGGGAGACAGAGGATGAGATGATTGGATGGCATTACCAACTCATGGACATGACTTTGGGAGATAGTGAAGGACAAGGAAGCCTGGCATACTGCAGTCCACAGGGTTGCAAAGAGTTGGGCATGACTTTGCAACTGAACAACAACAAATCTTAATACTTCAAACCAGTGTTTTCCCTGGTGGGATCAGAATTCTGTAAATACAAGAAGATCTGTGACATCTGTGACTGGATAGCTATAGTTGCTTGTATTAGCTATGACTCACTTATTGGCTTCACAGCAGCCAGGGGACTCTGGAAGTGTAGGGAACTGGAGGACTCTCCTGGACATGCAGACTCAGTGTAATAAAACAGTATCCAAGGACATCGTCCATGCTCCATAGTAATGATATTTTATGACACGTGAGAAGTGTCCAACACAGTGCCTGGCACACACTAGAGGCCCAGTAGTGTTGGTTTCCCTATAATCATCATCAGTGAAATGGGATTCAGCACTAGGAGTAACTTGGCACATCAGCGCTAGGAATAAATTCTTTTTTGCCAGATTTTGATTACTGAATTGTAACTCCTGGAAGTATCTTTGTATCAATATTGCTAATAGTGCTGAAAAGTAACTCAGTGTTTAAATTTTGTTTATTTGTATGTTTATTTAGGCATTTCTATTTTTTAAGTTGAGGTATAATTGACATATAATATTTGTGAGAAGAATGAATGAACTAGTACATGAACACATGAATGACTGAAGTTAGGGTTTGAGGGGGAGCATAGCAAGGCAAATAGGTATTTTTTCCTGGGTGCTATTTTCTCTTGAATGTGTTTTAATTTTGCTCTGAGCTTGGAGTTAGAACAGTGTTTTATCTGTAGGGATCAGTAGGAAATAGAAGGAGGTTGGGAAGGGATAAAGGAGATGTCCTGGTTTTTGGAAACCAGGGCCAGCTAGTGAGAATGTAGGAAAGAGTGCTGGAAAGCCAGACAAGTCTTGGGCATAGAGCTGGATTCTAGGGTTTGGAAAAATAGAACATTTTACTGACCCATTGATGCATTTATTATTTATTCACATTTATTCATTTCAGAAATATTTATTGAGTATTTACCATATCTTAGGCACTTCATTACTTATCAAGACACAGTAGTGAACAAGACAGATACAGTCCTTTAAAGTCTAGTTGAAAGAAGGCA
Source organism: Antilocapra americana (assembly GCA_007570785.1). Classification (NCBI taxonomy): domain Eukaryota; kingdom Metazoa; phylum Chordata; class Mammalia; order Artiodactyla; family Antilocapridae; genus Antilocapra; species Antilocapra americana. The sequence continues at coordinate 2,513,848 of ML661955.1, forward strand.
AAAGGACATCATTTTAAATTCTACACATTGAGTTCTGCATTCTGTGATCTCTTGCCAGAGACAAATATTTCACAAATAGTGTCTGTTTTAAGTAGAGCTCCACTGAGGAAAGCTCTCTTAGTGGTCCATAAGAGTACTCACTGTTAATGACAAAAATGATATCGTGTGGCCATGGCTAACAGGGAAAAAAGAGATGGAAGTCTTTTTTTTTCCTAACAGAAAGAGAGAATGTGGTAGCATGGTTGGTCCTGGCAGGAAAAAGGAAGACATGGCAAGGGAGTTAGGTATCACAATATCCGCATTTAAAAAAAAATTATAGTCTGTAAGCTGTATATCTTAAGTCATAATTAATTCAAATAGGGCCCGTTTCCTTGGAATGGTTTTCAGGTATTTGGGGGTGATTTTGAGCCATGTTTGGTGCAACCAAATCGCAGAACGCTGGAAGCATTCAAGCATCCCTCCACACTACTTGAAGCTCATTGTCAGGGGATTTGACCTAAAAACACTCTTTTCCACAGCCAGCTCTTAGTCATTTGTAGGAATATAGGCCAACATTGGGATACTTTTTTCTGCCCATTTGAGACAATTCCAGGTGGAATGAAGGACCAGCGAAAGTGTGGCAGCAATCATTTATTTCTGGTCCAAGTGCGGTTTTATGACTGCATCTCCGCAGAACTCTATGCCGTCTCTTCTATCTCAATCTTACTCCTAATAATAGCACCTTATATAAGAGCCTTTAAAGGTCTAACCCAGCAGAGCTACATGCATGGAAAGACCATTTGTCAAAAGGCAAAAATAAGTTATAGTTCCTAAAAAATTACACTTCCCTCAACGGCTAGTTCCTAACTACACTATATTTTAGTGCCCATTACTATTTTTTGGCTACCCTATCTTACTTGCTGTAATTCTCTCTTTGAATTGCTGTGGGATAAGTGTAGGTCCTGGAAAAATGGTGATGTCAGTGATTTGACTTTCACTTCCCTGGAAGCCTCTCCCATATTTTTTGATAGAGTCTTTCCATTTTCTATTTGTTGCCCAACCACTATGAAAGTTTCTTCTCAGGAAGAGATCTGTCACCAATCATTCACACCTTGACACAAATTTAGATCAGCATGTTACCTCTCCCTGGGGTGCATGCACTTTTAGATTTTCCTCTACATGTGTAACAGCATTTTGCCTGTTTCTAGAGGAATTTAGCCCTATTCCCAAGCAGAGTGCTTAGTATATTTTACTAGAAAAGAACCCTCCCTTACGTTCTTGATATTCCACCAGGCAGCTCTTAAGTGTAAGATTGACTCTTCCCATAAAATCTACTTCAGTTTCCATGTGGATGTAAAGGCCTGAACTCACCCTGACTTAGGGTCCACTGAAGCCAAGAAAGGGCCAGTATTTATCTCTGTAAGGAGACAGAGAGAAGGATCTGTAGAAAACTGGCTGGGTGTGGCCCATCTTCTTTATTTATATGCTCATGGACCTGCAGTTCAGTTCAGTTGCTCAGTCGTGTCTGACTCTGCCACGCTATGGACTGCAGCACGCCAGGCCTCCCTGTCCATCACAAACTCTCGGAGCTTACTCAAACTCACGTCCATTGAGTTGGTGGTGCCATCCAATGATCTTATCATCTGTCGTCCCCTTTTCCTCCTGCCCTCAATCTTTCCCAGCATCAGGGTCTTTTCCGATGAGTCAGTTCTTTGCATCAGGTGGCCAAAGTATTGGAGTTTCAGCTTCAGCATCAGTCCTTCCAATGAATATTCAGGACTGATTTTTTAGGATAAACTGGTTGGATCTCCTTGCAGTCCAAGGGACTCTCAAGAGTCTCCTCCAACACCACAGTTCAAAAGCACCAATTCTTTGGTGCTCAGCTTTCTTTATTCCAACTCTCACATCCATACATAACTACTGGAAAAACCATAGCTTTGACTAGATGGTGCTTTGTTGGCAAAGTAATATCTCTGCGTTTTAATATGCTGTCTAGGTTGGTCATAACTTTTCTTCGAAGGAGCAAGTGTCTTAATTTCATGGCTGTAATCAGTCACTATCTGCAGTGATTTTGGGGCCCCAAAAAATAAACTCTGCCACTGTTTCCACTGTTTCCCTATCCATTTCCCATGAAGTGATGGGACCAGATGCCATGATCTTTGTTTTCTGAATGTTGAGTTTTAAGCCTACTTTTTCACTCTCCTCTTTCACTTTCATCAAGAGGCTCTTTAGTTCTTCACTTTCTGTCATAAGGGTGGTGTCATCTGCATATGTGAGGCTATTGATATTTCTCCCGGCAAACTTGATTCCAGCTTGTGCTTCATCCAGCCCAGTGTTTCTCGTGATGTACTCTGCATAGAAGTTCAATAAGCAGGGTGACAATATACAGCCTTGTACTCCTTACCCTATTTGGAACCAGTCTGTTAATGACCCACATCTAGAATTCACACTCTTGTGTACTGCCCTCCCACTCTGAATCAGAGCTGGCTCTGGCTGACCAGTAGATTATGGTGAAAGTAAAAGTACATGACTTCCAGAGGTCAGGTCACAGAAGGCACTGCAGCCTCCACCTTGATGTCTTATATCTCTCACCTTGGGGAAATTGAACTGTTAAACCATGATGCATGCTCGCAGCTCATGAATTTATCATGAGTGGAGAGAAACTGAGGTCCTCACCAACCACCAGGACCTACTTGGCAACCATGTGATTAAGACACTTAGAAATTATCTCCAGCCCCAGTCAAGCTCTCAGATGACTGAAGTCCCAGCTGACATCTGACTGCAAATGCGTGAGACATCCTAAGTAAGAGTTGCTAGCTGAGTCCTTTCTGGATTCATAAGCCACAGAAACCATGAGCAATGGTAAGTTATTTTTGTTGTTTTAAATCCCAGGTTTGGGCATACTTTATTACTTAGCACCATCTCCCAGCCTCACAGTGGTAGTTACCTATCTTGGAAATCTTGATATAAAATGCTGGCAACAAGCTTGCTTTAGAGTGAGTTCCACTGTTTTTCTCTAATGAGGTAGGGTGATTTAACTGATTGCAGTCTTGCCAAATGCAATTGCTTATGAAGTAAGCTGACCAATATGATATTCTGTTGGAATACTAATAGCCCATCTTTAGTTCCAAGATATGGTTTATTTTGGTTTATCATGAAAAGTTTTTTTGTAATTCCTTATGAATTCTTAGGAATTTTCATCTGCCTTTCAGTATTTGGGAAGTTTCTATTTTTATTTGCTTTCAGATTTTTATTTCTCCAGTAACTGGGATGTAATTTTGACCAAATTGTTGAAACATTCTAATTCAACAATATTGCTTTCAGTCCAGATGGGTTTGGCTAGATCATCCCCTAGTAGTCTTTCTTTATACCTTCCTCTAACTAATCTATAAAACTTTAAGAAACACATTCTGTGAAAAGTGAAAGTGTTAGTCACTCAGTTGTGCCCAACTCTTTGCGACCCCATGGACTGTAACCTGCCAGACTCCTCTGTCCATGTAATTCTTCACGCAAGAATACTGGAGTGGGGTTAGGGAAATTAAATGAAGAATCTTGTTTAGGCTTCAGAGACAAAGCAGAGCAGGCCTCTGACCTTGCTTCTAACCTGCCTGGCTACTGCCCTGACTGTGAGTAACTGTGAGTGACTGCCTGCTTTGTGTGCAAGATTTGCAGCACCATAGATAAGATGGGGGAGAAATCTTGAGATTGTTGAGCCCCTGGCGGGGTGGGGGGGGGAGGGGTCTGGCCAACCAAGCCCCAGGCTTAACTGCATTCCAAGTTTTATACAACAAAACAGTGTTAGCATGAAACCAGAGCTGCAATTGGGTCACAGACTGTTGATGATATCAGTTTGTGACCATCCACGTATTTTAAGTGGGATCCCCGAAATGCAAACTTTGAAGTCTCACCCATGGAGCAGATGCACTGCCTGGGACCCTTTCCCAACTGAGACTCCATATGCACTGTGACACAGGACTTCCCAGTGCTGTATAGGTCTGGGTATTGGTCAAAACCCAATTTGGTGATGTAGTCTCTGATGTTTCTGTTTCTCTTTTAGTGTTAGTATGTTGAAAGTAAGCTAGATAATTCTCTAAAACAATTTGATTATTTCTTTGTATATAATGAGTGGCTTATTTTGTTAACACATTCTTTGAACTTGAGACAAAAGTGAAAACTTTTGGCAAAACAGTAGCCTTCTCAACCCAAGGGGATCTTCTCAACCCAAGGATAGAATTCGGGTCTCCTGCATTGCAGGCGGAATCTTTATCATCTGAACCACTGGGGAAGCCCAGCACATTCTGTAAATTCATGTGAAGACCAAAACCTTTAAATTAACATGAATTTAGACAGAGGATATAAGGCTGCCTCCAAGATGGTCTTAATTATCCCTAATGTTCAGGCTCCTGTAATTCTCTCTTCCTGAATGTGACCTGGGCTAACTGATATAGTTCTGTCTAATGGAACATGGCAAAAAGTTCTGGGATATAACTTGTAAGTTGCATCCTTCTTTTAGAGCCTTTTATAGCCTTCTAATACTAAGTTGCAAAAAGACTGTGGCTTCTATTTTAGAAATACTCTTTTGCCATCTTTCAGATTACTCACCCTGGGAAAAGCCAGCTGGCATGTTATGGGACATTCCTGTGGAGAGACCTCAATATAAAGATCATATAAAAAGCAGATTGGGGTCGGTGAGAAGACTGAGTCATTGGACCAGTCAGTATTTTGTTGTTTCAATTACAGCAAACTCCCTACACCATAGGCCAGGTGTTCTTGAGGGTATTTGGAAAGATTCAGTATTATTTTCTGGTATCCCGTTCTGCACAGCCACTGGAACTAGGAGAATCACTGGGGTGAGAGATCATGTCCTGCCAGCAACCATGTGATCCTTCACAGCCAGACTTTCAGATGAGACCACAACCCTGGCCCATGATTGCAACCTCATGAAAGAATTTGAGCCAGATGTACCCTTCTGAGCTGTGCCCACATTTCTGATCCAAAGAAACTATGAAATAATAAATGTTGTTTTTGAGCCTGTAAGTTTTTAAAGTAATATTTACATGGTAATATAGTACTAATAAAGGGGGTGAGACTGTAGTATAGTTTCCTATACTACAGTGGGTTTACATCTTTGCTTTATACTTTCTATAAAATCAAGACTTACTCTTGACCTTGTCTACTAATTCAGCAAACTGGTTTACTGGGATTCATTACTAATTCTTCCCTCTCCCTTTCTCTCCTTTTTTTTGAGACAGTCACACCCTAACACATCTGCTTTACTCTGCAGTCAAACCCTCACTCCCTCCACCCGCCTTCCACCTTCTTCTTTGTTTTCATTCAGAGTAAAGGAGGGATAAAGTGATTTGAGTTAAAGTGAGATAGTAGTGATTCTGAGCAGATGCACTTGGGAGTCATGTGACAGAATGTGCAGGAGAATGTGCTGGGGACCAAAATGTGGTTGATGATCACCCTTGCAGAAGTGGAAGGGTGGGGTGAGGGACCCAAGTGACAGCTTTTGTTTTTTTGACCTGACTTTGGTGGCAGTTTGGGAAGGATCTCCTCTGCTCTTTTTTTTCAGGGGTGAGGGAGAAGGCGGAAGGGGAAATCAGGATTTAGGTTTGTCCTTAGAATCTAGTCTTTCTGAGTAGCAGTAAAAGTTGAGTTTGGAACATGTTCTTTTTATTTCTCCAAAATCACCTCTGTTCTTTATCTCTCGAGTCAAGGGAAGAGGTGGTTGCAAAGTGAACAACATTTGTGTTTTCGCTGAACACAAGGAATGAAAAATGCCTACTTAGGCAATACACCCTGACTTCCTTTGCAAATTCCAGAACATATGTCTTAAGAAAAATATTTCCATTTGAAGTTATTACAAAAGTCATAGGGCCACTCATGAGTAGTTGATAAGGTCATTTGAAAGACACCTTCAGGGATTTACCTGGTGGTCCACTGGTTAAGACTCTGCACTTCAAATGCTGGGGGCATGGGTTGATTCCTGATCAGGGAACTAAGGTCCTACATATTCTGGCATGGCCAAAAGTTAAAGAAATTAAAGAAAAAACACCTGCAGTGTAGGGACTCAGAAAGGCAGGGTTTACTAAGGATGTTAATAATCTTTGGTGGCAACTAAACCTCTAATCCATGACCTTGCCACTGAGAAGTTCATATTAAGGATTATAGCAAGCATCAATGAGATGAAAATTAATAAAAGTAAAAAGTCCATTCATTAATCAAGTATCTCTGACTGAGCTTAAGTTCCAAGGACAGTGTGTACAGAGGTAATCTTAAGAAGATGGCCTTCTCACTTCTGAATACACAGCTGGATGAAACACTTGACTATGTCATTGGATGGTGATGTTGCAGGGCCAGCTCTATGAGGTCAGTTTCTTTCCCCTAGAGAACACCACACAACACCTGGCCTTTCACCTTTGGTAGGCCAATCCGATTCTGTCTGATTGAAAGACTGTATCCTATTGGCTAAAGCAGGCAAGTGGCCTATCTTTGCACACTAGATAGCTGCTCTTTGTTGGTTGTATCAATGGATACTTTTCCTATCTATTCCCCAAACTATAATGACAAACATGCCAAACAAAATTGATGAGAGAATGAAGCCAGAATAAAAAAGAACAAGAGGCCAAGAAAAGGGAGACAGGACAACAGCAGAAGGTTGTAATCTCTTCTGCTTTTCTCCTCTGCTTCCTTTTAGGGTTATTTTTCTCTTTAGATTTTCCTCTGAGTTTACAGTGGAATATAAAGCACCAATTCCAATTCCCATGAGTTCTTTCCTATTTTAATTCCTATTTAGAAAGAACTCAAAAAAATAAAAGAAAAACTCAAGATACAAAAATCAGGTGGCGACTGGATAGAAGATTGAATAGTTGGACTCGCAATTGTTTCTACGTGTCAATAACAACAAATTCCCCAAAGCATGAGGAACAGTGGACAGCCTTGGCCTTTTCCGGGTCCTTTCTTGCACAGGGTTCTCACTGAATTAGAAACCACTTGTTGAGTTGCTCAGTCATGTCAGACTTTTTGCGACCCCGTGGACTGCAGCATGCCAGGCTTTCCTGTCCTGCACCATCTCCTGGAGCTTGTGATTGCTAGCAAACACTAGGCCTAGCTGAATCTGTGGTACAAGGGGCAAATCAAAACATGGAGCTTATGCTCTAAGGCCACCTGTTTCTTAGCTAGACAATGGTAGAATGACATGAGGAGTACAGAAAAATAATTGTCTCTTTGTAGAAGACCATGTTCATATTTGGAATAAAGCAGAATGATGAGAGCTTTTTCTTATGTTTCTTTTGATTTCAAGTTGAAAAACGTGATGGAGTACTAACCAGACTGTTATTGGTGCTCAAGAAAATAATTAGGTAAACACAGCAAAGGAAATTAGTATTGTGGTATGGAAAAGAACTTCCATGAAGGCAAAAGGCCTGCATTCTAGTTCAGTACTGTGCAATAGAAATGTATTTTGAGGCACACATGTATTTTAAAATTTTCTATGAGTTCCATTAAAAACAAATGAACAGGACTTACATTAAAAGCAAATGGACAGGTTATATTACTTTTAATGATATACTTTATTTAACTCAATGTAATAAAATATATCATTTTAACATGAAATCAAAACAAAATGTTATTAAGATATTTTATGTTCCTCTTATATTGAGTCTTTGAAACTTAGTGTGTATTTTACTAGTTTGGACTAGTTGCACTTCACATGTTCAATACAACATGTAATTAGTGGCTACCATATTGGGCAGTGCAGTTCTAGACCATCTTGACTACTCACTGTCTAAACAACTGTGGCTAAGCTACCTTCTCTTTTATGGCTCATTCTTTTCACATCTATAAAAAGAGAACTAGTCTAAATCACTCTTTTCCCCACTTTTTAGCACAGAATCTAATAAAAAAAATCAATGTCAACAGGAAATAATATGAATGAATAAGATTCTAATCATAATTATTGAATGGGAACTTGTTATCTTTACTACTTGTTATGAATTCCACAATCTTCAGATTCCCTTTTAGACCTACTATTCTCCTTAATGACTGACCTTACTTTCAGTTTTGCGCATTTGTCCAACATTAACCACATTTCAGATTTTGACCACATCTTCTCCAGTCCTTATGCAGCTTGGTATTAGGAAAGGGAAAGCAAAGCAAGAAGGAGGATATGAGGGAGAAAACTGGAGCTGAAGAGGAAAGCAGACAGTGAGAGAGGAGACCCGTGGAACATTTAGGTGTAGAGTGAAGAAAATAGTTTGTACCTGCTTAGAGATTGTGTAGCCAAATTAAGAAAAGAAGAAGATCACTGCTCCACCTCATTCCATTCTTCAGCCTCTTTGATTCTTTCACAGTCCTGGCCTGCTGAGCACCACACAACTTAAGGCCATGTTTGGTGAGACAGACACCTTGGATTGTCACTCTCTCCTGTTATTTTTTTGTTTTGTTTATCAACGAACACATATTGTTCATTTGTTATAAGTCAGATACTTTGCAGGCACTGTTGAGAGTTTGTAAGGATTCAGTCTACCCAGCCTACCTCATCACTTCCCATTGCATCCCATCCCATCCCATCCATCCCATCCCATCTTAATGAAGAATTACATCAAGCACTGAGTGCTTCCATCTTGGTGGATTGTGCTGCAGTTATGTCTACAGGATCGGAAAATGGTTGCTGAACTAGGACTAGGGCTCTTAATCATGGAGTCCCATGGAGACTTCATACTCACGGCTATCTCTGTGCACCTCTGCATTGTCCAGTCTCTTGTTAGTTGGCCATGAGCCTAGTGTAGCCTATGGGTTGTGAGAAGTGATGCTTGTCACTTTAGCGCTGACATGGTGAGTATTTGACATGCCTTTTCCATATTCTCCCTTCCCCCATCTAACCATTGAACCATGCCTGAAACATCTGACTTGCACTGGATTGTACTCTTTCAGAAATAGTCTTTAACTGTATTAAGCTACTAGAAATTGGAGGCTTTCTACAGTTGATAGTGTCATTGATTCGATGGACAAAGTGACCCATGGTTGGTGAGTTTGTTCCTTTCCAAGGGACACATTGTACCTGGGTGGTGACCTGAGAAAGACCGTGGAAACCAGGGGTGTTTATTTTCATTCCATTGAGTATTTTGAATAAATGCTGACCAGCACCTATGGCTGAAGTTTTCCATATTGATGAACACACTTCCTAGTCATCCTAAATGAACAGGGAAACTGTGTTCAGTGGCAGTCAATTCCTAACCCAGAATCCGTACTCAGGGAAGAAACGGAGGAAACGTTTTTTTCCATTGGATCATGTCAGAGAAAGTTCCATATTTTTTAAGGGAAACCACAAAATGCACCTTACATTTTTATTATTCTTAAAGCTTTTCAAAGTATATTCCTATCTACCACTTGAATTGACTCTCATTAGTATACGTGAGATAAATGAGACAGGTATTATCAATTTTAGGAGGTAGAGGAACTGAATTCTGAGAATACTGAGAATGGATCAGCTGAAATCTTGTCCAAACTATTACTGTGCCCCTTTTCTTTAAGCGGTGTGCTTATTAGGCTAATTAGGGTTTTCCAGCAGCATATGTAAAGTAATGTGCCAACCATATCATTTAAACTTCACATACAAATTATTTGTACTGTTAAGCTATATTGTCTATATATTAATGAAAACCTACATTTCATTTATCCCCTAAATTAGTTTTCCACAGAGCTTTCATGTTTATTTCCTTATTTAATCCCTATAAAACCTCTGCCAGGAAGACATACCCACTTTATAGCTGAGGAAACTGAGGCCAAAGAAGTTAAGGATAAGACAGGCAGAGCCAGTATTGGAATATATAATATGTCTTTAATTCTAAAATTAAAGCTCTCCCCGCTCTGACATGCTGCTTTAAGATGTATGAGAACATCTGTTCTACAGGTAATAAAAAGCACTTTAAAATACCTAATGAAATGAGGTTAATTCCCTCAGCAAACTTTATTGAATATCTACTAAATGCTTGGTATGTTCCAGACCTTGAGTTCCGAGTGCCTGGCAGTGCTGAGCCTGGCCTGTCTTGTACTATCTGCCAGTTTCTGGCAAATTGATTCTGCCCTAGATGATGGACTTCCCTGGTGGTTCAGACAGTAAAGAATCTGCCTGCAATGCAGGAGACCTGGGTTCAGTCCCTGGGTCAGGAACATCCCCTGGAGAAGGGAATGGCAACCCACTCCAGTACTCTTGCCTGGAGAATCCCATGGAGAGAGGAGCCTGGCAGGCTGCAGTCTATGGGACTGCAAAGAGTCGAACACAACTGAGCAATTTTTACTGACTCACTTTAGATAATGCCGGCTTTCCTTGAGGAGGCAGTCCAAAGTCCATTTGGTTCAGGCCCCCTAGGCCTTCCTCCTTCAAAGGAATGAAAACTGCATCTCCTCATGAGAATGCAGAAGGACCTGTGGCTTTAGGTAGGGAAGAACTGAAGACATACTCAGGAAACACCCTAATTAACAGCTTTTCCAGGTGTGGGTAGGGGGCAGGGGCTGCCTGTGTAGTTACAAAGCTCTCAGCTGCTCCAGAAATCTCAGGTTCCTACAGCTCCTACCTGTGTCTCCACAGACACAGATGCAGGACTGCTTTAAGTCACTCCTTCACCTTCAAATTTGCCTGTCTCACTTCACTTTCCAAAATGACGGAATAAACAAGGTTCAGTCACTCAGGAAATACTTATTGAATACATGCTAGGCTCTGTTAATTTATACAAGTGTGCAAATAAGCTTGTATTTGTGCTTTTAATGGGAACTTTCTAGAAACACTTTTAGTAATGCTTTCACCACAGGAAATACTCCATTATCAGAATTGTGGTACCGGAATTATGCATTCATTTATTCAACTTTCTTTTTTTTTTTTTTTTTAATGAGTGCTGATCTTGTGGAAGGTACTAGCTGACCACTGGGCACAGAAGTGGGAGCAAATGTTGACATGATTTCTGATTCTGTGGTTCATGTTTTTAGAGAAGCAATCCTGTTTGTATATTATGAATCATCTAATACAGGGAGTCATCTTCTACGGTCTTGTTAACAGGGCAATTCTGCATATAAGGATGGGAATTAGTGGCTTGAAACACTGTTTTGCCTTCACAATGTTTCCAAGTACCTGATAAGTGTTTGTTGTTGATCCATTGACTTCAAAGACCACGTTAAGTTATACGGTGATGGTGGTTTAGTCACCAAGTCATGTTCAACTCTTGTGACCTCATGGCCTGCCAGGCCCCTTTGTCAATAGGATTTCCCAGGTAAGAATACTGGAGTGGGTTGCCATTTCCTTCTACAGGGGATCTTCAGACCCAGAGATTGAATTCCTGTCTTCTTAATGGCAGGTGAATTCTTTACCACTGAACTCCCAGAGAAGCAAATAAATTATCTGGACCCATGTTAATTAAGAATCTTATTTTTTGTTTCCTGTCCAGACAGTTCTAGTTAAGTAAAGATGGGGTGAGTGAATTAAGGATGTTTAAGACAATAAGGCATGATTGTAAAAGGACATCTCAAGCAGAGTTTCACCCAACTTTGTCTCTAGTTCCTGAATTAACTGATTTCCTTAAGCCTCTCAGAGACCCAGATTTCAGAGGTAAGGAGACTGAAGGTAGGTCTCTTCATAGCACTTGTGGGTTATGCTCTGCGAGGAAAGGGGTAGTCACTCGCCAACAGCAATTTTTCATCATTTCCTCCCGGCGTGCAGTTCTGCGGCCTGCGGAAAGCTGTGCGTGACCCAGGCCTTTCTGTGAGGCAGCTAATGATCATCCAATCCGCTGGAGAAAATTGATTGTGTCAAAGCTCATGAAGAGCTGCAGGCTGATCAATGTCTCGCTGAAGTCAAGTTTCACGCGAAACTGCCCAAAGCTGGAATTAAATGTCAGGTACAATTTAGCACTGATGCCCTCGCAGTGCCTTTGGAGAGAGGGCATGGAGGCTCATTCTGCAGTCAGAGGGACTCCCCTATGGCAGGCTCCCCGGGCTAAGTGATCAGGGCCTGGCAAGCTGCCACACCACACGTCTCACAGGAAGGTCTGCAAAAGTGGGAGGTTGGTGCTCAGTCTGCACTGTGGCCGTGCATCCTGTCAAGGCTGGAAGGGAAATGTCTTGGGGAAGAAAGGAGAGAGGTGTTGGGTGTCAGGTCTGATTTAAATAAAGCTGTGGCATTGAGTGGGGAGGCATAAATGAGAACTTTCTGGAAAGAGCCCTGTTGGAAACAGAGGAAGACTAAAGGGGAGCTGGGGGACGTCTGCTTCAGGCCATGCTGTGAGTAGCCTTCAGGTTCTGTGTGATTTAGTTATCTTAACTTTTTGCCCTGTTGCTTTATAGATGTTCTTTTTTATTTTTTAATTGGAGAATAATTGCTTTACCCTATTGTACTGGTTTCTGTTGTACAACAATGTGAAACAGCCATTAGTATACTTATATCCACTCCCTCTTGAGTTTCCCTCCACTCCACCCTCGTTTTACTCCTTTAGGTAATCATACAGCATGGAGCTGAGCTCCCTGTGCTATGCAGCAGCCTCCTACAAGCCATGCTCTACACATAGTAACGTATATACGTCAGTGCTACTCTCTCAATTCGTCCCGCCCTCACCTTCCTCCTCAGGAAGGTGTCAAGTCTGTTCTCTATGTCTGCATCTCTATTCCTACCCTGCAGCTAGGTTCATCTGTGCCTTCTAATCCAGTCGAAGAGCTAGTCTGCTGTATTAAAACCATCTTCTGGGGACTTCCCTGGTGGTACAGTGGTTAAGACTTTGCTTTTCAATGCAGGCAGTGAAGATTTGATCCCTAGGAGGGGAGCTAAGCAGAGAAGGCAATGGCACCCCACTCCAGTACTCTTGCCTGGAAACTCCCATGGACAGAGGAGCCTGGTGGGCTGCGGTCCATGGGGTCGCTAAGAGTCGGACACGACTGGGTGACTTCACTTTCACTTTTCACTTTCATGCATTAGAGAAGGAAATGGCAACCCACTCCAGTGTTCTTGCCTGGAGAATCCCAGGGACAGGGGAGCCTGGTGGGCTGCCGTCTATGGGGTTGCAAAGAGTTGAACACGACTGAAGTGACTTAGCAGCGGCAGCAGCAACAGGGGAGCTAAGATCACACATGCCTCCTGGCTAAAAAATAAAAAATAGAAGCAAAATTGTAACAAAGTCAATATAGGCTTTAAAAATGGCCCACATTAAAAAAAAAAGTCTTAAAAAATTTAAAAAAACCATCTTCTCAGTACCTTTTCTTTCTTATCTTTCCTTCTTCATATATCAAATCCTGTCATCCAAATATTCTTTCACAAATCTCACATTGATTTCTCTAACTTTAAGGAATTTTTCGTCTTCTGAAATCCCACAGAATCTAACTCTATCATTATTTGGGTCACTTTTAAGCTTCTATTTTGCATTATAGTTATTTATTACATATTTTATCATTCCTTATTAGATCGTAGATTGAGGATAAGATCCATATCTGATTTTCCCTTGTGCCCAAATTTCTACACACTGTTTTAATTACTTCTGAAGTGTATATCATATTTTTTATAATGGAATTATTATGTTGATTATCTAAATATTTCTTTCATATTTCTTCAGTAGGGCCCTGTTTTGATCAGTTTGAGCTATTATAACAAAAGCTAGACAGAGGGGCTTATAAACAACAGAAACTTATTTGTCACTGTTGTGGAGGCTGAAAGTCCAAGATTATGGTGCCTATATGGTCAAGTTCTGATGAGTTTACAGATATTCAACTTCTTGCTGTATTTTTACATGGTGGAAAGAGAACTCTCTGGCTTCTTTTTATAAGGGCACTAATCCCACTCATGAGGGCTCCACCCAAATACCCTCAAAGGCCCCACCCCCAAATACCATCACAGTGCAGTTAAGGTTTTAACAATTGAATTTTGCAGGGACACATTCAGTACTTTGCAGAGCCAGAGTCTTGAGGTGCCCAGTTGAGAGCATCTTACCTATCATTCTGATTAAGTCTGTTCTCCATATTTATGGCTAGTATCCAACGTGTAAATTAGAGACTTTGTTATTTTTGACTGCTTGTGGCTGAAATGAGAGTGCCTATTACCATATTAGTCTTACATTTCTAATAAATTCAGAATACACATTTCAGCTTCTTCTGGAGTCATTCAGTTTCTCTGCCAGCATATTTAATGTTGATCCATTGGTGGATGCAACCAAACGTCTCAAATGAAGAGAGAAGCATTTTCAAGGAAATCCTCAAGAACAGACATCAAGAATAAGTCCTTCATAAGCACCTACTCACATCTCCCTTGTCCCATCAAACTCAATCAACAAAATGAATTAGGGTCTTTACATGTGAGAAAGGTTTTTTTTTTGAAAACATGGTCATTGACCTTATTTACTTATTTTTGTTTGCTGTGCATGGACTTTCTCTAGTTGCAGCTAGTGGGGCTACTCTTTACTGTGGTATGTAGGCTTCTAAATGTGGTGGCTTCTCTTGTTGAGAAGCACAGGTTCTAGGGAACACAGGCTTCAGTAGTTGTGGCTCGTGGGCTCTAGAGGTGGCCTCAGTCATTGCGCAGGGCTTAGTTGCCTCATGGCACGTGGAATCTTCCAGATCAGGGATCATATCTTTGCCCTGAAGACTGGCAGGCAAATTCTTAACCACTGGACAACCAGTAAAGTCCAGAGAGACTCTTATTAAATAACTTTGACTGGAACCTGCATATATTTTCCAACATCTTTGTTATGACTGCTATAATCAAATATGTAATAAGAATATGTGAACTCATGATTTGAAGTGTTTTAAGATACTGTCACTGATAAAAGATGAGATTAATAGTGTTGTTAACTGCCTTTGGGCTGACTGAAGAGAACAAAGAGACTAGTGAGTCAGCCATGTTCACTGCTAATGAGACAAGAGTGGAAGAATGATGGGATTCCTATCCGTGGCCTCTCTTCATCGTGTAGGTCCTTCCATGGCTGCATTATGATTTCAGAGGCTGTTTTCCTCAGGGTGAACTCAAAACATTCCTATTCATTACCTAAACAAACTTTTTTTTTTAAATTTTCTTTACTTTATTGTGTTGGTTTTGCCATACATTGACATGAAACCGCCATGGGTTTACATATGCTCCCCCTCCAGAACCCCCCTCCCTCCTCCCTCCCGATTCCCTCCCCTGGGTCATCTCGGTGCCCCAGCCCCGAGCATCAGCCCTGGGCTGGCGATTGATTTCACATATGATAATTAATATGTTTCAATGCCATTCTCCCATATCATCCCACCCTTGCCCTCTTCCACAGAGTCCATGAGTCTGTTCTATACATCTGCGTTTCTTTTGCTGTCTTGCATGCAGGGTTCTCGATACCATCTTTCTAAATTCCATATATATGCGTTAGTGTATACTGTATTGTTGTTTTTCCTTCTGGCTTACTTCACTCTGGATAATAGGCTCCAGTTCCATCCACCTGAGTAGAACTGCTTCAAATGAATTTTTTTTAATGCTGAGTAATATTGCACTGTGTATATGTACCACAGCTTTCCTATCCATTCGGGCATCTAGGTTGCTTCCATGTCCTGGCTATTGTAAACAATGCGGCAATGAACAAAGAGGATGTGGAGAAAAGGGAACCCTTTTGCATTTGAGGTAGATAACTGTTATAGTAAAACTTTTAACAGTGAAGGAAAAGGAAGAAAGGATGGAAAATACTAGAAGATGAAAGGAAAAGAAAAGACTATCATGGGACTAGCAGTTAGATAAGATACTTAAGTTGAAATTTTGGCTTCATCTCTGACTTGCTGTGTGATTGCAGGCAAATTCCATAACCTCCCTGAGGCTAGCTTTCTTTTCTAAAACTTGGCAATAATAACCCCCTGGTAGGCTTGTTGTGAAGACCAAATGAACTAATGTCTGTAAAATGTCTAGTACGGTGCCTGGCATCTGATGCAGAGGCTCAGAAATGTAGCTATTTGTTAAAGTGATTTTGGATATGGCTATATATATATGTGTGTGTGTGTTGATGGCTATTGGTTTTACAATTTTAAAAAGAATACAATTTTTAACAATTTCATGAATAAACTCATGATCCTAAGAAAAGAGAATGCCTAATTTGTGTGGGTGAGACCACAAAAAAGAGGACTTTGATTACACATAGTAGCAATAAACATTTATTTTGCCCTCACTATTTTCAGGAATAGATTTAAATGTTACCTGTGTGTATTTGTGTGTGTGTGTGTGTGTGTGTGTGTGTATGCTGTGCTCAGTTGTGTCCCACTCTGTGACCCATGGACTGTAGCCTGCCAGGTTCCTCTGTCCATGAGACTCTCCAGGCAGAATACTGGAGTGGGTAGGCAGTCTCTTCTCCAGGGGGTCTTCCCAACCCAGGGATCAAACCCACATCACTTATGTCTCCTGCCTTGGCAGATAGATTCTTTATCACTATGTCACCTCAGTTATCTTATTTAGTCCTTTATTGTAGCACCAAGAAGTATGTACTATTACTAATTCAATCTTACAGCTAAGGAAACCAAAGTTTAGAGAGATTGATTATGTTATTTATCTGGGGTCAGCTAGTAGGTTTGGAAAGTGGATATAAAGATCTCTAACCTCAAAGCCTGATCTGTTATTAAAAACTTTTTTATGCTTTTTTTCATGCTTTCTAGGCTTAGAAATACGACTCTTACATTTACACAGTATTTAACAGTTTACAAAGTAATTTCATATAATTCTTACTTGGTTCTCCCAGCAGCCATTTCAGAGAGTTAGCCACCTCTTTAAGAGCAGTTGTTTTGGAAGCTAAGACCTAGAGAAATGAGACCTGTTCAAGGCAGCAGCGCAGTTGAGAAGAGGCAGACCTGCATTCAACCTCAGAGCTTCTGAATCCAACACTAGACCTCTTTTTTTTTTTTTTTTAACTTACTATCCTTCAGTTGTTTGTGAACTTTTAGAGAATGCACCCAACATGGAATTGATTTTGGAGCCTGAAGCACAATCTTTACTTAACATTAATAGAACAAAACATTCTTCTCTGGGAAGCACTGTTATTCTGTATAATGCCAGTGAACCTAGTGCTGATCTAACGAACAATCCTGTTTCAGTAAAATGAAAGATATAACTTTTAAATTAAGGAATTGGTTTGGTGTATTTGCATGTGTATATGACTTGTAAAAAGAACTTCATAAAATGTCTTGCAAGTGACAACCCAGAGAGGTGGGATGGGACAGGAGGCAGGAGGGAGGTTCAAGAGGGAGGGGACATATGTGTATCTATGACTGATTCATGTTGATATGTGGTAGAAACAAACACTATATTATAAAGCAATTATCCTCCAATTAAAAATAAACAAGTAAAAATAACCACGTTTGGGCGCTGACCAAGGCTGCTGGCTGGGGAGTGAGCTATGTGCCAACATGCATCATTCTCTTTTAGGAGTGACCTTATGTATTTCTCAAGTAACCTATCCCACTGATGCACAGCGCAGTCTGTCTTTACTTGAAAGCTACCTGGGGTGTTAAAGGAGATGACAGACTTGGCCCTTGCGTGGTTTAAAAGCAAGTTGAAAGAGAAGATGGGTGAAGACAAGTGTGCACAGGTTTTGACCATTCCACTTGGATTCTCCAGGACACTACCTTGGCTTATTTTCTCCCATGGTCACATCATAGATTCTGATCACAGGTCACCGAAGTACTTACCTTTGGCTCCTTGCTTGCTGTCTCAGATTTGAGATTCCAGCAGACAGGTATGGAGAAATTTTAGCTCTGGGAAGCAGCCCTCTGTTCACAGGATCCCAATCACCATGGACAATTGCCATGAACTCCTTCCCATTCCTGCTGGCACCTGCAGGAGAGCCTGCTTCCTGGAGCCCACTTATGCTGGATCACATGTTGGTAAAGAGCCGACAGGAATTCTTTGTGAAAATGTGCAGTTGTCACATCTTTGGTTTAAGCGTATAATTGCTTAAAACTTTCATTGTGAATAAGTTATAGTATGAATGTCTATGATATATCTGTAGCTTTTAAATAATGATAGAGCAAACATCTTGTGTTCACCACTTAGTTTAAAACCTAGAACATTATCAGTGATTAAAAATCCCCTACAGCTATCCCCAATCACACTCCAGAAAGAGTCACTATATTGAATTTTGTCATAACATTTTTTTGTGTTTATAATTGTATCACCTTTATGTGGATCGCTAAGAGGCAGATTCTGTAGTTTTGCCTGTTTTAAAACTGTATATGACCTGTGTCACTCTGTGTATATTCTTTGTGACTTATTCTCTTACTCTAAAATTTTGTTTTGAGATTCATCCATGTTAATGTTGTGGGTAATTTATTTCCAATATTATAGAGTGTTCCATTTTTATGGAAGTGCCACAATTTTTAAATTCAGTTTATTATTTACAGCTTTTTTTTCTTTTTGTTATTATGCACAGTGTTGCTTTGGACATATATCTTAGTATATATATCTTAGTACGTATACAAGAATTTCTCTCTTGGATGTGCTCAAAGTATAGGAGTCAAATTTCTAGTCACAAAATGTATGCAAGCTTAGATTCACTTGGTAATGTCAAACTTTGTCCAAGTGTGCACCAAATTATACTCCCTGCACTAATGAGAATTGTTTTACAGCCTAGCCATCTCTTTGTGATTCAGATTATTCAAATTTTTGTTAATCTAGTGGATGTAAAGTTAGATACCACTGAGATATTTTAATTTGCATATTTTTATGATTAATGAGGTTGAGTATCTTCATATATTTAAGGGCCATTTGTGTTTTCTGTTCTGTGAAAGTCTGACTCATGCTCTTCTACCCATTTTTTAATGGGTCAATCATCTTTTTCCTTTAGTTCTTTAAATATTCTCTTGTTCAGTTTCTCTGTCATGTTGGACTCTTTGCGACCCCATGGACTGCAGCATGCCAGCCTTCCCTGTCCTTCACCATCTCCCAGAGCTTGCTCAAACTCATGTCCATTGAGTCAGTGATGCCATCCAACCATCTGGCCCTCTGTTGTCCCATTCTTCTCCTGCCTTCGATCTTTCTCAGCATCAAGGTCATTTCCAATGAGTTTGCTCTTCATCTAAGGTGGTCAAAGTATTGGAGCTTCAGCAGCAGTCCTTCAAATGAATATTCAGGCTTGATTTCCTTTAGAATTGACTGATTTGATCTCCTTGCTGTCCAGTTCAGTTGCTTAGTCATGTCCAACTCTTTGTGACTGCATGGACTGCAGTACGCCAGGCTTCCCTGTCCATCACCAACCATCGGAGCTTACTCAAACTCATGTCCATCGAGTCAGTGATGCCATCCAACCAATCCATCCTCTGTCATCCCCTTCTCCTCCTGCCTTCAATTTTTCCCAGCATCAGGGTCTTTTCCAGTGAGTCAGTTCTTCACATCAGGTGACCAAAATATTGAAGTTTTAGCTTCAGCATCATTCCTTCCTATGAATATTCAGGACTGATTTCCTTTAGGATGGAGTGGTTGTATCTCCTTGCAGTCCAAGGGACTCTCAAGAGTCTTCTCCAACACCACAGTTCAAAAGCACCAATTCTTTGGCACTCAGCTTTCTTTTATAGTGCAACTCTCCCATCCATACATGACCACTGGAAAAACCATAGCTTTGACTGGATAGACCTTTGTCGACAAAGTAATGTCTCTGGTTTTTAATATGCTGTCTAGGTTGGTCATGGCTTTTCTTCCAAGGAGCAAACATCTTTTACTATTGATATTTCTCCCGGCAGTCTTGATTCCAGCTTGTGCTTCATCCAGCCCAGCATTTCGTCTGATGTACTTTGCATATAAGTTAAATAAGCAGGATGACAATATACAGCCTTGACTTTCTCCTTTCCTGATTTTGAACCAGTCTGTTGTTCCATGTCCTGTTCTAACTGTTGCTTCTTGACCTGCATACAGATTTCTCAGGAGGCAGGTCAGGTGGTCTGGTATTCCCATCTCTTTAAGAATTTTCCAGCTTGTTGTGATTCACACAGTCAAAGGCTTTGGCGTAGTCAATGACGCAGAAGTAGATGTTTTTTGGGTACTAATATTTCATCTTCTTAATGTGCTGCAAATATTGTTTCCTGGAAAAATATACTACTTTTCAGTATTTATCTCATATCTCAACCAATGATAACCTGCTTCTGCCTAAATGTTCTGCGATCGAAACCCTTGTGTTTTCTGATCAGTGCCTGATTAACATTGCCATGCTGTTCAGTAGGGGCCTTTGAACTCTCTTTTTTGTTGCTCTGCTTTTTTGATGTTTCGGAAATGGGGTAGGCTACTCAAAGAACATAAGACTTCCCTGATGGCTCAGATGGTAAGGAATCTGCTTGCAGTGCGGGGGACCTGGTTTCAATCCCTGTGTCAGGAAGATCCCCTGGAGAATGGAATGGCTACTGACTCCAGTATTTTTTCCTAGAGAATTTCGTGGACAGAAGATCCTGGTGGGCCCTAGTCCATGGGCTCACAAAAAGTTGAACATGGCTGAGTGACTAACCCTTTCACTTCTCATCCAAAGAACATAGACCCTGGCACAAGCTTTGAATAGTTTTGCATTCAGAGTCTACCATTAGTTATTGGATCTTGGGCAAGTTCTTTTTTAATACCTTATGTGTTGGAGAAGACTCTTGAGGGTCCCTTGGACTTCAAGGAGCTCGAACTAGTCAATCCTAAATGAAATCAATCTTGACTATCATTGGAAGGACAGATTCTGAAGCTTCAGTACTTTGGCCAGCTGATGTAAAAAGCCAACCGCCTGATGCCAGGAAAGACTGAAGGCAAAAGGAAAGGATGGTGGCAGAGGATGAGATGGTTAGATAGCATTACTGCCTCAATGGACATGAGTCTGAGCAGACTCCAGGAGATAGTGGAGGACAAGGAATCCTGGTATGCTGCAGTCCATGGGTCACAAAGAGGCAGATGTGACATAGTGACTGAACAACAAAAATCTATCTCAGAGGAATGTGGTACCTTATGCTGTATTTGCACTTGGTGAAATTGTTTGACACATCGTAGGTTCTCAAACAATATTTGGCACTTAACTTTACCTCAAATTCATTGACATAGGCGACTGTGGTACCTACAACTAAATAAAAGAGTCTTTAACTACTCAGTGCATTTGAAAAAGTAAAATAGGAAACTTAAAATAAATTTTTCTAATTTTGTATTGGAGTATAGCTGATTAACAATGTTGTCATAGTTTCAGGTGGAAAGAAAAGAGACTTAGCCATACATTTACATGTATTCATTCCTCCAAACTCCTCTCCCATCCACACTGCCACATAACATTGAGTAGAGTTCCCTGTGCTAGCTATACAGTAGGTCCTTGTTGGTTTTTTTATGATGTTTTTGTAATTCAGAATTTTAGGCCCATTTTGTTTGGAGTGAGAATTATTCATGAGGTAACATAAGGGCTCCAAAATGAATAGGGCACAGTCTCCTCCATTAAGGTATGCATATTTTAAACAGGATATTTGGAGAGGTAGAAGTTAAATGTTTTAGAGATTTAAACATTTTCCCTCTTCTGTATAATTGGATGCAGAAAACTACCTTGAAATGGATGCTCTGGGTTGAAGAAGTTACTGAAATTGTTCTTAATTACAAAAATGTATCACTACTGTCAATGTAAATAACAAACAATCTATAATAGGAATGGAAAAGAGTTTTACTTGAGACAGACTGAGGACTTAGCCTGGGAGACACAGATTCAAAAAGCATTTGGATTGTGTTCTACCAGACTACAAAACATGGGAGGCTTATAAAGACAAAGCTGTCAAAATTACTTAAGTTATTTTTCAAGAATTAGGATTGAAGTTGGCAAGAATTAATGGTGCTTTTCAAACAAGGATAAGTTGTGGTCCAAGATGACCGCACAGTTAGAAGAGGAGATCTTCAGGTCCTGAGGTTGCAGCTGGCAGCTGGCAGGAGATACTCTTTTGAGAATGGGGTGTTATCCCTGAGTCTGATAGAGTTCAGAAAAGTTGAGTTCTCAGTAATACAGGAACGTGTCTGAAACCACATCCACAGTGGTCACCCAACTCCATCTTGGATGCCTGAACCATGGTTACTCCATCTTGATTTTTAAATGCATTGTTTTCCTTAATGGTTAAAGCAGATGTACAAAGCATGCTTAATAGGTCACAATACCAGGCTGTTCTAGTTAGCAAAAAGTTGAAGTTATTCATGTATAAGGGCTTCCCTCATAGCTCAGTTGGTAAAGAATCTGCCTGCAATGCAGGTTCAATTGCTGGGTCAGGAAGATCCCCTGGAGAAGAGATAGTCTACCCACTCCAGTATTCTTGGGCTTCCCTTGTGGCTCAGTTGATAAAGAATCCACCTGCAATGCGGGAGACCTGGGTTCTGTCTCTGGGTTGGGAGGATCATCTGGAGAAGGGAAAGGCTACCCACTCCAGTATTCTGGCCTGGAGAATTCCATGGACTGTATAGTCGATGGGGTCACAAAGAGTTGGACATGACTGAGCGGCTTACACTTTCACTTTCAATCGTGTATAAACCAGAATGAGTGTCCTACCCCTCAATATGTGAAAACTTCTTCCTCAAAAATAGACACCTGTTACTCCTTTTTTTTTCCTACATTTTTTTCTTGTGTAGCAGATGCTCCCTTTCCACTTACAGGACAGAGCTCTGGAAGAGGGTGACTTTCAGAGTCATCCTCCACTTCTGTTTCCTGAGTCTTTTATATACTGACTCCGACCAAATCCTCTCCATCCTCCTTCACCATTTCTCAATTTGTTCATTGCACTGTGTGCCCATTGCCACTGCCTCAGTCTGGCCTTTCTCATCCCTCACTGGAACATGGGGATAGAATTCCACCAGGTCTCCCTGCCTCCATCATCATCCCCTCTCTAATCTATCCTTCATCCTGCTGCCAGAGAGTGGTATATGTTCTAAAATTGAAATCTCATTATATCACCTCCTTTTTCAGCTTTTTAATGGTTCCCATGGACTCGAGCAAAAACGTCTTGTGTCCTTAGTGTGGCACATTAAGACCAGCCCTGTCTTCCCTTCCACTTGTCCCTTACTTTCCACGCTGAACCCGCCCACTCACAGTCTCTGAGGCTGCCATATGGGTACATGCCCTGTTCTTCGACTCAAGCTCCCCTCACCATCTTGCACCACCATACTCTCCTTGTTGTCACCTTGCTTGTCTTGTACACACTTGCTTATTCTACAGTTAGCCCAAATGCTGAATCTTCTTTGAAGCCACAGCTGAACCCACCAGGTCACACTGACAGTTTCTCTATGGTTCATTTCACTGTGTAAATATTTTCTATGTATATCACTCTTACTTGATTATATTTTGTCTCCCCTCACTAGACTGTGAGCTTCTTAAGGCAGTAGTATTACCTTATTCACTTGTGTGTCCCTTGTCTTGGTGTAGCACATGGAACATGGAAAATGCTCAACATAGGTTTGTTGGTAGAATAGATGGATGAGATGAATGTAGCTTATAAGGGGAAAGTGGCCTTTGGAGCTGATTTTTAAGGATACATAGTATTTGGTGAGGTAGGAATGGCTGGAGGAATTTCAGGTTAAGTGTGGGATCCTTGGAGGCAGTGCAATTCAGGGATGTGGGATTATGTAGTAAAACTATAAATAGATAAGAATTGTGGATTCAGGTCAGGTGCTAGAAGACTGTAAATGACAGGTTTGTGAGTTTGATTTTCATTTGGGAAAGAAGAGAAAATTTACAAAAACATTTACAAAATATGTTTGAGCTGAAAACGACATGATCCAAATTGTACACTTTAGAGTTATCTGGAGTTATCTGGAGCTCTGTATAAATTGGATTAGACAGGTAAGACACAAGAGGCAGGAGATAAGTAATGATGCTTTGCAAGAGCCCAGGCAAGAGGTAATAAAGACCAAACTTTATATCTGTCACAGGACTTGCTGAGTTCCTTGCTTATGGTAAGTGGCTACAAAATGTTTTGATCAATCAAAAGGATGAAAAATGAATCAAAGGAATGTAACAGAGTTTGTGTTTAGATGTAGGCAGGGCAATAATGGCCTGTTGTTCTCATTCATTTTGCTGAAGAGAGAGATTAGCTTTGTGGGCAGAGCCAGGGTTTGCTGTGGGACAGCTAGATAATAAACACCTAACTCCATGAAATCACAATGGCAGCATCTTCTGTTTCTAACCAGTTAGCAACGCTACAAAGATGCCCTAGGCCAAACTGGGAGAGTGCACCAACTTTATTTTATGACTAATCAACTAAGAATCAATTAGAGCAGTGTGTATTGAGCTCTTTATGTAGTAGGCAGAGTCTTATGCATTTAATGGATTATCTCATTTAATCCTCACTATAATACTATGAGGAATTTACAGTTACTTTCCTCATTTAACAAATGAAGAAACCAAGGCACATGTAGTTTGGTATTTTACCAAAGGTGGCAGAGTTGAGATTTGAATGAGGTAGTCTAACTTCAGTCTCATTCTTTTTTTTTTTTTTTTTAATTTTTTTTACTTTATTGTGTTGGTTTTGCCATACATTGACATGAAACTGCCATGGGTTTACATATGCTCCCCCTCCAGAACCCCCCTCCCTCCTCCCTCCCGATTCCCTCCTCCTGGGTCATCTCGGTGCACCAGCCCCTAGCATCAGCCCTGGGCTGGCGATTGGTTTCACATATGATAATTAACATGTTTCAATGCCATTCTCCCATATCATCCCACCCCTGCCCTCTTCCACAGAGTCCACGAGTCTGTTCTATACATCTGCATTTCTTTTGCTGTCTCGCATGCAGAGTTCTCGTTACCATCTTTCTAAATTCCACATATATGTGTTAGTATACTGTATTGTTGTTTTTCCTTCTGGCTTACTTCACTCTGGATAATAGGCTCCAGTTCCGTCCACCTGAGTAGAACTGCTTCAAAATCCACAGTCATTAAGACAGTATGGTACTGGCACAAAGACAGAAATATAGATCATTCTTAACCTTTAAGGAGTCATGGTTAAAACATGAATGAAGCCATCACAGCTTGTTACCAAGCATTGGAATCGTTAACTGTGTCCTTTTCACTCTTATTCAGTGGCTCAGCCAATCACCATATGATTTCTTGTGCATCTTGCTCTTCTATACCATTTTATTTTGATAAATTATGATACCTTGCTGTTCCCTTCTGGTTATTTCTTGTCTAAGTTCTCCAAAAAGACTCTCCAGACAAGCTGCTTGCTCATCATTCTGATCCTTGTTCTTTCCTTGGGGCTTACAGGAAGTGGGGTGGGAAAGGTAATTAAGGAACTCGGCTTTACTGCCAGACAGGGCTGGGTCTAGATCATATTTGCCATTTACTAACTATGTGACAATAAGCGAAACATTTAACCTCTAAACATCAATCTCATAATTGGCAGAGAGAAATAATATTTGCCTTGCAGTTTTCTTTGAATTTAAATGAGGTGATACATGTTTAGTGACTAGCGCATAGTGGGAGCTTCCCTTATAACTCATACACTCTTCTTTGCTTAAAAATATCTGTGGACCTACTATGGGAGAATAACACCAGGCATAAAGTAGGGATACTACTGGACACAGGAGTGCTTTCATAGGGTTGGGTGTCTTCTCACCCTATCTTATCTAGATACTGCTTGGATAAACTTGAAAATAATTTTCTTTCTTGAACCTACTTTCTCTCTGATTCCATGAGGGGGAAAAAATCTAGGTAGTTTTCTTATTTGTAGTATAAATCTCACTTTAATTTTTATTTTATCTTCTATTGAAGTATCAGTTCAGTTCAGCTCAGTCTCTCAGTCGTGTCTGACTCTTTGCAACCCCATGAACCAAAGCACGCCAGGCCTCCCTGTCCATCACCAACTCCCAGAGTCCACCTAAACCCATGTCCATCGAGTCGGTGATGCCATCCAACCACCTTATCCTCTGTTTTCCCCTTCTCCTCCTGCCCTCAATCTTTCCCAGCATCAGAGTCTTTTCCAATGAGTCAACTCTTCGCATCAAGTGGCCAAAGTATTGGAGTTTCAGCTTCAACATCAGTCCTTCCAATAAACACCCAGGACTGATCTCCTTTAGGATGGACTGGTTGGATCTCCTTGCAGTCCAAGGGACTCTCAAGAGTCTTCTCCAACACCACAGTTCAAAAACATCAATTCTTCGGTGCTCAGCTTTTTTCACAGTCCAACTCTCACATCCATACATGACCACTGGAAAAACTATAGCCTTGACTAGACAGACCTTTGTTGGCAAAGTAATGTCTCTGCTTTTCAATATGCTGTCTAGGTTGGTCATAACTTTTCTTCCAAGGAGTAAGCATCTTTTAATTTCATGGCTGTAGTCACCATCTGCAGTGAGTTTGGAGCCCAGAAAAATAGTCAGCCACCGTTTCACTGTTTCCCCATCTATCTGCCATGAAGTGATAGGATCAGATGCCATGATATTAGTTTTCTGAATGTTGAGCATTAAGCCAACTTTTCACTCTTCTCTTTCACTTTTATCAAGAGGCTCTTTAGTTCTTCATTTTCTGCCAGAAGGGTGGTGTCATCTGCATACCTGAGGTTATTGATATTTCTCCTGGCAATCTTGATTCCAGCTTGTGCTACCTCCAGCCCAGCGTTTCCCATGATGTACTCTGCATATAAGTTAAATAAGCAGAGTGACAATATACAGCCTTGATGTACTCTTTTCTCTATTTTGAACCAGTCTATTGTTCCATGTCCAGTTCTAACTGTTCATTCCTGACCTGCATTCAGATTTCTCAAGAGGCAGGTCAGATGATCTGGTATGCCCATCTCTTTCAGAATTTTCCACAATTTACTGTGATCCACACAGTCAAAGGCTTTGGCATAGTCAATAGAGCATGTTTTTCTGGAACTCTCTTGCTTTTTCAATGATCCAGCAGATGTTGGCAATTTGATCTCTGGTTCCTCTGCCTTTTCTAAAACCAGCTTGAACATCTGGAAGTTCACGGTTCATGTATTGCTGAAGCCTGGCTTGGAGGATTTTGAGCATTACTTTACTAGTGTGTGAGATGAGTGCAATTGTGCGGTAGTTTGAGCATTCTTTGGCATTGCCTTTCTTTGGAATTGGAATGAAAACTGACCTTTTCCAGTCCTGTGGCCACTGCTGACTTTTCCAAATTTGCTGCCCTATTGAGTGCAGCACTTTCACTGTGTTGTCTTTCAGGATTTGAAATGGCTCAACTGGAATACCGTCACCTCCACTAGCTTTGTTCGTAGTGATGTTTTCTAAGGCCCACTTGACTTCACATTCCAGAATGTCTGGCTCTAGGTGAGTGATCACACCATCATGATTATCTGGGTCGTGAAGATGTTTTTTTATATAGTTCTGTGTATTCTTGCCACCTCTTCTTAATATCTTCTGCTTCTGTTAGGTCCATACCATTTCTATCCTTTATTGAGCCCATCTTTGCATGAAATGTTCCCTTGGTATCTCTAATTTTCTTGAAGCAATCTCTAGTCTTTCCCATTCTGTTGTTTTCCTCTATTTCTTTGCATTGATCTCTGAGGAAGGCTTTCTTATCTCTCCTTGCTATTCTTTGGAACTCTGCATTCAAATGGGTATACCTTTCTTTTTCTCCTTTGTTTTTTGCTTCTCTTCTTTTCTCAGCTATTTGTAAGGCCTCCTCAAACAGCCATTTTGGTTTTTTGCATTTCTTTTTATTTGGGATGGTCTTGATTACTGTCTCTGTACAGTGTCACAAACCTCCATCCATAGTTCATCAGACATTCTGTCTATCAGATCTAGTCCTTTGAATCTGTTTGTCACTTCCACTGTATAGTCATAAGGGATTTGATTTAGGTCATATTTGAGTGGTCTAGTGGTTTTCTCCACTTTCTTCAATTTCAGTCTGAATTTGTCAATAAGGAGTTCATGATCTGAGCCACAGTCAGCTCCCGGTCTTGTTTTTGCTGACTGTATAGAGCTTCTCCATCTTTGGCTGCAAAGAATATAATCATTCTGATTTCAGTGTCAACCATCTGGTGATGTCCATGTATTGTAGTTAAATTATAATGTTTTGTTAGTTTCAAATGTGCAGCATAGTGATTCAGTTATATAGATATAACTGAATATATATGTATATATATCTGTGTATGTATGTATATATATGTAACTTTTGAACAAAGTTTTATTTTTTAAAGACCAAATTGTTGTTGTTGTTCAGTTGCTAAGTTGTGTCTGACTCTTTGTGACCCCATGGACTGCAGCATGCCAGGCTTCCCTGTCCTTGATTATTTCCCAGACTTGGCTCAAGCTCATGCCTATTAAATCAGTGATGCCAACCAACCATCTCATCCTTTTTTGTCCCCTTCTCTTCCTGACTTCAATCTTTCCCATCATCAGGGTCTTTTCCAATGAGTCAGCTCTTTGCATTAGGTGGCCAAATTATTGTAGCTTCAGCATCAGACCTTCCAGTGAATATTCAGGGTTGATTTCCTTTAGGACTGACTGGTTTGATCTCCTTCCAGTCCAAGGGACTCTCAGGAGTCTTCTCCAGTACCACCATTTGAAAGCATTAGTTCTTTGTTGCTCAGCCTTCTTTATGGTCCAACTTCTACTGGTATTTACCTCCGTATTTGAAAATAATATGTTTACAGCACTATTCTGTAGTTTATCAATATTGTATTACATATGGATTCTCTATGGTAAATGGAATTGAAATTTCTTTCACACACCTCCTCTGCTTTTTTTCTTCCATCCTTCTGTAATAGTTATCTCACAATTTTCAGTTAAATCAGTGTTTGGACTTTTTTTAAATCATGAACAATGCAAGTATAATTTACTGCAGAGCCAGGTAGTATACTGGATAATATTTTCTTTTTATGTAACTGTTTGCTTTTCTAGAGTTAATGAGTAGTTTTTTAAAAAATCGACTTTTAATTTTAGAATAATTTTAGATTTCCAGAAAAGTCACAAAGATAGTAAAGAGTATTTCTATATACCTTTCATAATGTAATTTTATTTTACATTATCATGGTACATTTTCAGAACATTGTTGGTACATTGCTATGAAGTAAACTTCAAATTTTATTAGGATTTCTTTCATTTTTTCACTAGTGTCTTTTTTTCAGTTACAGAATTCTATTCAGGGTGCCATATTGTATTTAGTGCCACATCTCCTTAGTCTCATATGGTCTTTTACAGTTTCTTAGTTTTTCCTTGCTTTTCACCATCTTGAGAGTTTTGCATTGTACTGGTCGAGTGTTTTGTAAAATGCATCTCAACATGGGTTTGTTTGGTTTTTTTTTAATGGTTAGATTGGGGTTATAATGTTTTGGGAAGAACAGATAGAGTGATGAATGCCCTTTTCATCATCATATCAGTGGATTTGTACTATCAGCATGAATCATCACTGGTGGTGCTAACATTAACCACCTGGACAAGATAGTGTTTACCAGTATTTTCCAGGGTAAAATTATTGTCCCCCTCCCTAACATTCTATTTTTTGGAAGTACATCACAAAACCTGGTTCACACTCATGGAAGGATATAACTACCCTTCAGCTCCTGGAAGGGAGGACTATATCTATATAAATTGTTTGGATTTCTTCTCTTCTCTTTCATTTATTTACTCAGTCACTTGTTTATATCAGTATGAGTTCATGGACTTCTATTTTATACTTTGGATTATCATTCTATGTTAGGTTATTTATTTTGTTGGTCAAATTGTTCCAGCTTTGGCTATTGGGATATCTTCCAGGTTGACTCCTGCATCACTTTGCTGTGAGCACTTCCCCACTTTTTGGCACTATAAGATGCTCTAGTCTCATCTTGTATTTAGCCATTTTGCCCTAGAATCAGCCATTTCTCCAAGGGTTTTGGTTCCTTTTATTGGGGAATGGTATTTAGAAATTATAGGGCTTCCCTAGTGACTCAGCAGTAAAGAATCTGCCTGTAATTCAGGAGATACAGGAGACACAGGTTTGATCCCTGGATTGGGAAGATTCACCTAGAATAGGGCATGGCAACCTACACTAGTATTCTTGATGGAAAATTCCATTGACAGAGGAGCCTGGCAGGCTACAGTCCATGAGGTCACAAAGAGTTGGTCACGACTGAGCAATTAACACTTTGACTTCTCACCCAAAGAACATAGGCCTTGTCATCAGGTTTGAATAGGTTTGCATTCAGATTGACTGCAGCAGCAGCAGGATTTAGAAATCATGGTCTAAAGTTAGGTTGTTTTAGTTTTCATTTGCTTGGTTTTCTATGTGTCTATCTCTAATTTCTCCCAAACATTTCAATAGATCTGCCAACGGCCTTTTAATTTTATTTAAAAAAGCTCAAGCAATCATAATGTCAATTTCACTTCCCCCAAGTCTCCTGGAGTCATCTACCCTTTTGATCCCACTTACCTTTCATACTGGGCACGCTTCCCTGCTCTATTCTTGGAATTTCTTCTTCTGTCAAAATAGGACTTTTCTTTGTTGTTAAACTGTAATGGAATTCCTATCTCCTGAATTCCTGAATTCCAAATCTCATTCCATTTTTTTTTTTTTTACTGGAGCATGCATTTTTTTTGCTGGATTGAATCTTTGATAGGTTTATCTAAAAAGGTGTGAAAGAAATAAAAATTTTGACCCATAGTTCTGAACACGTGTCTCTTCTTATGCCAGTTATGCACCTGAGCATCCATCATTCCATTATTCTGTTTTCCTGTCTACATTAGTTGTATTAGGTTATCTGACATCAGTCTGATTTGCAGTTGTCTGTCATTTGGGTTCTTTTTCCTGTTGTAACACTTCTGAATTTTTCTGATTATATACTTTCTTCATTCATAGAATTCTTTTTTTCACCCATAGTAAAGCACAGGATAGAATGTTCTCATCTGGACACTCATGTCTTTCAGTTCTGAGAAGCTGTAATTTTTGCTTGATAATTTTATTTCTCTCCTTTTCTATCTTCTGTTTCTTTGGAGCTACTATTAGTTGAATGTTTTTTTTCTGACTTGGCTGTTTTTCTTTTATCTTCTGTTGTCATTATTTTAACTTATTATTTCCCCTATTTTGGGGATATTTTCTTGATTGTATATTTTAGGCCTTAATTTTGAATTATTATATTAACTTTCTTAAAAGTTTTTCAAGAATTCTTTCTCTTTTTTTGCATTCATCGCTTTTCATGGCATCCTGTTTTCGTTTTACAAATGCACTGTCTTGTCTTTTCTCTCAGAGGATATTGATAGTAATGTATCATTTTCCTCTCACCCTGGATAATTAGATTGTTTCTACACAGAATTCCAAGTTGAAAATCACTTTTCTTTCCAAATTTTTAAGATATTATTCCATCCTTTTATAGCTTCAGTGGTTGTGGTTGAGAAAGTCTTGACATCATTCTTGTTTCCAGTTTCTTGTTCATTGTCTAGATTTCCCCTCTCCACTAGACTCCTTTCTTTATCTCTTGTATTCTGAAATTTCATGATTTATGCCCTTTTCATTCACAGTACAAGGCACACATTTGGTGTTTAATGTGAATACTTATTTTTTCAATGGATAGCAATAATTCCTAACAGTTATTGAGTGCCTGTTATGAACTTGACTGTATGCTAAGTGCATCCATTCACTGATACCCCAAACAATCCTATGAGATAGTGTTGTTACCATCTTAAAGAGGCATAAACTGAGGCCAAATGTCAAAAGCAAAGTAGGAAGGTAAGAACATTTTATTTAGTTGTTTATTTTTTGGCTGCACTGTGCAGCTTGAAGGATCTAAGTTCCCCCATCAGGGATTGAACTCATGCTATGGGAATGAAAGTGCTGAATCCTATCAACTAGACCACCAGGGAACTCCCAAGATAAGAGCTCTGAGATGGTAATGCTGTAGTACATATAGCCACTTCCAGGTTTACAGTAGAGTCTCCTGGTCTTAGAAGTCATCATCTCATCAAGGTGATTTTTCATATCTTTATTGTGATATGTGGATTTTATGGTTTAATTCCCAGATACTAATCTTAATGTCAGTATCTTGGCAAGGGGTGAATGTGGGTGTGGAACCACCTAATAGGAAAATTTTAAATTGGATGCAGACATTAATGTAAAAAATGTACCTTTGGGGCAAAGTTAAAATAATATATTTGATGATTTAAAAACATTGTGCTCAAGCACCTAAATCTCTATGGTCTCGAAAAGCCTGCTGGTATCAAAGCAAGTAGCTGTGGTGATGAGTAGTGTATGGACAGAGTTTCATACACTTTATCTTGCTTTTTAAGTAAGGTTTCTATTGTAACTACCATAACGTGGCTTCTTAGAAAAGCTGTGCCAACAACACAGCAGCCAGTGGGAGAGTGATTCAAGTATTTATTGAGACATTTTTTTAGGGGTGCTGATATATGTAAGTAAATGAATCTTTGGAGTCACAGTCTTCTCAGATGCTAAGGATCCTCCAGAGAGGAGAGCCAGGAAGACTGGAAAGCAAACCAGTTGAATCAAGTGTGACGTCTTTGTACTAAATTGTCATCCAACTGGAGTGACTGGCCTTCCCAAGTTAAGCTTTTTGAACACAAGTCAAAATTGCTAGGCAGTTAATGGTACTTCTTTAAAATAACCTTCTGAATTATCCAAAATAAGCATTTACACGCAGGCACTTAATTCTGAGTAATTAATGTCGGTCTGTATAACCCAGCAGCTTAATGAGCTGGGGTGTAGCAGGGACACACTGAGTCACTGGAGAACCCAGAGGGCTGGCTGTGAAAAGAGCCCCTCAGCTTGCCAGAGTTTTTGGTAAGAGCTGGAACATTTTTTATAGGCACATCATTATTGAGTTCCAGCCTAAAGACGTATTGGCTCAAGGCAAGATTTCATGTACCCTATTATATTGCAGTTACAAATGCATCTCTGGATTAATTGTGACAGTCAACTCCTACATTCTCTATGGGCAAACATTTTGAAAGCATAATTTTCTGTAGTAAATGAGCCTTGAGCTGAGAGAAAGATTTGGCCTAAAAACTGAAATCATCAAGTAGATAATCTTTGATGCCTCCCTTTGTGAGCCTTTTCTCTCCCTTTTAAATCATCCTCTGGCAAACTCCCCAACCCCCAAGGTTTTCACCTGGATCCTGGTCCCCGTCAAGAGGAATGCTTTAATAGTTTACCAATAATAATCACTGAATTAGTATTATACCATGATATTCTACCCAAGAGGATTTGCATTTAAGAAGAAGCTTTGTAGAAAAGGAATCTAAAAGAATGATGTATGATAGGATCTTAGGTACTGTATTCATTCATGGAACATTAATTGCTCCTCTGCTATGTGACACAGGCTGGGGAAACAAAGATTAATAAGATATGGTTCTAACCTCTGAGAGTTTCACTGCTCAGCAGGAGAGACAGAAACGTAAAACAATTAATTGTATAATAGAATATGATTTTCCATTTTAATCATAGAATTAAGATGCAAGGTTGATTTATTATATCTGAAGCAGAAGCTAAAATGAGCAAAGGAAATTATGAGAGGCTTCATAGAGAAAGGGACATTTGAGTTAAACGATGTGTGGTGATAAATACTAATGGGGGGATTTTAAACACCCAATACATCTAAAGGGTGAAGCTGATTGGCTTCTAGGAGGGGAAGGAATTTTGGGCCTCATGACTCCCTTCGACCCTGTTGAATCATATTGGGTAGATGAACCGTTACTCTGCCTGTCATGAAGCAGCACCAAGAGCAGCAAAACCTGAAACTGACAGCAGAGCCAGAAATTACAAAGAGCAGGAGGTGTTTTACTTAGCTCTCCCTAAGGGAAACAGCAATGTCCATAACATTAAAAAAAAAATGTTGGGAAGGCTACTCTACGCCCTCATAAGTCCAGATTTATTAAGTGCACAAAAGTGGTGCTGCCAAAAGGAAATAACTGGAGAATTTTCTGGAGCCAAGGCGGGTAGAAATGCAGTGATGAGAAGTTGGAAAGCAGCATTATCATTTTCCAGACTGGATTTCACTTTGTTCCACTTCAACCAGTGACCCACCATGGTCCAACACAAAATTTAAAACAAGACCATAGCAAGCCTCTGTTCCAAATGAGAAGATGGAAAATAACAAATACAATAGAGGTAAGGAAATCCTTCTGCAGGCCTCCTTGGCAGGAAAAGGTGTGAGGGCAGGGCAAGGAAAAGGTGAAGGAGGAGAGAAAGGAAAAGAAAGGAACAAGTGGCTATTAATGTTTTACACCAAGGCTTTGTGTGATGGTCGTATACGTTGTTGGAATGCACAGTGGTCAATAACTCCTTACATCAAAGTGGACTGTTTACTTGGATAATGATTTTTGTGATCTTAAGCCCTCCTCTTATGTTTGAGGAGCCCTCAAGTAGTAATGAAGTGGTGGTAATGGGTGCTGAAAGGAGGGTGCACCAGTGTGAATTTAAGTTTCTTTGTTTATAACCTTTAGGCTGTGCCTATAGGAAAACACACATGGAATCTAAAATAGTTTATTTATTGTTTTTGGCTATCACAACTGCTAAGTAGGATGCACAGATGACCTGACTTTTTTTTTTTTTGGACTGAAGATGCTTGAAGAAGTTTCTGAGGAAAAAAAATTATTGCTCACAAACACGGCTTATGTATCTATCTCTGTTTGCCAAAGCTGAACATAAATTATTTTCTATTAGTAGCTGTTCTGTTCAATGCATTCCTTATGTTTGGTTCTCCAGGATGGCTTTATTCACTAAACAAATGTCTTTTTCTATACTCAGTATGCTCGAGCACTGTTTGTATTACTTAAGAAGATACAAAAATGAGGTAGAGTTGAATTTTATTTTCAAGGAGTTTAGTGTCTCACATGGGAAAAATATATAGGTCAAGGTAGAAAGTGACAGAAGTCTTGAAAGGAGCATAGTTACTGTGCTGCCAGCATTTGGGTAAGGAAATATTGCACCATTTGTGATGCTCAGAAAAGATTTTGTGGATAAAAAAGGCCTAGATTTGGCCTTGAGGAATGCTAAATGTGTACAGATGGAGCTGAATAGGAAGGTTATTGCAGTGGAGCATAGAATGGCGTGAGTCGACATAATGACACAGGAAAGATGAAGGTGAGACAGAGAGAATGAGTAGATAGTGACATCAGGAAAGCAGTCATCCAGAGAAATAGTGGGATTCAAGTAAGATGAAGAAAGGTATCAGTGGATTACAGAGCGCCTTGAACGCTAGGTCAAAACATTTGAACTTAAGTCAAAGAATCCACCTGGCCATACAAGAGCCTTAGGAGACGCAGATTCGATCCCTGGGTCAGAAGAGCCCCTGA
Organism: Antilocapra americana; assembly: GCA_007570785.1. Classification (NCBI taxonomy): domain Eukaryota; kingdom Metazoa; phylum Chordata; class Mammalia; order Artiodactyla; family Antilocapridae; genus Antilocapra; species Antilocapra americana. The sequence continues at coordinate 2,549,021 of ML661955.1, forward strand.
GGAGGAAATGACAACCCATTTCAGTATTCTTGCCTGGAAAATGCCATAGATAGAGAATCCTGGCTTGCTACAGTCCATAGCGTCGCAAAGAGTCGACATGACTGAGTGACTAAGCATGCAAGCACACGTAAAGTAGGAGCTAGGTACTCACCTGGGCAGCACATTGTATTGAAGTTAGAACAATACAGAGAAGATTAGCTTGGCTCCTGCACAAGGATGACATGGAAATTCACTAAGCATTCCATATTTTTAAGAGCCCAATTAAAAACAAACAAAAAAGGAATGGGGAAAACTGAAGGTAAAAAGCCATATTTAAAAACTGAAGATAAAAAGGTATATTTAAGTATCTGTAAAACGTGGACTACCCTGGTGGCTCATCTGGTAAAGAGTCTGCTTGCAATGCGGGAGACCTGGATTTGATCCCTGGGTTGGGAAGATCCCCTGGAGGAGGGCATGGCAACCCACCCCAGTATTCTTGCCTGGAGAATCCCATGGACAGAGGAGCCTGGTGGGCTAGAGTCCATGGGGTCGCAAAGACATGACTGAGCAATTAAGCACGTAATGTGACCTTAGTGTTAGAAGAGGTTTTTATTTTTTAAAAAAGTAGGATGTAGGAAGATGTCAATGGATTTTTTAAAAAATTATTAATTTTTATTTTGTTGTGATAAGAATATATAACATACGATATACTCTCAATAAGGGCTTCCCCAGGTGGCTTAGCAATAAGAATCCACTTGCAATTCAGGAGATGTGAGTTCAATCTCTGGGTTGAGAAGATCCCCTAGAGAAGGAAATAGCAATCCACTCTAGTATTTTTGTATGGGAAATCCCATGGACAGAGGAGCCTGGTGGGTTACAGTCTATGGGGTAGCAAAAGAACTGGACACAACTAAACAACAACAACTCTCAATAAATCTTTAAGTGTACAATGCAATACTGTTAATTATAGGCTTGACATTATAAAGTAGGTCTCTGTAACCTATTCATCTTGCATATCTAAAGCTTTATACTCATTAATTAACAGCTTCCCATTTCTCCCTCTCCTCAGCCCTTATCATTCTACTCTCAGCTTCTGTTTGATTACTTGTATTTATTTATTTATATTTAAAAAATTATTTTATTTTCTCTTTTGGCTATGCTCTGTGGCATCTGGGATCTTAGTTCCCTGTTCAGTTCAGGTGCTCAGTCGTGTCTGACTCTTTGCAACCCCATGAATCACAGCATGCCAGGCCTCACTGTCCATCACCAACTCCTGAAGTCCACCCAAACCTGTGTCCATTGTGTCGGTGTTGCCATCCAACCATCTCATCCTCTGTTGTCCCCTTCTCCTCCTGCCCTCAATCTTTCCCAGCATCAGGGTCTTTTCCAATGAGTCAACTCTTCACATGAGGTGGCCAAAGTATTGGAGTTTCAACATCAACATCAGTCCTTCCAGTGAAGACCCAGGACTGATCTCCTTTAGGATGGACTTGTTGGATCTCCTTGCCGTCCAAGGGACTCTCAAGAGTCTTCTCTAACACCACAGTTCAAAAGCATCAATTCTTCAATGCTCAGCTTTCTTTGTAGTCCAACTCTCACATCCATACATGACTACTGGAAAAACCATAAGCTTGACTAGACAGGCCTTTCTTGACAAAGTAATATCTCTGCTTTTTAATATACTGTCTAGGTTGGTCATAACTTTCCTTCCAAGGAGCAAGCGTCTTTTAATTTCATGGCTGCAATCACCATGTTTAGTGATTCTGGAGCCCCAAAAATTAAGTCAACCACTGTTTCCCCATCTGTTTGCCATGAAGTGATGGGACCGGATGCCATGATCTTAGTTTTCTGAATGTTGAGCTTTAAGCCAACTTTTTCACTCTCCTCTTTCACTTTCATCAAGAGGCTCTTTAGTTCCTCTTCACTTTCTGCCATAAGGGTGGTGTCATCAGGGATCAAACCTGCACTCTTTGCATTGGAAGCACAGAGTCTTAACCACTGGACTATCCAGGAAGTTTCCTGTTTGATGACGTTTAGATAATCTGTATGGAATCATGCTGTATTTGTCCTTTTGTGATTGACCATTATCCATTTTGATGCATATTGCAGCATGTCTTTCTTTTTAAAGGCTGAATAATATTCATCGTATGTATATATCATTTTCTTTGTCTTTTCATCCATCAATAGACATTTTGGGTTGTCTCCACATCATTGTGAATAGTGCTGTAATGAACTGGAAGTACAGATATCATTTTGAAATCTTGATTTAAATTCTTTGGCTATACATCAGGTGTGGGATTACTAGATCTTATTGTAATTCTATTTTTTTAATTTTTGAGAAACATCTGTACTGTTTTCAGTAGTAGCCACAAAAATCTTTTATTTCCAATAACGGTGTACAAGGGTTTCAGTTTCTCACATCCTCGTTGACACTTGTTGATTTCCAGTTTCATTCCATGTTGTCGTAAAATATAATTGGTATATTTCAATCTTCCTATATTAAAATTTGTTTTGTAACATATCATTGATACTGGAGAATCTTATGTACACTTGAGGAAAAGGTGAATTCTGATACTATTGCGTGAAATGTTCTACATGTGTATTAGGTTCATTAAGTCAATAGTTTGGTATAAGTCTGCTATTTCTTTGTTAATTTTCTATCTAGCTGTTCCGTCCATTTTTGAAAGTGGAGTAAAGTCCCCTACCATTATTGTTGTCTATTTTTCTCTTCAGTTCTTTCAGTGTTTGCTTTATATATTTTGGTGCTCTGATGTCGGGTACCTATGTATTTATAATTTTTATATCTTAAAGAATTGAATCTTTTATTATTGCATAATATCCTTTTTGGTCTCTTGTGACAATTTTTGACTTTGTTTTTTTTTTTCTGCCATAAATGTAATCACTCCTACTCCATTTTGGCTAACATTTGCATGGAATATCTTTTCCTGTCCTTCACTTTCAGCCTATGTGTGTCCTTATCTATGTCTTTCAGATATAGTTAAAATGAATATCTCATACATAGCATATAGCTAAATCTTGTTTTTTAAAATTCATTCAGCCTCTCTATTTCTTTTCATTGAGAGGTTTAGTTCATTTCCATTTAAAGTAATTATTTATTGGGAAGGATATACAATTGTCAGTTTATTAATTGGTTTCTATTTGTCTTGTAGTTCTTTTGTCCTTTTCCTGTCTTTCTTTGTGTTTTTTTGGGGGTGGTGGTGGTTTATATGCTATGATTCCTTTCTCTCTTTCTTTTTGTTTATAGGTATTTTCTTTGTGGTTTCCATGGAGCTTACATAAAATGTCTTATAACAGTTTTTTTGAAGCTACTATCAACTTATTGTCAGTCATATACTTTATTTATTACATACTTCACTAATGTCCCCTAAACTTTGTTATCAACTTAACAATTTACATCTAAAATGTATTTCATATGTATATAGTGTTCTGTGTACCATTAACATATTTTTATTATAGTTATTTTAGTACTTTTTTCTTTTGACTTTTACACTAGAATTAGAAGTGATTTGTCAACCACAATTACAGTAATACAATATTCTGTATTTGCCTATATATTTACCTTTACCAACAATTTATATAGTTGACCCTTGAATAACACCAATCTGAAGTATATGGGTCCACTTACACATGAATTTTGTTCAATAGATACTACGGTGCTATACTTCACAGTATTGAATCTGCAGATGCTGCACCACAGATATAGAGGACTGACTGTAAATTTATGTGTGGATTTTTGACTGCACAGGGGTCAGTGCTTCTAATCTCTACATTGCTCAAAGTTCAACTGTACTTTCTAATGCTATAGTGTTTCCCTTTAGTGTCCTTTCATATCAAATTAAAGAATACCCTTTAGTATTTCTTGTGAGGCATTTCTAGGGGTGATGAACTCATTTAGTTTTTGTTTGAGAAAGTCTTCATCTCTCCTTCATTTTTTAAGGGCAGTTTTGCCAGGCAGAATATTCTAGATTGGCAGTTTTCTTTTTCTATCAGTAATTTGAATATATTATCCCGTTCCTTTCTGACTCGTAGTGTTTCTGCTGAAATATCCACTGATAGTGTTATGGGACTTCCTGTGTCATGACAAATTGTTTTTCTCTTGCATTTTAAAACTCACCTTTTGTCTTTATCTTTGGAAAATTGGATTATATGTATCACTGATTTCTTTGAGCTCATTTTACTTGGGATATTTTGGGTTTCTTGGATTTAGTTGTATATTTCCTTCCCCAGATTTGATGAGGTTTTATTTCTTTGAATAGATTTCTTATCTTTTTTCTCCCTCTTCTTCTGAGACTTCTACATTGTGTATATTGGTCTGCTTGATGGTGAATAATAAACTCCTTAAGTTTTTTTTTTTCTCGTCTTTTTGGTGTCTATGTGGATAATTTCAAATTTCCTATCTTCAGGCTCATTGAGTATTTTTACTCTGTACTCTAGTCTGATGTTGAACCTCTCTATGAAATTTTTAAGTTCAGTTATTTTATTCTTCAACTCCATGATTTCTGTTTAGTACTTTTCACTAAATTTTTTTGAAATTTTCACTTTGTGCATTGTTCTGAGCTCACTGAGCATTTTTGTGAAGTTTTGTTGGAAAAAAAACTAAGGTAATCCATATATTTTTGTTTTAGTAGAGTGAGTTTCTGGATGTTGTTCCTCTGTTGGGATTGTGTTTCCCAATAATTTCATTTTCTTTGATTCTGTGTAGGTATTTATGCTTTAGAAAAAAGGCCTCCTCTCCCAATCTTTACATGTTAACCGCATGTAGAAGACCTTTACAAATCAACCTGGCTACAACTTCTGTGGGTCTTTCAAATCTTCATGCCAGTCTAAACTGCCATCTTTATTCTTAATGGCCCCGGATTATTTCTCTGATAGGTTTAATAAATGCTTACATTGGGTTGGGGAGCAAGAGGCTTTACAGTGCTCTTGTGTTCTTGTTCAAACCAGTATCTTTTTTTCTCAGTGGCCCTCAAGTGTCTAAAATATGTTGGATCTCATTAGAACTCTAAGAAACTATTCCATGGGCAAGCTCCAGAAAATATTTGAATTTTTGATATGAGGTTCAGCTCTTCCCTTCCCCAAGGAAAATCTGGGAGCTGGGTTTTTCCTCCCTTATCTGCTTGCTCTGTACTCAAACAGGACTCCTGTGGCCAGTGTCTACTCACTAGTTCAAACTGTCATATTTGTTCTCTGTAGCCCCCAAGGGTCTAGTATATGGGGGATCCCATCAGTTCTCAGAAATGGGCAAGTTAGAAACCAGTTCCTTGGAGACCATCTGAGAAGGTTGAAATGTTTTATGTGCAGCCTATGTATTGTTGTTGAATTGGTGTGTATTCTGGTTGCAGAATCCATGTATTGTTGAATTGGTGTATTCATGGAGAAAAAAGAGTGTCTAGGGCTTCCTATTTTACCATCTTACTGATTTTAGTCTCAGAAGGGTTTTTAATCAAAGTATTGGTGTAATCAAAGGGATGGTTTCTGAATATTTATCTGGCATGAGTTTTATGGGCTTACTAACAAGCATAGTGGTGTAAACGAATCACAGCTAGGTGTGTGCCCCAGAAAGTTCACTTCTTTTCATTAAGATAAAGCCATAGAAACTACCTGTTTCATTGATCTTGATGTATATTAATCATTAGGAATGATTTTTGTAATGTATATTTATTTATCTGTTTCTTCTTTCATTCATTCATCCACACCAACATTATCTCAAAGAGATTAATACTTTTCTATCTGTCCAAAGCTGTTCATTCTGATTACTTAGATTCTTAAATCATGTAAGATGGGTATATGATTTCCAGAAATTTGTAAGCATAGGAAAATAGTATAGGGTTAAGCTTTAAGGCAAAATTATATGTCCCAGTTAAAAGTTTTCTTGACTTGAGCAACTCAAATGAATCAAATAATGAGTAGATCAACTCTTTGATTTTGGCTATGGAGGCTCTGGATTTATACCAAGCACAATGAAGTGGAGAATTAGGCAATTCAACCCCCAAATTCTCTAGTAAAAGAAAAAGTAAAATTTAAAAAGAAATGTTTGGAGGATTGTGGGTTGACTAAACAGATTAATAACCTCTAGTAACTATTTACATTTACAGAGTAATTGTTTGATTATTTATTCAATTTGCCCCATGTATACACTATAAATAATAAAGTGCTTATTTAGAGGATATAAGAATTTTTAACATAGTTGATTTTCTATCTATAAAAATAGTCCTGTCCCACAATGGTCTCTTGGTTCTTTATTAGTCAGTGGTACCAGAATGCTTCTCATAATTGTTCTCTGACAAACTCCATCAATATGGCCAAGATTTGAATCTGAAGTGTCCCAGGGTCAGGCCTTGGACACTTTCTCTTTTCTACTAATACTCACCACCTAATGATCTAATCTGTTCCCATACTTTTAAACAAAATCTTTATGCTGATGACTCCCAAATCTACATATCCAGTCTAAACCTCTTAAATCCAGAGAGGTTTAGTAAGTCCATTCCCACTTTAATGTCTGAAAGGCTTTTCAACTAAAATGATTTCAGCTGGTTTTCTTATTGAAATTTGCACTTCCATGTAATAAATAGCACCTCTATTCATCCGACTGGTCAGGACAGAAATACTGTTACTGTTTCTCTCTTCTATCACACTTTCAATTCAGTAGCAGATTCTCTCTGATCTACCTATAGACTCTATCTGGAATTCTTCCTATTTACTATGACTTCCACTGCTATCACTCTAGTTTAAGCCATTTCCAGAGCTTGCCTGCTTTATTGCAGTACTGTCCCTAACTGATCTGTTTCTGCCCTGAACCTGTTATAGTCCTTTCAACTCTTTAGCAAGACTGATTTGTGTAAGTAAAATATCTGTAGCCTTCTCCTCTCTTTAGCTTAAGCTTCTTGCTCGGCAGAGGCTACCTACCAAGCTCAGTTCTGTTTGACACATTAGGCCTGGATTGGTGTGGCTCTGTGCCCAGAGCAATCTGGTTTTATTCACTAACAGCAGCTTACAGTTTCATTTGTACTGTTAGAGAAAAAAAAATGTATGGAACTTCCCAAAGAGCATAATGCAAAAGCATATGAAAGGCAGTATTCCTTTCAGAGCCTTCCATATGTAACCACCTAGAATTTAGTGACCCTTGGTACATTTCACTGTGAATAGGATATGGATTGGGTGGATAATTTCAAGAGTCCCAAGCTTTGTTGTTCATTGACTATGTTCATTTAGAATGCATTTGAATACTGTAATTCTCTAATAGATGGGAACTTATATCTGTGACATAGGATTATTCAACCTGTTTTCTAACCACAGTAATCTGTGCTGGGAAGTTCTCTTGCTACTTATTCCCAGGAGAAGTAAGACTGCATTTGCTTTTCATCCATCTTAATAAACTGTATAAATAGCAGTTGTGGTGTGCTGTCCCACTGTATGGGCCCAGTGGTGTGGTTGCATCCTATTAACTGTGGGAATGCATCTGTCTCCTGCACGTTTAATGTGAGCATTTTCCTGCTTTGCTTTTGGAGCCTCTTGAGATGTGGTGTTAGTTGCAGGACACATAAGCTGACAGGAGAGTATCAATCAATCAAATATTTATTGAGTGCTTACTACGTGAAAGGCACTGTGCTAAGCTGGGTTTAAGCAGAGTATTAAGATGAGTTGGAGGAAAAGTGTTCTTTTTTTAGAAACTCTCAGAGGCCCAGTGTCAGACAGAAGGGGAAAGCTGTGCAGAAGAATACTTTTCCAGACTATGGAAAATTGTGAATGAGGTGTTTGCACCTTGCTGTTTTCACTCGTTTCTTTCTTGATACCTCCTCCTTCACACGTTTTCCTATTTACCCAGGCCCTGTATACTCTCCCCTCTTGTAACCACACTACCCAGTACTGGCGTTATTTCCTTCAGCTGTGCCTCAGCCTTCCCCTCTCCCCGCTTATCCAAATGTATCATGTCCATAGTGACATCCCTTTGCATTACAACCTGCCCCCCTAGTCTTATAAATATGTTAGTGATCAAAATCATTTAATTCATTTATTTACCAGGGGTATTTACATTTTAATCTGTATACTATACATGACCCTCTAATGATGACATTAAAAACACTAATAGACTAGAAGAGGGAGATTTGTTTTTTAGTTGTATGTGTATTTCTGGAATCCTTCAAATCACACTTCTGTCAGCAGCCACCGATTTTGTTCAGAGGTATAATTAACTATATTCACTACTCATTTAATTTTTTCTTACCATGGATTCAATTTAAAAGAAACTTGCAACAGCTTAAACCACCTAATTTCCCTTTCACATTTTCATTTAGCAGGTTGTTGAAAAGAAGAAAAAGCTTGCATTTTAAAGTCCAAGAACCCTAGAGGTTTTTTTTCCCTTTTCTCTTTTTAGCTGTTTGCAATGTGTTCATTGATGTGCAGGTGATAGTGTCTTTAGATTTTCAATAAATTGCATTCAGTATCAGTATCAGTTCAGTCGCTCCGTAGTGTCCGACTCTTTGTGACCCCATGAGCATGCCAGGCCTCCCTGTCCATCACCAACTCCTGGAGTCCCCCCAGACTCATGTCCATCGAGTCGGTGATGCCATCCAGCCATCTCATCCTCTGTCGTCCCCTTCTCCTGCCCCCAATCCTTCCCAGCATCAGGGTCTTTTCCAATGAGTCAAACTCTTTGCATGAGGTGGCCAAAGTATTGGAGTTTCAGCATCAATATCAGTCCTTCCAATGAAGACCCAGGACTGATCTCCTTTAGGATGGACTTGTTGGATCTCCTTGCAGTCCAAGGGACTCTCAAGAGTCTTCTCCGACACCACAGCTCAAAAGCATCAATTCTTTGGCACTCAGCCTTTTTCGCTGTCTGACTCTCACATCCATACATGACCACTGGAAAAACCATACATAGCCTTGACTAGACAAACCTTTGTTGGCAAAGTAATGTCTCTGCTTTTCAATATGCTATCCAGGTTGGCCATAACTTTCCTTTCAAGGAGTAGGCATCTTTTGATTTCATGGCTGCAATTATTTGGAGCCACCAAAAATAAAGTCTGACACTTTTTCCACTGTTTCCCCATCTATTTCCCATGAAGTGATGGGACCAGATGCCATGATCTTAGTTTTCTGAATGTGGAGCCATAAGCCAACTTTTTAACTCTCCTCTTTCACTTTCAGCAAGAGGCTTTTTAGTTCCTCTTCACTTTCTGCCATAAAGGTGGTGTCATCTGCATATCTGAAGTTATTGATATTTCTCCCAGCAATCATGATTCCAGCTTGTGCTTCTTCCAGCCCAGCGTTTCTCATGATGTACTCTGCATAAGTTAAATAAGCAGGCTGACAATATACAGCCTTGACATATTCCTTTTCCTATTTGGAACCAGTCTGTTGTTCCATGTCCAACATGACATGCAATGTGAATTGCATTCACATCTCTCAAATCGTGTTCTCACATGATAAAATGTTGATGGGACTCAAAGATAAGTTTTAGAACTGTTGTGCTGCATTCAAAAATTGATTACAATTTTGAGGAAAAAAAAGACAAAATAGGCTAGCTACGTGATGGATGAGGGTGAAGAGCCACATAGATAGCAGCTGGAGAATTCCTGGATTGCAGCAGATCTTCAGTGAAAAAGACTTGCTGAAATGTGTGTATGTGTGCTAAGTTGTTTCAGTCAGGTCTGACTCTTTGCAACCTTATGGACTTGTAGCCCACCAAGTTATTCTGCTTATGGGATTCTCCAGGCAAGAATTCTGGATTAGGTTGCCATGCCCTCCTCCAGGCAATCTTCCCGATCCAGGTATCAAACCCACGTCTCTTGTCTGCTGCATTGGCAGAGGAAATCTTTACCACCAGCGCCACCTGGAAAACATGCAAGTCCATAGTCATCTAGATCTCTGTGTGATCAGTTGGAGTTGTATGAGCAGTATGGATGGAGCGGGGAACTGTGCTCTTCTGATTGTGATGGGAAGTCCTCAGCTACAGAAGAAAGCAAGAACAGCCTGGCACACAGGACTAGATAAGGTCCTATCTAAAGAAGTGAAGTAAGCAGGGCATTATAAGATTAGATGAAGGCTTAAATTGGTGAACTTTCATAGGGTACTCTGAAGGCCAGAAACTCCAAAGAAATCCAGAAGTTGAAGACAAGCAATGTTAGAAATATAAGAAAAGGTTTCCTGAGACCAGGCAAGGATAAGAGTTACAAATCAATGAAAAGAAATTGAAAGTAGTAATATTTGTAATAACCTATAAAGGAAAAAACTATGAAAAGGGATGTGTGTGTGTGTGTGTGTGTGTGTGTGTGTATAACTGAATCACTCATCTATACACCTGAAATTAATACAACATTGTAAAACAACTACAATTTTTTAAGAAAGAAATTGAGAGTAGAAAATATGAACATGATTGGACTGTATTCCTTTTTAGTCATTCTCCCTTATGGCCTTTAGGTACAACATAATCTTTTAAAATCAGTTGAATAATAATCAGTGATTTTATAGAAGAAACACTGAATTTTGCACATTTTCTCCTTCTCTGGACCACCCATTGCTGCAGTGTTGGACTGAGATTCCCACTAACATCAAAATATATTCCTATATGGCAGCTATCGAATTAGAGGGATAGTAACATAAGACCTGAACAACACATATTTAGGGTCATTTTGTAGATAACCAGTAAAGGATAGAAACCTAAAACCCCTAGAATGCTGTTAGAGCCAGTATCTGGTGGGCACATTACAAATTTGAAAACTGCAGAGCATCTTAGTTAGCCAGAAAAACATGCCAGCATCCTGGTGTTTGTGGGTTTGCAGATGCCTGGCACTGACAGTGTTTGTCCCATGGCAGGGTGGTCAGAGCTAATGCCATCCAGATTAACAGATGTGTTTTTCGTTCCCCTCTAACAGTCTTCTTGAGACCACAGGCTTAGACCACAGGTCAGAAATCAAGGCAGGATTCAGAATGTGTGTGCAACTAGCTTAGAGGCATCCTGCATTCTGAGGAGCCAGTTGATCTTGTGATTGAGCAATTAAAGGAATTTTATACCACTTGGCAAAAGAGCCAGCCCCACCAGGCTGAGGGCTACAGGTAATAGCTTATGTCTCAGGTACTTTTTGATTTTCATTGATTGATTTTTTTTTTTTTTTGACTATTGGTCAAGGGCTTCCCAGGTGGCACAGTGGTAAAGAATCTGCCTGAAAATACAGGAGACCCAGGATCCCCTGGAGTAGGAAATGGCAGTCCACTCCAGTATTCTTGCCTGGAAAATCCCATGGACATAGGAGCCTGGTGCACTACAGTTGATGGGGGTTGCAAATAGTCAGACCTGACTGATCTCTCTCTCTCTCTCTCTCTCTCTCTCAGACACACACACTGAAGTCCTCTAGCCTCACCTCTTTTTTTTATTGAAGTATTTACAATATTATACTAGTTTCAGGTATACAACTTAGCAATTCAATATTTTTATAGATTATACTCCATGTCAAGTTATTACAAAATAACAGCTATATTTCCTCATTGCTTATTTACTTTATACATATGTGTGATCAAGCCACCAAAGGCTCTTTGGCTCTGTCTACAGCCCCAGCTTGACCAGTGCCTGCTTCAGGTACACCTTACTTACAGATTGACCTCCCTGCGTACTTGCCTCAGGCCTCAGCTAAGTATTGCTCTAGCTTTAGATCAGAACATCTCCACCAGGTTAGCTTATCAAAAGGGTGGTGAGGGGTGTGTTCCTCTGCTGATTTTCCTGGTAACTAATGGGCTCACCTGACATCAACTCTGCTATAACGTTTACCCTCCCCCTGCCCCTGGAAGTGGAGCCTGCCGCTCTGACCAGTCTGCTCTCTACCACAGGTGGTGGGGTGCCACTCCAGGACCTTGCTTCAGACATGCAAGCTCCCTACCCCAGTTGTTTAAACCCTTGGCATCTCTGTCCCTGAGTTCAGGTTCTTTCTTCAGTCTTGAAGATGGGCTGAAGGACTTGTTCAGCACTTGCTCAGCATGTGAGCATGCTAAGTCACTTCAGTCTTTGTAACCGTATAGGAAATAGTCTACCAGGTTCCTCTGCCCATAGGAGTCTCCAGGCAAGATACTAGAGCAGGTTGCCATTTCCTACTCCAGGGGATCTTCCTGACCCAGGGATCAAAACTGTGTCTCTTGCATTGGCAGGCGGGTTCTTTACCACTAAGCCACCTGGGAAGTCAACAACATAGTAGTTTATTTCTGTTAGTCCCATACCTCTATATGCTCTATATTGCTCCTTCACCGTCTCTCTCCCCACTGGTAATCACTAGTTTGTTCTCTGTATCTCCAAGTCTGCTTCTGTTTTGTTATATACACTCATTTATTTTATTTTTTATTTAATTTTTTAGATTCTATATAAAAGAGAGTATTATGCTTTGTGAATTAAGTTAGAGAACACTCTATGTTACTCCTTATATATTAGTCTTACCTCTTGAATTCGTTTTCTCTATAGTGCTGCCTACAGGTTCTTCAAGTTTAATTGTTTAGTTGAGAAGAGTCTGCTTAGAAAGAAAGTTCAGGAAAAACATTTGTCTCATAAAGTTATCTGAATTATTGAATGTGACAAAGTAAATGATGTACCAGCGCAGTTCTCAGAATATAGCACATGCTCAAACGGAGAAAAACAATTCTTTTCCTACCCTTCAACTCTTACTGTTCAGCCTGTTCCCAAAAGAATCCCTTTTTTAAATTAGCTCTTCATATGTGAAATAAACATACCATTTGATAGCCTATTAAACAGCAAACCAGAAATGAATAGTAATTGTAGACCAGCATTTCTCAGTTTCATTACTGTTGACATTTTGGGTTAAATGAGTCTTTGTGGTAGGGGTGTGTCTTGGGCATTATAGCATGTTTAGTAGCATCCCTAGCCTCTACCTGCTAGATTCTAGGAGCATCCCCCTCATTATGACATTCAGAAATATCTCCAGGCATTTCCATATGTCTCCTGGAGGAGCAAAATAGCTCTTAGTTAAGACCATTTCTTCAGAAAACTGAATTCATCATACCCATGCCTTTGCTGCTGCTCTTCAGCTCTCTGGTTTTGGAAATAAAAGCAAATGACAAAAGAAATGGACATCAGGCATATTTGTTTAAAACAGTGTAACATCTGCAGGCAGTACTGTCTTTCCACAGAATTCCATTCATGATGTGCCTGGCACTTTGGAACCCAGTATCTAGCAGGAATGGTGTTCCCAGGGCTTTGGTAAGGCTGGGGCCCTCAAAGGACGGTGAGACCAGGACACAGGCAGCCAAGTTTTTTACACCTTCCACTTGGCATCCTGGGCGATGAGAAAGTGATGCCTCATGTTTCCCAACAGCAGGAAAACTCCATTATTTTCACCATGGTCTATGGAAAATCACAGGTCATTTCCAAAAATATAGATGAGAGTTACAAGGGTTTTCTGAATAATTTTCAGTTTACCAGTTAGTATCTTTTAAAGAGAATGACTCATTCCCTGATTATTCCATTTATTTGAGAGGATGGTTACTGTCTCAGTAATAATTGTTCTCCTATAATATTTTGGCAAACCTTGGAAATAAATCCTGGTTTTGGAATGGGATAGTTCATTGATTGACATTTGTTCCAGGATAAATAACCATCTGATAAAATCCACAGTTCCAAATCCTGCCAGTAGTTTCAGATACATCTGTTTGTAATTATCCTATCATTTGCTAGTTATTTCTCCTGATGGTTCACAGCTCTCTGCATCCTCTGAATGTTACAAACCAACGGCCTTCTCCTTAGTGTAGATTTTCCTCCTTCTCTTTAGCTAGCTCCATTCCTGGCAGCTACATAAACCTCTTTACTACATTAAGCTTCTGTGTCAGTGGTCTAGTTAACGTTTAAATAGCACTCTTTTTTTTTTCCTCTTTGTAATCTACAACTCCAAGGTAGGAGGGCATCTTCTTTCTGATATTGAGAGTGTCATCTGTCTTATTTCCATTTCCCCAGGTATCTACAGATGTTCAAGTTATTGAGATGGCCAGAAAGTTCATTTGGGTTTGTCCATGAGATTTTATGGAAAAATCTAAATGAACTTTTGGGCTAATCCAATATAAAGATTTTTTAAAAGTGATAAGAAACTTTTTGCTGTTGTTGTTACTCATTATTTTAAGAGCCAGGTGTTACTGTATGCGACAGTAGCCAGGTAAAGACCCAGTGCCTTGATTTGATCTTCCCCGCACATATCCTTCCCCTTCATTTTAAACAGTGCTGGGTTTCCCTGGTGGCTCAGTGGTAAAGAATCCGCCTACTAATGCAGGAGGACCTGGGTTCAATCCCTGGGTCAGGAAGATCCCCTGGAGAAGGAAATGGCTACCCACTTCAGTATTCTTGCCTGGAGAACCCACCCATGGACAGAGGTACCTGGTGGGCTAGAGTCCATAGGGTTGCAAAGAGATGGACACCACTGAGCGGCTAATATGAGCTTATGTGTATTTATATTGCCCTTATTCCCTGAAAACATCCAGAGATTTATTCACCAGAAATGATCAGTCATTTTACACAGCTGGAAGATAGTGACAGTGTGGTGAGAAAGGTTAGATGCTGATGATTGTCTGTATGAAGAGGAGAATTAGAGGGTGTGGTAAGAGTTACTTGAATGTACAAGCAGGAGGGGCTGTCTTCAGAGAGCTGACGTTCAACCGAGCTGTGATATGTGCACAGTTGTCACCTTTATAGCTCTGTTTGTCCAACTCAAATTCTAACCACTCCTGTGCTATCTCCCCTTCGTGTTTTTAAAGAACAATATATGGGTCTAAAAAAAGCTCTGCTCTCAATGTTGGTTGCCTTAATGGACACCAGGCCTATTGAAAGGCAACAAACACATTGCCAAAGCTACTTCTCTGTTTGACACCAGGGCACAACACCACCCTTTCTTTTCTTTAACATCATCATCATCTTTGCCAGTCTTGTCTTCAAGACAGCAGATGTTTATCTCATGACTATTATTTGCAGCACACTGGCCCAGGCCTTGGAGAAGGTAATGGCAGCCCACTCCCATATTCTTGCCTAGAGAATCCTGTGGATGGTGGAGTCTGGTGGGAGGCTGTCCATAAGGTCGCACAGAGTCGGACACGACTGAAGCGACTTAGCATACATGCCGTGCATTGGTGAAGAAAATGGCAACCCACTCCAGTGTTCTTGCCTGGAGAATCCCAGGGATGGAGGAGCCTGGTGGGCTGCGGTCTATGGGGTCGCACAGAATCAGACACGACTGAAGCTACTTGGCGGCGGCAGCAGCAGCAGGTCCAGGCCTGGTGACTTGTCATTATGCTGTGAATCTAACTTTAATACTTCGGGCTCCCTTTCGAGGTGTCATATTAGAGTGCCTCTGAGTTTTTTGGAATCTCCTATTCTGCCACCCTTTCTCTTAGCTAATTTTAGACAAATCTGTTCAACATCCTTCATCATCCTAATCCTGCTTTTAACTCTTTTATCTCTTAACTTTGCCTGGACTGATCCCCCCCTCCCCTCTTTTTTTTTTATTTTTTTCCTTCCAAAGAACTCCTGCATTATCTTCCACTGGAAGACTCAGCCAGACATGAGCAGCTTATATGCCCCTCTTGGTGTCAGCCTCCAAAAGTATAGAAAAGAATGAGGAGACCCAGATGTTTTTATTCACGTAGGTCACATATGTTCTGTGAGATTCTAAAGGGCAACAGGCTACTGGTGGTGGACACGGTTCCTGAGTGAGGGCATTTTAAAGAGTGTTAGGGCTGACAGAGTGTGTCAATGACCAGCCTGGTTTCCATCTGAATATGCAGTAGGGAAATGATTCCCTCATTCTACTGGGAGCAAAGTACAGGCATAACAAAAACATAATGTGTATTAATTATTTTCTCTTTGTAGTCAGTTTTTGGTTAATTTCTGTGTGAAGTACTGATGTTCACGTATTTTTCATTTTGTAAACTCCCCCAAAGAAGAGAACTAAGATGGTTTACTTCCTTTGTACATTTCCGGACACAGAATTGTAGGTAAACTGATGAATAGTTAAATATATAGATATGGTATTTTGTTGATAATACTATATAACTAGACGATCCTTTCCTAATATTATGGTACTTACTATCAGCGATCAGAGCCTACCATATTTAGTTTCTGATTTCTGTAAACACTTTATAAATTTACTGTATTTTAACAGACATTTGGTCAAGGAACCTGGAAACTCTGAATCTTGAAACTCACTATCTTCTACCTGTGAGGTCTTTCAGGAAATGCAAAGATGGCATATGGAGGTACTGCTAACCTCATAAGGATATAAAAAGAGAACAGAGATACTAAATTTGGATCTGTGAACTGGAAATCCTGAATTCCATGGTGGCATTTCACTCTATTTTTGTTGTAGTTATGATCACAACCTAAAACAATTTAAATTCTCTGTGTCTACCTCTTTCTATTTCCTCTCCTTTCCCTATAAAAAGGAAAAGTATAAGGCAAGTTATTAAACCTCTTTTGGGCTCAGCTTCCTCATGTGTAAAATGGACATAATAGTATATTATCTCAAAGGGTCATTGTGAAAATTGACTTAATATTTGTAAAGCACTTAGAACAATATGTTGTGTATGAAAGTTACTCAGTTGTGTCTGACTTTGCAACCCCATGGATTGCAGCCTACCAGGCTCCTCTGTCCATGGAATTCTCCAGGACAGAATACTGAACTGGGTAGCTGATCCCTTCTCCAGGGGATCTTCCCAACCCATGGGTCAGCCAAAGGATCAAACCAGGGTCTCCTGCATTGTAGGCAGATTCTTTACCTGCTGAGCTACCAGGGAAGCCAAATAAGTGTGTATTATTATCTGGAGCAACTCTGAGTACAAGATATTAGTCAAGGCAATACCTTTAATGGTCATAAATGCTTTTAACCTTTGAAAAGAGGCCCCTGGCAATTGAATTGCAAATTAGCTATGCTTCTCTAAAGAAGGTGTCGATCCCTTAGTGGTTCACAGTGAGAAGTCTTATTACTTGTTACGGCTAATTTTTCCAGAAGTGCTGGGAATAGTCTCTAGAAATTTCTGTTTAATGAGTACAAATTTCAGTAAAGGTAATAGAAATTGAAAATATTTATTGTATTAATGATGCAGGAATCAATCAAAAAATAAACGATGGGAAAATTACACTGCAGTGCTTTAAACCCTCAATTTCTCTATTTGCATTGTCATTTCACACAGTAATCTTGTGGAAAGGCTTTTTGAAAAAACATAGTTATCACCATAAATTATTTAAAAATAATCAGTGAAAAATGTAGTATACTGTAAGGAAGAGGGCTTCTCTGGTGGCACTGTGGTAAAGAATCCACAGGTTCTATCCCTGGTTGGGGAAGATCTCACCTGTTGCAGAGCAGCTAAGCCTGTGAGCCACAACTATTAAGCCTGTGCTCTATAGCCCAGGAGCCACACCTGCTGCAGCCTGTGCACGCTAGAGCCTGCGCCCCAAAACGAAGAGAAGCCACTGCAGTGAGAAGCTCGAGTACCAGAACTAGAGAGTAGCCCCCACTTTCTGCAACTAGAGAAAGCCCGCGCATCAACAAAACCCTAGCACAACCAAAAATAAATAAATTGAAAAAATGAGAATGTGTGAGATTGAACCCAGGTTGACCCAAGGTTGACCCAGGGATCGAACCTAGGTATTCCACATTGCAGGTGGATTCTTTACTGTCTGAGTCAGCAGGGCATACTGGAGTGGGTAGCATATTCCTTCTACTGGGTGTGAGATGACAACACAAATTTTCAAAATGAGAAAGAAATAGTATTTAACTCTTTAAAACTAGTATTTTGAAAATAAATTTAAAAAAAACCCCAAAACTAGTATTTTAAAACTAGAACAATTTTCCTTCAGTAAAGTACTTCATGTTCTACCTACATAATGTACTGTTGTCATCTTAGTTTAACACTCTCCTTCACTTTGGTTTTGGGAAAGCTGAAAAATTATATATCAAAATGTGAACAAAAAACCCTGAATAAGGTAGAGACAAAGAGTGCAGAATGCTAAGTGAGGGCAGAGAACAGTCAGGAACAGACATACCAAAAAACCCAACACAGTCAGTGAATACGAGCTGCAAATTTGTCTCTGAATTTTCTAATGGCTGAAATAATAGGTGAAAGTATGAAGTACAAGATTCTTTTTGACAATATAATAGATAGACCACTGAGTTTTTAAGAGAAGCAGAGAGTTTCCTGGTTCTGAGGTCTAATAAAAATTTCTCCTGTAGGATTTTACAAAGGCGATGCTGGCTGTGTGGCAGATGGTATTTGTGGTCACCTAGCTACCATAAACACCACGGTGTTAGAAGATTCCTTAGTGTGTCCCTCAGAGAGGCCAGTAGCAGAATACTAACTCATTTCAGTAGAAGAAACTCTGCAAGAGACCACAGTAAGGAGGTCTGGGCAGATAGGATTCTCGGACTGGGTAACCCGAGTATTACTTCTTGTAGTTGAATTATGGGGAATCCCCGTAGAGAGATGAATAATGTGCTGAACTAGGAAGCAGGAGTCACACATTTCTGTTCTGCTTTGGCCTCTGAGTGGGGGTTGCCAGGGTAAATCTCCTTCTGTCCCAGATGTGGTTTTCCCAGAAGCAGACTCCTGGATGTGAGTCCAGACACTAGGGGCCTATTGCTAGTGTGCTCCTTGGAAAAGACCAGAAAGGAGTTGGAGGAGTAGAATAGGAAGAGAGCAGAAGCCAAGTGAGGATGCAGTTTCAGGGGAAGTTCCTCCCTCAGCCTGGACCCCAGGACTGCAAGAAGTTAAATCTCCCCTAAGAGTTTGCCTGGAGGCAAAGCCCCTGAATTTTGTACCCTTATACTAGGTAGTTCTTGACTGTCCTGGGCTGGGGTAGAGGTTGGGTAGTGCCGAACTAAGCAGTCAATCTCCTCAGACCCTCAGTAAAAGGCAAGGAGTCTAGGATCCAAGAGTGATTCCCTAAAGTCCCAAGGGCAGACCGTTAACTACAAGCGAAATGAAATCCCTCCAGTGGGGCATCAACAGGATCTGCCTCAGCTTTTCTTCTCCGGGCCTCAGGACTTTATCTAGAATATAAGGTAGTAGGATTTGATGATCTCTTAGGTAGTGCCAATCTGAGATTATAAATTCTGTGGATCTAGGGTTCCTTTTGAACTCTTCTGGAGTACTATTGCAATTACTGCATGGCTACATAGCTTAAACAAATTGAACTACAGTTGGGTAGAAAAGCAAAGGAGATACCATGAACCAGCCAGATCGCTGTTTATTAACAGCATCCTAGGACTCTGTCTCTTGTGGTGCCCTTGAAGAGGGAATGAGCATTACACATGGAAATGGACCAGCTGGGAACCAGCCAGGATGAGAACAGTTGTTGGGAGGTGGCACTTTGTAAACTGGGTTGAAAGTCAATTATGGAATACTGAGTAATGAAAATTACTCAGCCTTTGTGACTGCTGTGGCACCTGTTCAGACCAACTGATGGTGGTGGATTTTCTGTCTTGCCTGGGAAAGTGCAGACTGAGTTTCATGAAGAATTAGTGGTCTGTTGAAAGATTTCACCCACCCTTCTCCATCAGCTCATACCAAACCTGCCTGGAGGCGTGAAGCATCTTCTATTGGGCACCCTCCCCATCCTTCTTCCTTGCAATACATGAGGCTGGAAAGTGAAGAGAAAGCTTATTTGTATTTAATATTCATTCTTTCCCTGCCCTGGTAGTTCAGACAGAGAAAAATCTGCCTGCAATGCAGGAGACCCAGGTCCAATCCCAGGGTCAGGAAGATCCCCTGGAGAAGGGAAAGGCAACCCACTCCAGTATTCTTGCCTGGAGAATCCCATAGACAGTAGAGCCTGGTGGGCTCAAGATCAAAAAGAGTCAGACACAACTGAGTGACTAACACTTTGACTTTCGCTCATTCTTTAGTCTGGATCTCTGGGAAATGGCATATAAATATGTGTTTGTGTGTATTTATCTTGTAGCTCCAACTTTAGAACTAGAGATTTATTTCCTAGTCAAACCTATAGATTATATGGCTAGGGACAAGTCACCTCATTGAGCTTCAGTTTCCTTACGTGTTAAAGAGAATAACATGGTATCTATCCCATACGCTTCTTGTGAGGATGAACTGAAATATTGTCTACACACCACTTAGAAAAAAGATTTGGCAGTTTAATGACAGTCAGTATTGTCATCTCAGTGGGGTTTTGGAATCAAGACTTACTGGGAGACATTATCTCTCACAGATTATATCTACAAGAATAAAATAATGTGTTTTTCATTGAAAACTGGTGAATTATTTTACTTAACCTAACTGCTGTAAGATGTCTCTCTCCTTTATAGATTCCAAGTTTATTATTAATGAATATCTTGTGTGTTTATTCTCTTTAAAACAACTGATCAAGATAATATCACAAAGTAAAACAAATAGCTTACACAAAGTACCATGGAAAACATAAGTCAGCAGATCAGCTGTTAACACTAAATAGAAACAGACTGAATCTCTTTATTAAAAGACAGAGATGGTTTCTTTCAGTTAAGAAACAAAATCCAATTGCAAGTTATTTACAAGTAAGTAACAATTCAAAGTGATAAAGCAAATTTGAAAATAAAAGTTAACAGGTACATGCAAATAAAAAGAAAGTACAAGTCACACTATTTATATCAGATGAAAGTGAAAGTGAAGCCGTTCAGTCGTGTCTGACTCTTTGTGACCCCCTGAACTGTAGCCTACGAGGCTTCTCCATCCATGGGATTTTCCTGGCAAGGGTACTGGAGTGGGGTGCCATTGCCTTCTACAGGGGATCTTCCCAACCCAGGAATTGAGCCTGGGTCTCACACATTGCAGGCAGATGCTTTACCCACTGAGCCACCAGATGAGATAAGTTAAAAGGCACAAACAAGATAAGAGACATACATGATCAAAAGAGGTGCAAGTTAGGATCATGTCTAGCATTAAAGAAATCTATGTGCACCAAAACTTACAGAAACTAAATATGCACACTTTGAAGTGATCTTTTATCCATGTATGGTTTTATAACATCATGCATTGGCAACGTGGAAAATATAGTTTCAATGAATTTGCTAATCTTCCAGATGTTGTCAAAATCAGTTTCATTATCAGAAAATTAAATTGACATCACCAATTTCATCATACTTAAAAAAAGGAAATTCTTTAAGTATTAGGAAGGGGTCAAGCTCAAGGTTTTCTCAGAATTCTACTTTTTGTTTTTAGAAAGAAAGACTGTTAATTACTTTTCTATGTGTGCATATATCATATGTACATTTCTCCAGGGGAATATACCTATGTCTTTGTCTATCTCCATCTATATTAGTTCAGATCTCAACCCAATCACACAATTGATTTTCCTTGAGACAATCATCCTACCTTCATACATAGAAGCGTTCTTTGCATGTTTTGCAGTTCATCACATGGAATATTAAAAGTGAAGTACTCAAGGGTTAAGTTTTGATAAAGGAGCAAAAAAATTAACTTTATGAGGAGATTCTTTTCTAAGTTCTTATTTTATATTGGAGCATAGTTGGTCTACAGTGTTGTGTTATTTTCAGGTGTACAGCAAAGTAATGCAGTTTTGCATGTACATATATCCACTCTATTTCATTCTTTTCCCATATAGGTTATTACAAATATTGAGTAGAGTTTCTAGTGCTAGCATCACTTATTGAAGAGACTGTCTTTTCTCCATTGTATATTCTAGCCTCCTTTGTTATAGATTAATTGATCATAGGTGCGTGGGTTTATTTCTGGGCTTTCTATTCTGTTCCACTTATCAATAAATCTGTCTTTGTGCCAGTGCCATATTGTTTTGATTACTATAGCTTTGTAGGATAGTCTGAAGCTAGGGAACCTGATTCCTCCATTTTTCATTCTCAAGATATTTTTGGCTTTTCAGGGTATTTTATCTTTCCATGAAAATTTTAAGATTTTTTTGTTATAATTCTGTGAATTATGGCAAAAAATGCCATTGGTAATTTGATATGAATTGCAATGGGTAGTCTAGTCACTTTGACAGCATTGACTCTTCCAGTCCAAGAATGTGTTGTATTTTTGCATCTGTTTGTACATCTTTGATTTCTTTCATCATTTATCAGGATATTCTTAAATAAAACAAGCACTTTTTGCTTTACTGCAAGTTTGTGTCAGTGAAAAATATGACTACCAGTACAGTTAAATGTTCTGCCTTGATTTGTGCTAAACAATTTTATCAACCATTTCTTTTTCACATTAGTACAAATGCCAACACAATGAAAAATGCAAATTATGTTTTATTAGGAAAATAGTTTTTACATGTAGCCTCCTTGAAAAGCTCTTGAGAACCCTCAGGGTTGAGAAGATCACACTTTGGGAACTGCTAGTTTTGTATGTTATATGCATCATATACAACATATATATAGGTATTATGTACACATGTTACACATATACACATATGCATTATGCAGATTATTTATACAAGGGGCCTTATTTCCTTTCATCATGTTGTTCTGCCATCATCTAGGGTGCTATCATTACTTGGTCGCAGCTGGGATTCTGTAATTTCTTTCCTATCGGTATCAAGGGGAAATGAAGCATGGAGGAGGTCTGCCCATTATCTTAAGGCCCAAGCCTGGATGTTCATACTATGACTCAGAATTGAAACTCTAAACAATACTGTTCTTATGGGAGAGAGGTGGGAAAAGCTCTGGAAATGTGAGAGCCTGCTAGAGTTATTGTCTTATTGAGAAGAAGGTAGAGAATGTGAAAAACTTGAGAAGCATATGGTTGGGCCTTGGGATTAGGACAATCTCTGTAAAAATAAAAATGAAATATAATTAAGCTTAAACCATTAAGAAAAGGTTTTGTTCTCTTCATTAGGGAGCAATGAAGTGGATAAATAAAAGTCTGAGAAATAGAATGTGAAATGAGATGATAGTAATATTATAGCAATTGCAATGAATATATTTATTACACTAAACTTAACAATTAAAAGTTAGGCTTAAAAACAGTCTTAGAAACAGTATTTAAAAAACATGTAAATTATCATATGTGAAACGAATCTCCAGCCCAGGTTTGATGCATGATACAGGGTACTCAGGGCTGGTGCACTGAGATGATCCAGAGGGATGGAATCGGGAGGGAGGTGGGAGGGGGGTTCTAGAAGGGGAACACATGTATACCCATGGCAGGTTCATGTCAATGTATGGCAAAACCAACACAATAATGTAAAGAAAAAAATAAATAAAAAACAGTCTTAGAAACAGTATTTAAATACACAAAATTCTTTCATAGCAACACAAAAATGATGAAAATACAGTAAACATGGGAAAAAGCAATTCAGTGAATTGCAAATTCAAGTGTTCATCAAAACACAAACATTTGTTATATCTACCTCAGTAGTAGCAAATTCTCCTCTACTAGATTGGTAGCAAGGGGCTTCCTTGAGCTCAGTTGGTATAGAGTCTGCCTGCAACGCAGGAGACCTGGGTTCAATCTCTGGGTCGGGAAGATCCCCTGGAGAAGGAAATGGCAGCCCATTTCAATATTCTGGCCTGGAGAATCCCATGGACAGAGGAGCCTGGCAGGGTGCTGTCCATGGGGTCACAAGAGTCGGACTCGACTTAGTGACAAAACCACCAGGTTGGTAACGAGGATGTAGGTTGCAGGAATCTTTGTCCTAGAGGACAAAACAGAAACAGAACAAATGCTTGAAAGTGAAAGTGTTAGTTTCTCAGTCGTGTCCAACTCTTTGCAACCCCGTGGACTGTGTGTAGCCTGCCAGGAGTGGGTTGCCATTCCCTTCTCTGGGGAATTCTCCTAACCCAGGGATTGAACTAGGGTCTCTTGCACTGTGGGCTGATTCTTTACCATTTGAGCCATCAGGAAAGCCCTTCAAACAAGTGTTTATCAATCTAAAAACGGTTGAATATATTGTGACACATCTAGACTATAAATATTACATGAAAATTAAAAACAATGGATTAGAATTTCAAGTTTAACTGGAGGGATTCCTATATGTACAGAGCAAAGCAAGATGTAGAGGAGTGTCTATAATATGGTCTCCTCATTTATAAATTAGGAGCCTCCCAAAATTTTATGTGCATAAGGGTAGTTATTTATATATAAATTCTATGAGCAAAAAAAATATGTGTTTATGTATAAATTCTATGAGCAAAGAACAAAAAACACTAAAGAACCTTGATTACCTGGAGAGATGGGGATACAGAGGAAGTGAAAGGAAGCCAGGCACGTGTATCCATACAGAGTTTGCAAGGAAAAAAGTGTTCATAATTTTAAAAATCTCACTTATGTAAAACTTTATTTGTATATTCAGAGGTGGCATTAAAAATATTTTACAACCGGTATGGCACAGGTACAGACCAATCAGAGCAGATGCTGGCTGCTACATTGTATGGGTGTGTGCTCACTGAATATTGGCCCTGTTATTTCCCCGCATACTTGTGCCTTTATTTCTGTGGGAGAGATTCCTAGGAGTTGGATTGCTGGGTCAAAGGGTATGTGTATTTCAAATTTTAAAAGAAATTGCCGGATTGCTGTCCAAGAAAGACTGTAGCAATTCACGTTTCTTCTGGCCATGTCTAAGAGGGCCTTTTCCCCACAGCAACAGCAGTGGGGAATGTATCAATCACTGAGCAGGAAAATATTCTAAGATAGGCAAGTATTCCATCTCTCAGCTGGAAGCCTCAGCTGTTGAAAAGAGTGAAAGGAGCTTGTGGTTTTAAGGAAGGTCTCTGACAGGCTAAGCTTGAACCCCGCATACTATGTGCCCAAGGCAGAATGTCCACCAGCTGCTCCTGCTTCCCCTTCCACGTTAATCCCCACCAGCTCCAGTTCAGGTCTTGTCCCTTCTTCCTGGGCCGAGGTGATAATTTTATTGCCACGGATGTTCCTATCTTTGAGATATGTGGTGCCATTTAAAGCTTTTATCACTAAACCCAGAGGATTCTGTTCCCTCAGCAAATGGACACCATAATAACTTAATACTATTTTTAATAAACCAAAGTTCAAGTTAGAAAGCTCTAATGACAAGGGCATTGCTGGGGTAATGCAGACTCATGGTCTCTGGTAACCTTTTATGAAATGGTGAAGAAGAGTCTCTACTTATGGCATATAAGACATTTGTAACTCTTTATTTGGGGTGTTTGGTCCACTGAGTGTGCAGAATGCTTAAAGGCAGAGAGAGACAGAGAAGAGTAAAATATGATAAAATTCTCAGGGTGGTTGATGGGATGGATAATATTATTTATAAAGACTAATGGTGAGGATTGCTTTTTTAAAGGGAAATTAAGTTCAGTTGTGAACCCTGATTTTTATAACAGCATTTATCGAGAGTCCACTGTACTCTGGGAGCCAAGGATACGGAGATAAATGATCTAGTCCTACACCCTGTAGGTTCTCTGAGTCGAGAGCTATAAACAGACAGCTAAAGCCTCTTCTATATATTTTAGTTAAAATGTGAATTCCAGGACACTTTAGGTGAACAGAAAAAAAGATACCTATTTCTAACCATGGGGTCCTGTGAGTCTTTCTGGTAAAAGTGATACCCGAGTTTATACTGGGAAGAGTGTGAGTCTAGTGAGACGTGAGGGAAGGGACTTCCAGATGGAGGGAAAGCTTGTATGAAGGCCTGAAGCAGGGCAGGTGGAATTGTTGTAAGTAAAGAGACATGGAATGTCAGTGAACATGTGGCAGCAACAAAATGCAGATTGACACATAGGACCATGAATGGCCACCCAAGCCACGCTGAGGAATTTAGGTCTTACCTCGTGCTGGAGAGAGTGAATCACTGATAAAGCAAATGAGTGACGACCAGACTTGGATTCCTACTGGATCTTGGGCCTCTGTGAGAGAGGTGAGTATGAGGAGGAGAGGTTGTGGGGCTGCTGACAGGAGGCCCCATCAGGGGGCCTGCATGCATCTCGGAAGATCTGATGAGACCCTCAGACAAGGGGGCAGTAACTGCCTGGCCCTGGGGTCACAGAGAATCTCCTCCTTTTCCCGGTGTTCTTCCGATACCTCTGGTTGTCCCAGACTGTTCACCATAGTGTCTACCCTCAATTCTGCCCATCTCTTCCCATTTTCCACTCATGTTTCTATCTAGAAAAACCTACTTTTGTTAAATACTGGAGCCAGCAATCATTTTGTTATTGGATGATAAATAAGGCAATAGACTCATTTTAAGAAAAGCTTAAATTGAAATTGGTGGTGTTTCAGGTAAGGTTACTTAGTTAAAGCATAATTTTTGTCTGAATAAGGGTGTCATTTATACTTCATAGCTGGCCACCTGTGCTCCCTGCTTATGAAACCAGCTTTGTGCGGTGCACAGCATGGTCAGGGGTGACCACGTGAGATTTTTCTCCTCCACCTTTGACAGGGTCTCTGTATCAGGTTCTTTGATTACAAGAACCAAAAGCAGCTCTGGCTAACTTAGGCACAAATTAAGAAGCTCGGGGAACGGTAGGGAGAATTTCTTGGAAAGACAGTTGAGGTTTCACAGAATCCAAGGAGAAAATGAGCCATCTGCTGTGGAGGTGGCTCCAGGGATCTTTGCGGCAGGAACTGATAATCTGTAGGCTTCCCTGGTGGCTTAGATGCTAAAGAATCTGCCTGTAGTGCGGGAGACCTGGGTTTGATCCCTGGGTTGGGAAGATCCCCTGGAGAAGGGAAAGACAACCAGCTCCAACATTCTTGCCTGGAGAATTCTATGGACAGAGGAGCCTGGAGAGCTGGGTTGCAAAGGGTCAGACGCAACTTAGCGACTAACACTGGGGACACTACCCAAGAGGGAAACTAGCTCTCGATTTAGACTCCACTGGGAAAGCACTTGATTGGGTTAATTGATTTAATGTACCGATCCAATAATGAGGGCAGAGCAATGGTGAGATGCCATGATTCAATCCCTAGGAAAGAGGAGTCTGTCATCTTTCACCACAAGAACCAGGACAGGCAAACACAACAGACACCCATGATAGCATTGTCAATATGTAAACTGAGGGGACTAGCAGATTTGAAGCCACCTTCCTCCTCTAAACCAGAGATCTGCAAAGTTTTTGGCACCAGGGACCAGTTCAGGGAAAACAATTTTTCCACGGATGGAGGGTGGGAGGGTGGTGGTTTCAAAATGATTCAGGAGCATTACTTTTATTGTGCATTTTGTTTCTCATCTCTTTTCCTTGGAGCACTTTAGCTTTCCTGTCTCACTGGAAGCTATTATCATAACCACTGCAATCATCATTGGACAGGCATTTCCATCACGAAAAATATCTGTGCATCAAAGAAATAGTATCTAGTCTTGGCTTAGTGGTAAAGAATCCATCTGCCAATGTAGGAGGTAATGGTCCATGGCTCAGAGGTTGGGGACCACAGCTCTAAACTTTGGAGTTTTTCTGTGAGTCAGATATGGCTGAGTACCCTTGTGGATACCTGTTATCAACTGTTCCCGTAGTGAGATGATTTCAGTCTCAGATGCATTGCTGATGGGGTCTGCATAGAACTATCAGTGTTTCCAAGCTGGGTATTTCCAATTTGCTCATCGCAATGGAAAGGCGATTATTTTAAGAATAACGCTATGAAGGAAATCTTCATGAAGGTGATAGAAAGACACACGTTCCATTGCTTCCCTGCAGCAGAAGGCTCTTCTAGGAAACTGGCTTTAAAACATGTGGAATCTTTAGTTCTGGGGATTCAATTTTTTTTTCCGTTCAAGACCAAAAGTGTAAGATTGTTAAAAAAAAAAAATATAGTCCCTCCCTCCATCTCTAACCAGATAAAACGTTGACCAGAAAGTTAATGAGAGCAGAAGCTGTTTCATCAGTCTATGCGTTTGTGGTGTGACAACTGCCATGAGGACGTTTGCAGAGACCCTGTAACACTGCTCCTCGTGGGCTCCAAGAAACCCGGGTCTCTGGCTTGCTGAGGTACTGGCAGCAGCCTTCATTTGCCTTCTTACAGTAATAACAGATGCTTGGCACCAGCTGACGTTTGCCAGCCTAACTTTCTATTTGAAACCATAGATGTATTCTGGCTCTGCTCTGGCTTCATTGGGAGATTTTCCTCCTTCATTAGAGATGGGCAGAACCCTACTGATTGGAGTTCTCTGACTTTGATTTGGGAAGTAAATTTTGAAGAAAACTGGAGTGTGTGCTCTTGATTTCTAATTTCTCTTTTTGCTTGTGTGTGACTCAAACTGAAATTACAGTCCAATTATTTTCCCCTTAATGATTTTAAACTTGCTTCTAACAAATGGGAAAATAAACCAACCAGTACGAGAAAACTAGTGTCAGCATTAGAAAACCATGTGTAAGAGCGAATGGAAATCCAACATCCACGACTCATAAAAATTAATGGTAGGGTGTGGCACACAGCTGCCCAACTGACAAGAAGAAAGTTATATGTGAATTGCTGGGGAATTAACTATGGTAAGAGGAGAAGCAAAGTAACAGTGCTTTGAGCTGGTAACACTGGTGGGGAGGATGAAAGAGGAGAGAAATACTTCAGCATTCTCCTGAGAGTCAGTGGCTTTCTTTGATGTACATGCGTGTGACCCCAGTTGTGTCCAACTCTTTGTGACTGTAACCCACCAGGAGCCTCTGTCCATGGGATTCTCCAGGCAAGAATACTGGGGTGAGTTGCCATTTCCTACTCTCAAGGATCTTCCTGACCCAGGGATTGAACCCACATCTCTTGTACAGCAGGTGGGATTTTTTACCACTAAACCAAGACTTGGTTCTATTTCTTTGATACATAGATATTTTTTTTACCATGGAAATATCCATCCAGTGATGATTGCTTCCAGTGAGACAGGAAAACCAGAGTGTTCTAAGGAAAAGAGATCTATATTTGAAACATCTCAAAATGTTCTTAGAGGATTACATTAAAGACCCTTGGACAGGAAGTCAGAATTTTATTCACTTACAAACACTGAACTCATTTAAATGATATAGGTCAAATATGGGGAAAAAAATGAAAGCAAGCAGAGCTGAAAGAAAGCTGCTTCTCAGATATAGTATATGTTACTTCTGCTCATATTCATTGGCTAGACATGTCATACGGCAAAGCATGCCATCAATGAATGGGAAATATGCTTCTCCTACCAAGATGGCTCAGTAAAGAGATGCAACAATTTTTTTTTTTTACTTGAAGTATAGTTGATTTCCAGTGTTGTACCAGTTTCAAGTATACAGCAAAGTAATTCAGTTATGCATATATATCTTATTTTCCAGATTCTTTTCCCTGATAGGTTACTATAGAATATTGAGTAGAGTTCGCTGTGCTATACAGTAGATAATTTTTGGTTATATATTTTATATATAGTAGCATAAATATGCTAATCCCAAACTCCTAATTTACCCCTCCCCTTTGGTAACTATAATTTTTTTCTGTGTCTGTGGATCTATTTCTGTTTTGTAAATAACTTCATTTGTATCATTTTTTTTTTTTAGATTCCATGTGTAAGTGATATCATATGATATTTGTCTTTGTGTGATTTACTTCCCTTAGTATGATAATCTCTAGGTCCATTCATGTATGGCAAGTATAATATTGTGAAAAATAACCCCATCTACCATTTACAGATTCAATTTCTTTCATTACTGTAGATTTTCAGTTTGTTTTAAAATCTTCTAGCTTTATTTATTTATTTATTTTTCTGATTTTATTTATTTATTTTTAAAATTTTCTTTACATTATCGTGTTGGTTTTGCCATACATTGACATGAATCTGCCATGGGTATACATGTGTTCCCCTTCCAGAACCCCCTCCCACCTCCCTCCCAATTCCTTCTCTCTGGGTCATCCCGGTGCACCAGCCCTGAGCATCAAACCTGGGCTGGCGATTGATTTCACATATGATAATTATCATGTTTCAATGCTGTTCTCCCATATCATCCCACCCTTGCCCTCTCCCATAGAGTCCAAAAGACTGTTCTACACATCTGCGTCTCTTTTGCTGTCTCGCATACAGGGTTCTTGTTACCATCTTTCTAAATTCCATGTATATGCGTTAGTATACTGTATTTTTGTTTTTCCTTATGGCTTACTTCACTCTGTATAATAGGCTCCAGTTCTGTCCACCTGAGTAGAATTGATTCAAATGAATTCTTTTTAATGGCTGAGTAATATTCCACTGTGTATATGTACCACAGCTTTCTTATTCATTCGTCTGTTGATGGACATCTAGGTTGCTTCCATGTCCTGGTCTAGCTTTATTGAGATATAATTGACATGTAACATTGGGTTACACTTGTCTTAACACTTGTAAGGTATACAATGGGAGGTGATTCTATATACATTTATACTGTGAAATGTTTACCACAATAAAGTTAATTAACACATCCTTTACCTTAATACTTACTGTTTTGTTGTTGTTATGGTGATAAAATTAAAACTCCATTTTCATAGGAACTTTCATTATATAATACTATATTGTTAACTATAGCTATCACACTGTATTTTGGATTCTCCAGAACTTATTCATCATATAACTGAAAGTTTGTACCCTTTGACGAGTTCAGTTCAGTCACTCAGTCATGTCTGACTCTTTGTGATCCAAGGGACTGCAGCATGCCAGGCTTCCCTGTCCATTGCCAAATCCCAGAGTTTACTCAAACACATGTCCATCAAGTCGGTGATGCCATCCAACCATCTCATCCTCTGTCATCCCCTTCTCCTCCCACCTTCAATCTTTCCCAGCATCAGGGTCTTTTCAAATGAGTCAGTTCTTCACATCAGGTGGCCAAGGTATTGGAGTTTCAGCTTCAGCATCAGTCCTTCCAATAAATATTCAGGACTGATTTCCTTTAGGATGGACTGATTGGATCTCCTTGCAGTCCAAGGAACTCTCAAGGGTCTTCTCCATCACAGTTCAAAAGCATCAATTCTTTGGCACTCAGCTTTCTTTTCTTTTTTTTTAATTTTTTTATTTATTATTTTTTTTAATTGTTTTTGCCATACATTGTCATGATATCACCATGGGTTTACATATGCTTCCCCTCCGGAACCCCCCTCCCTCTTCCCTCCCCCCCCGGGAAATCTCGCTGCACCAGCCCCGAGCATCAATCCTGGGCTGGCGATTGATTAGACATATGATAATTAACTTGTTTCAATGCCCTTCTCCCATATCATCCCACCCTTACCCTCATCCACAAAGTCCACGAGTCTATTCTATACATCTGCGTTCCTTTTGCTGTCTCGTATGTTGGGTTCTTGTTACCGTCTTTCTAAATTCCATATATATGCGTTAATATACTATATT